>OZ024808.1:26594994-27054994 GCA_964017045.1 Omphiscola glabra
TGTTTTTTTAGGAATAATAAGACATGACATAACCCCAACAAAGTAAACAATTACTATTACTTTGGCAATCTAGGTTTTTCAAAGTTGTTGTTTTTTGTGTGCAGCCCAGTATTTTTGCCTTCTTAAGAAATACTGGGTGTGGAAGATCAGTAGAGTAAGTACACTTATGTAGAGACTACCAACTTAACGATTTCATCAAACTTTAAAAGTTTATTTATGATCACTCTGACTCTGAGTCTGATTTTGTTCTAAAATTTTAACTTGGGCTTTAAAATAGGCCAGGCTTTATTAGGCTTTCTACTGAATAGACCTATGCGTCCAGTATCCTAAGTCAGTCAAAGTTTGTTTAAGTCTTTAACTTAAAATACTAATGCCAAAGTTAAGACTTTACTCTTTTAAAGTTAAGTCTTTAAGACTTAAAACTTAGTTAAAGTTAAGCTTAACTTTACTTTAACGGCCCGGTTTTAGTATTAGTAATTTCAGTCACAGAGCAAAGACTTATCTTTGGTCTCATAAAATGATAAATATATTAAAAAAACATTTAGGTAGACCAACATTTATTTTAAATAACTTACAACATTTGTAGCTGAATTACTATAAACAAAGCCATGAAAGCAACTAATAGAAAAAATAAATACTACTGCAGTTAAACGCGAAAATTTGTTTATACTGGGCGTCGCCATGTTGGAAAACGACCTGCCGTTATTAGGTATTCTTACACTTGTAGTTTTCCATAATGATTTTAAAAAAATTGAATATATTATATTAATTTTTTAACAAGAATACAGAGACGAATTATTACGTAAATCAGACATAAAATCATATGATTTAATAATATTTTTATTATTCATGATGTACGGTACGTCGATGACAGTAACATGCACCTTTGTTGTCATTAGAAACCAAACTTTACTGAAAACATCCTCGCGCGAGGGTTTCGACTGACTTCAAATACGAGTGAGGAGTTCTGTCCAGCCGTCAAAATCAGTGCTCAACCCGTTGCGTTTATCCGCTGTAAAGGCGGAAAGATGTCTACAGATGATGCTAAGGCATACTTATCTAGTCGAGAAGTGCCTCGTCTCTTTGAGGTATGATAATATTACGTTTACAAAACATTTTAAATTTAACACTGACAGTCAGTAACACGTAATGTAAAGTGTGTGTCAGAGCATAGTCTGGAGACCCGCTTTGTCACTTTCACTTAGTCTTAGTCACTTAGGTTTTCTATACTAGGTTAAATAATAAATTACTCGTATATTAAGAAGAGGATTAGGCTAATTGTTGAAGTTGATGGTCAAATGAAAATGATATCCGAAAACAATCAATTTTTAGGATTGGTACAATTTTAAAGTAGCCTACTATTTGAAATTTCAATGACTTAATGAAAATTGGATTGGTCTACATTGACCATATCAGCGGGTAACAGTTTTGTCGTACACTAATGTATAGTTAAAATGGCTTAGAATATAGAATATAATTAATGCAGCATAATTTTAAAATTAAGTAGTTAAATAAGTCAACAGAGCTTGCATTACAACTGGATGAGTTGAATTTCTAGACTAAGCTTCTTCAGTTCTCAATAATATATATTTTTTTATAAAAGATTGCAAACAGGATAAAGAATTATCCTCTTTCAGGAAAGCTACAGCAAAATACTGAAACTGAAAGGGAGTAAACATTTTAAAGGGTCTGAATATTTTAAAGGGAGATAATATTTTGTGTTAATGAGCAGTCATTCAATGAAAAAGATAAAAAAAATTACCATAACATAATTTTGCAATTTATGGTGCATTGCTAAATATTTGGTTGACCGCCTGCAAATATTTGTTGTTTATTTTAAAAAAGAGAAACACATTGATCAGCTATTCTGGACACTCTGTGTTATTTTAGAGTGTAGAGAACTTTGAACATTTTTGGTGCTTTATACTGAAGTTCATTGGCAGTTTATTGGGAAGTGTATAAATCACTTAGCAGGCAATATGACAATTTTCTGGAATACTTATAAGACATAATTGTTTCTTTGAGTGCTTACCTAAAAGACACCACTCAACACACTGCTTATATATCAGAAATATTTGCTAAGTTCAAGAAAATTAATTTGCAATTACAAAGTTTTTGTAAGGTTTCTGAACTTGTGCCAATAATATTTAAAACCATACATTGAAAAACTGGGGTCACTTAAACAAGTCCTTCCATTAACTTAAAAATAATTGAGCAGTGAAAAGTTTAGCTATAGAAAAATGTTGCTCAAAACACTCTTAAAAAGCTAAAGTATGTTACCACTTGATCAAGTTAATCAGTTTGTTACTTAATCAATAACACCTAAAGAAAGCTTCATTTGGATTTTGATTAAAAAAACAAATACATGTTAGACTTTTATTCATCATATTCCTTAGTTAGAGAGTTGTGTAAACTTCTTTTCTGAGAATGCTTATGAAAGGGCAAGACTGGGGAAGGGCACTAAGCATGAGTTTAGGAAACCAATGGGGTCTTCTCAGGCTTTTCAACTCCCAGTGGAGCATAGGCCATGAACAATTTCTTTCCAAGCCTTCCTGTCTCTTGGTATCTTTTTATGCAGGCAACTATTGATGAAGGTTTGCAGTCTTTCCCAATATTATTAGTTGATCTCCAGCTTTCTGAACCATACAGCAGAACAGACTTAACATTTGAGTTTAAATCCTATTTTTGTCCTTCTTCTCATTTGCCTAGAGATCCAATATATTTGTAAGTAAGGCTCCTCTTGCCTTCTGTAATTGTAATCTTACCTTGATATCTGCCTCACATTTCCCATCCTTATTAACTATATTTCCTAGATAGGTAAAATTATCTACTTCACTTATCGCTATAAATAACTCTTGTGGTATTTGCATTTATTCTCATTACTTTTGTTTTGTTTCATTTTTTTTTTGCAAGACAAATCTGTCAGTGGGTTTGTTACCAGAAAAAAGTGTAAGAGCCTCTGAACTTTATTATGAATGAATGATAGTGTGGAAACATCAAATAGCCTATCAATGCCAGGTACACAGGCCAGCTAACAAAATCAATATTTATTGATCCTGGGCCTGGGACAAGAACGATGACATGACAAACTGGAGAGAAAATGACTGCCACAACTTGACGGTTTGTCCCATTAAAAAAAAAGAATGCACAGTGACATCTCTCTACAAATAATCACTCTACTAATTTTCATGTACACTAAAAATATATCAAAATTTATCTATTATTCTTGTATCTAAAAAATTGACTTAATTAAATTTGTCTTCTTTAAATAAAAATTCCATTAATCTAAATGTACATAGAAAAATAAAGATGAAGGGGGAAAAAAAAGCTTGCTTCATGCTGTTGCCATGGTTACATAATGTTGGCCTCACTCTCATAATTAAGTAATCATTATAATAGTAGTTGTTGATGGACGTTTAAAAGTAATAGTTGAAAGATTTATAAATATATTTGAGCATAGACTACTCCCTTCGTTAATATTCTTCCCTATAGGAGCACTGTCTTTTTTATTGAATGAGATGAAAATGTGTTTAGTGTCTGATATAAACAGTTTCCACTTTGGTATTTCTTTCTCCTCATTCAATAATAGAAAACCAAATGAAACGCAACAATTATATAGAAATTAAATAAATAAAATTAATAAAAACAATTATTTTTGATTTAGCTTAAGTTTGATTTGCCTAAAAGCAAGATTATAAAAAGATATAATATATTTAAAAAAAATTTTAAGTAAGGGGGAAAAAACACGAAAGATTAATTGTCTCCTTAAACAACGGTAGTTATTTTACAGAGGACATGTTGAATTTATTTGAAAGTGATCAAGAAATTTCATTCTCAGTGCCTCATGACAGGACTTATGTTCCATCGTCCTAATGATCACATACAGTATCTGATAGACAGCTTGGAAAAGGTCAAGGCTTTAGGTCAGGCAGAGCTATCATGGAACATGTTTGTAGAAATTCGTTCTGCCAAAACACCCCTGCCTCCTATCACTCCAGAAAATGGCAAAAGGCCTCAGTCCAGAGGACGTCAGTCCCAAAAAGGTAGGTGGTTACAATCTGTTGTGTGCAGAGTCATTTTGTTGGGTATATCCATTTAAAAATAAATAAATAAAAAAAGAACATACATATTCATTTAGAAATAATCTAGTGGACCAAAATTTCAATGATATTTATCAGCAATAGAAAACTATTTTTAAAATGTTCAAACACCAAATTTCCAAACACTTTGTTGGCAGACATATGGAGAGTGACTTTTCAAATAGCTGTAGATGATTTGTCTCCCTTTACCTTTTCAGCAAAATGGTTTCTTTATTTGATAATTAACTTTTTTTTTTATTACCATAAATTCGTTTTTTTAAATTTTCATTTAAACCTGTAGGAGAATTTAATATATTCATATTTTATTTATCCAAAGATAAAAAGGAAGTGGCCCCAGTGTCAGTTTCAAAGTCATCTCCCTTGCCACCTATTGGGTCCAGTGGTTTGCCAAATGTGCCCATTGTCCTCATCATGGGTAAGCTGAAGAAACTAATTACATTAGACATGATTACCCTAATTACAGTGTCCATCTAAGAGTACTGATACTTTAGGCATTAAGTCATTTATTCTATGTGTAAACAACATGTCAATCAACCTTTTGAGTTAGAAATCATTTTAAAGAAATATTAGTTTTTATTTCTTATATAAAAAAAATCACTTTTAAATCATAAAATCATGTTGCTACATTCTAATGAGAAATTATAATAAAAATAAAGAACATGTTAAAGTGTTATTACATATAAATTGTTTTATGTGGACTTAGTAATGGTAAAAAAGGTTATGTACATATATTTCTTGTCATGGTGGATGTGGTGTGGTAAAAAGTTCATCAGCATATATTTCTTGTTTAGGTGGACCTGGTATTGTAACAATTTTATGAGCATATATTTCTTGTTCAGGTGGGCCTGGTAGTGGTAAGTCAGCACAAGCAGACCAACTAGTTGAGAAATATCCAGGCTGGGTAAATGTCAACCTCGGCCAAATTCTAATTAGTGAAATAAAAAACAAAGCAGTAGATGAACAATGGAAAGATATTAAAGATTTGGTTGTTAATGGAGAGCTTGCCCCAGAGGTAAGGATGAAATGTAAAAATGTGAGAGCTTCATTTGAACATGTCAAATCATGACCAAAATCTAAATGTTACAATTTATCTGTTATTTTAAAATTTAGAAATTAAAATCTTTTGTAATAAGTGTACAATAGTGATGGAGGTAACTCATCTGAGCCTATAGCCAACAACATTTAAAATTTAAGATTCTTAAGATAATTTAACATAATCATTTGAATACATTACAATTACATTGACAATGAAGTCAAATAAATATGCAAGGAACAGATCCAATTATATACTTATTTTATATACATCTTTTTCTTTAGGAAGTCACACTGGCAATACTGCATGATACTCTAAAGAAAAACACACATGCCAATGGTTTTATTATCCAGGGTTTTCCCAGAGACATGGAACAGGCTCAAGTGTTTGAGAAGAAGGTTTTTGACAAAGAATCAATTTATTAATCTTTTACTAGTATACTCAATAAAATTATTGTTTTCCACCTAAATATACAGTTTTTTTTTATGCAGATGCTTAAATTTAATTGTTCATTATATCAAAAGCACAATTATCATTCTGCAAAAACAAAACCAAAATTGTACAAGTTATAAACATTTATTTGAAACAAATTGTAGAAGTTTCACCCATTTTTGTTTTCATGATTATATTAAGATAAGCTGTATTGATGCTGTGATACTTCTGGACTGTGAAGAAGACAAGCTGAGCAGAAATATCCATGCACAAGGGCACAAAGATGATGGCTTAAAACTATCTTCCAATGCATTGGCTAAAAGATTGGAGATTTTCAAAGAAAGAACTCTCCCAGTTCTCAAATCATACGATGATGCTGGAAAATTGTACATTGTAAGTATTCTTAGAGTAGCTCATGTTGACAGGAGAGGAATAATGCTCTTACTACATTTTTTATAGTAGCATTTATTGAACAGAATTTGAACTACTTGACTTTGAGAAGTATCAGCAAGCAAGAAACGTTTTTGACTTTTCTATAGAATTTATAGGTGGAGGTCTCACACATTTCCACCAATTTTAGGAGATAGCAATGCCTTAAACTGCATCAAATTTAAAAATAAAATATTTTTTACATTGATTGCTTGGCAATAATTTTTAAAAATACTTAGCGTTGCAGTTAACAAATACACTCATACAGTTTCTAGTACATTAGTAATTATACCTAAGAACAAAAAGAATTTAAAATCATTAAATTTTGCCAGTATAGTCCCAAACATAACTATACTATATACTACTTACTGACTAGAAACTCTGTAACACTATTGCCCTTTCAAGACATACACTTAGCTTTTTCTTCTTCTTCTGTCTGCTTCTCTATGGAGGTGTTGCAGGGAGGTACAGCTTTTTATAACTATAATTAAAAGTAAAGATCCTGGAAAGATAGCATGAGTATGCAGTTGATTCAATTTTTTTCCAGTTTTAAATGATAGACAGTTGTAATAGATCAAATTTATTTTTCAAAAGGAATTTTTGTTACTTGTCAAAAATTTGCTTGTGCTATTTAAGATTTGATACTTTGTTGCATTAAAAAATTCTTTCTCCCAATTTTTTTTAATGTTAAATATTTCAGTTGTTCATAAGTCAGCTGGAATCTCTTTGATATCTCATTATTTAAAATATTTATTTATCAAACTTTAACTTAAAAGAATGTGAATCACAATTTATAAATATCTGAAAAATAGTTGCTTGCTTCCATCAATTACCTGGAAAACATTCAAACATGTCTGAGTTTGTTAATTATTTTAACTATGCTTATTTTTATAATGGATAGGTAGTAATTTAAAATGAAAAAAATAATCTCTTCTCAGTCACATTAAATTAAGACACAAAAATGTCTGGCAATTAAATGGAACAAATAAGTAATAAATTGTGACATAAAGTAAACACATTGTTATGCAAAGTTATAAAATAATTATGATAAAATAGCATTTATGTATGAATCTCCTCCAGGTTGATGGTGACAAAGATGATGAGTCTATCCAGGAAGAACTTTCTTTTATTTTTGATTCATTGATACAGAACTTGGAGAATGGCAGAATACCTTGTGAGTAGCTTCCAAGTGAAATGGGGTTTTCAGAGAGGAGAGAATTGAAGGGGGAAACTTGTATATTATGATCCTGTTAACGCTAAACACTGTTAATTTCATTCAAAACAGTGTGAATTGGGAGGGAATGTACTTTGGAAGTCTCTGTTATTCTTAATTATCTAATGTCTTTTTATTGCTGTTGAAGGCTGTCAGATGAAACATCCATTTTTTTGTTTCTTCTTTCTTCAGCTTTTCCCAAACCCTATGTCCACTATACTCTTAATAGATAATATTATAGAACTGCTCAACCATGAAATAAATTGAAAAGAAGAAACTGAGCTGGTAGAAAGATGAAATCCGCGGTCGATAGAACAAAGAAAACAACAAGAAACCACTTAATTTATTAAAACAATGAAATTATGAAATGGCAAACAATTTGATCGATGCAGAACACTGAGTTTAATTATGATTATTATCCATTCATTCATTGAAGTTGTTTTAAAGGTTTTTTAAAAAAAAACTCTTGTTTTCACAAAAAAATTTGAGGCTAAGATATTTAAGATATTAAGATGTTTTAATTGTAAGTTATGTATGTTTTGCTATTACTTGTGGCTTATGTGTTAGGAATAAATCTTTTGGTTTACTTCAGCTCCACCTAAAGGACCACGGCCGGCGTCCAGTAGATGGGCAAGAAAAATTTCTTCTCCACCTGCATCATCACCATCACCATCATCATCTTCAGCACCTCCTGGTTCACCTGAGCCTCCTCAGCAGAATGAGGGTGGCATTAAATTGCCCACTGTTGTTTACATACCTCCTCCAGAAATCAAGGTCAAAGATGAAGGGCGTAAGCCTGGCCTTCCAGAAGCCCCCATCATTTTTCTGGCAGGTGAGCACGATTTCGGGAATTTTACACCCCTAAGAACCTTGAATTTATTTAATGAGAAATCCATGATATTTTGTAGTCATATCTGTTGGTTTATACCAGACTTAAATACATATTTTTAAAAATTGTTATAGGCTATTTACGAAATTCAAATTCTTTCATGTCACTTTAAAAGTTTCCCCTTAGAAGCTATTTTAATAAAATGAAATGCATTATTTATTAATTTAAATTTACTTAAATGATTGTAGAATAATAAAATATTAGAAAATTTTTATTAAAATTTCAGGTGGTCCTGGCTGCGGCAAGGGAACTCAGTGTGAAAAACTTACTGCAAGATATCCAGACATTATCCACTTGTCTATGGGAGATATCCTACGCAAAGAGATTTCAGAAAGAGGCTCTGCAGATGAAAAGTGGGCAATGGTCACAAAATTGTTGCGGCAGGGAGACATGGCGCCAGTGGTAAAAGTTTTTATTGTTGTTAAAATTGATTTTAGGTCTCTAAAAATATTATTGAGTTGCATAAAATATTTAATTTTATACATTCAAGATAAAAGCCAGTTTTCCATTTTCTGAAAGTTATTACATGAGCCGACATTAACATTTTCACGCTGACGAGTATTGTAAATGCCATAGCATCATCTTCATGTATTTAATTTGTTATCATGTTTAAATTCAGTATCAATTTATAGACTATCTAATTATTATAACAGAACTACTATGTGATTTTTATAAACTTTTTGTTTGAATTAACTTCAGGATGTGACAGAGGAACTTCTTATAAATTCTATGAAAAAACATCCAGATGCTAGAGCTTATCTGGTTGAAGGCTATCCTCGGGATGCATTGCAGTATGAAGACTTCAATAGAAATGTAAGTCACAGAAATTTTTCATGACATGTTTTATTGAGGTTCGTGTGAGAGTCATAAAATATTGTATCAACTTTTGGAAAGGAGTCAGAATTCCGATTGCTAAAAATGTTTTTAACTTCAATTTTTAGGTCTCAGGCAAATATATGCATGACTCTCCTACTATCTTAGAACTAAATAGTATTAAAAATAGTAAATAAGTCATTTTCTGTTTAATTTCATTTGCTGCAGGTAATGAGATTAATGTCACCTGTCATTCAATATATTAGAGTTGTTGTAGTAGGAATATCTTCAATACTTTTGTTACATCATACTTCATGCTACGCTGCATTGGTTCAGCAGTAAATAAGCTATTACTTCATTGACCCTTATGCAAAATTAAGTTTGAATGATTTTTTTTGAACTGTTCAGCCATGACTTTATTATAAAATATAAATATATCTGATAGTTTAAAAACCATACAAATATTTTTTATGTTTTCCTACTCCCAAAGAGATTGTGTCAATATCCGATTGTATGAATGTTTCACAGATTGGTGGCCACTCCTTCACAATTTTATTAGACTGTGAGGACAGATATTTACATGACCGACTTGTCCTGCGTGGTGCTAATGGCACTGAAAGAATTGATGACAACATTCCTGCCATTGAGAAAAAATTGGCCTTTTTTGCCAGAAACACTCTCCCTTTGTTGAAAGCCATTGATGATGAACGCAAGTTGATAGTTGTAAGTATAAAGGAGTTTTAAAAAATCTAATTTTTATATTACTTTTAATTAATTTTAATAATTGGCTAAGAATGTTTTTTAAAAAAATAATGATTAACAGCCATTTAAAAAAAAACTTAATTCTCAGCTAAGAACTGTGCAATGAAGTAAGATAATTTGAAAGAGTCAGTTTTGGCTTATCTATTTTTTAACAAATATTTTTTTAAAATTTAAAAATTCTAATATCTAGTAGGATAAAAAAAACATCATATTCTTATTTTGGATGCACTTGCAAAACAGCAATATTTTTTATTTTGATTATGCATGAGTTAAAAAAAGGGAGTAAAAATTTGAAGCAGTACCATAAAAATATGTATAAATTGTCAAAATTAATGATGGCTTGCCCATTTATCCTTCTTGCCCATATCCCATTTTATGCTCATGTCCCAATTCTGCCCATGGGTCTGGATTTCCTAATGTATGCAACAAGTTCAAAATAAAATAAGGAAAATGCACATTTATCTGTTTGTTTTGCTCTTCACATCCACATGACCCGATAGCCGTTCAATGTTTTACCTTTCAATCATAAGATCATGGAACTTTTTGCTGTGACAATAAAGTAAAAATGCTTTGACAGATTGATGGTGACAGAGATGAGGATGAGATTTTCTATGATATCGTCAAGTGTCTTGACTTCAGCTTGTACGGAGTTAAACTGGAAGAGGTAAGTGTTTCAGCCTTTTTTTTTTGCCAACTCTCCTGACTTCTTATTGCACAGCATTACATGTAGTTAAGTTACAGGAAATTTAAGGAAAGGTAATGAAATACTTTAGTTCATCCAGAGATGTCTCCATTTCTTTTTCTAGTATCCTTATCTTTATTTTAAAATTGTTTGAGTTTTAAACATAACTTTCCTTAATTATTCATTATAAATTATATGTGCATGCATACAGGGTGGCCCAAAATCTGTGAGAACATCTCATAGCAAAGGGTTATGTAATATAATAATAATTGAATTAATATAATGTTTTTCATTTATGGCCACAGAAAATTGTCATAATAATGATGTCATTTAGTCATATAGGTACATAAGTAAATCAGTAAATGGATACAGTTAATGTTAATGTTATTATATAACATTGTATAAGATGTTATTACTTTCTCTGGGCCACCCTGTATATTGATGTTTTTCTCAAACCTAATTGAGTATGATTTAATATTTGTCCGTGGTCAAACAGGAGCCACTACTTTTTGAATATCTACATTTACAATTATTGATAAACTTAACAATAAATATTACATTTTCTTGAGAAAGGCTAAACTTGAATTCATAGGGAAAGAATCGAATACTCTCTTACTAATGTTTCTCAATTTCCTTGTATTTCTTTTTTTTCTTGTTATTCCTTAGATTTTATGTATCCCAAAATATTTTGGTTTCAATAGTTTCAATTGTTTTTCTAAATAACTTCAACGTGGTACAAGAATATTAATACTTTTTTTTATAACTATGGGGAAAAAAAGTGGAATATGTGTATTATTTATAGAATAAAAATTCACCTTTTAATGCGTAGCAGAAACTTGGCAACTGTGTAGGTTAGCAGCTCACAAGAGAGAAGTTTCATACAGAATTTTATTTCTACTTGACTCAGTCAGTCTATAAAAACCACTCATTATTCCCAACAGTTCTTACAGTAAATCAAACAGTGCTCGCAACCTGACATTTAACTCACCCTGGCCTGTCAGGCTATTCTCCAACATTTGGGCTTAATTAAATGTATGTTGACATTCAGATAATTAGAGGCTACATCATTTTAAAAGGGAGAACTTAAAAGAGGCTTCCAGCCCAAACTTGGGAAAACTGTTTAAGCGGGCATTATGTAAGTGCCATCACACTAGGAGTTTAAGTGCCATCACACTGGGAGTTTAAGTGCCATGACACTGGGAGTTTAAGTGCCATCACACTGGGAGTTTAAGTGCCATCACACTGGGAGTTTAAGTGCCATCACATTTGGAGCTTAAGTGCCATCACACTGGGAGTTTAAGTGACAGCACTCTGGGAGTTTAAGTGACAGCACTCTGGGAGTTTAAGTGCCATCACACTGGGAGTTTAAGTGCCATCACACTGGGAGATTAAGTGCCATCACACTGGGAGTTTAAGTGCCATCGCACTGGGAGTTTAAGTGCCATCACACTGAGAGTTTAAGTGCCATCACACTGGGAGTTTAAGTGCCATCACACTGGGAGTTAAAGTGCCATTACACTGGGAGTTTAAGTGCCATTACACTGGGAGATTAAGTGCCATCACACTGGGAGTTTAAGTGCCATCACACTGGGAGTTTAAGTGACAGCACTCTGGGAGTATATGTGAAAGCACTCTGGGAGGATAAAATAACAGCACTAGGGGCATATAAGTGGAAGCACTCTGGGAGTATAAGTGCCATCACACTGGGAGTTTAAGTGCCATCACACTGGGAGTTTAAGTGTCTTCACACTGGTAGTTTAAGTGCCATCACACTGGGAGTTTAAGTGCCATTACACTGGGAGTTTAAGTGCCATTACACTGGGAGTTTAAGTGCCATCACACTGGGAGTTTAAGTGCCATCACACTGGGAGTTTAAGTGCCATCGCACTGGGAGTGTAAGTGCCATCACACTGAGAGTTTATGTGCCATCACACTGGGAGTTTAAGTGCACTTACACTGGGAGTTTAAGTGCCATCACACTGGGAGATTAAGTGCCATCACACTAGGAGTTTAAGTGTCATCACACTGGGAGTTTAAGTGCCATCACACTGGGAGTTTAAGTGACCGCACTCTGGGAGTATATGTGAAAGCACTCTGGGAGGATAAAATGACAACACTAGGGGCATATAATTGGAAGCACTCTGGGAGTATAAGTGCCATCACACTGGGAGTTTAACTGCCATCACACTGGGAGTTTAAGTGTCATCACAATGGGAGTTTAAGTGCCATCACACTGGTAGTTTAAGTGCCATCACACTGGGAGTTTAAGTGCCATCCCACTGGGAATTTAAGTGCCATCACACTGGGAGTTTAAGTGCCATCACACTGGGAGTTTAAGTGACAGCACTCTGGGAGTTTAAGTGACAGCACTCTGGGAGTTTAAGTGCCATCACACTGGGAGTTTAAGTGCCATCGCACTGGGAGTTTAAGTGCCATTACACTGAGAGTTTAAGTGACAGCACTCTGGGAGTTTAAGTGCCATCACACTGGGAGTTTAAGTGCCATCGCACTGGAGTTTAAGTGCCATCACACTGGGAGTTTACGTGCCATCACACTGGGAGTTTAAGTGCCATTACACTTGGAGTTTAAGTGCCATTACACTGGAAGATTAAGTGCCATCACACTGGGAGTTTAAGTGCCATCACACTGAGAGTTTAAGTGCCATCACACTGGGAGTATACGTGAAAGCACTCTGGGAGGATAAAATGACAGCACTAAGGGCATATAAGTGGAAGCACTCTGGGAGTATAAGTGCCATCACACTGGGAGTTTAAGTGCCATCACACTGGGAGTTTAAGTGTCTTCACACTTGTAGTTTAAGTGCCATCACACTGGTAGTTTAAGTGCCATCACACTGGTAGTTTAAGTGCCATCACACTGGGAGTTTAAGTGCCATCACACTGGGAGTTTAAGTGCCATTACACTTGGAGTTTAAATGCCATCACACTGGGAGTTTAAGTGCCATCACACTGGGAGTTTAAGTGACAGCACTCTGGGAGTTTAAGTGCCATCACACTGGGAGTTTAAGTGCCATCACACTGGGAGTTTAAGTGTCATCACACTGGGAGTTTAAGTGTCAGCTCTCTGTGAGTTTAAGTGCCACAACACTGGGAGTATAAGTGCCATCACATTGGGAGTTTAAGTGTCAGCACTATGGTAGTTTAAGTGCCAGCACTCTGGGAGTTTAAGTGCCATCACACTGAGAGTTTAAGTGCCATCACACTGGGAGTTTACGTGCCATCACACTGGGAGTTTAAGTGCCATCACACTGGGAGTTTAAGTGCCATCCCACTGGGAATTTAAGTGCCATCACACTGGGAGTTTAAGTGCCATCACACTGGGAGTTTAAGTGACAGCACTCTGGGAGTTTAAGTGACAGCACTCTGGGAGTTTAAGTGCCATCACACTGGGAGTTTAAGTGCCATCGCACTGGGAGTTTAAGTGCCATCACACTGAGAGTTTAAGTGACAGCACTCTGGGAGTTTAAGTGCCATCACACTGGGAGTTTAAGTGCCATCGCACTGGAGTTTAAGTGCCATCACACTGGGAGTTTACGTGCCATCACACTGGGAGTTTAAGTGCCATTACACTTGGAGTTTAAGTGCCATTACACTGGAAGATTAAGTGCCATCACACTGGGAGTTTAAGTGCCATCACACTGAGAGTTTAAGTGCCATCACACTGGGAGTATACGTGAAAGCACTCTGGGAGGATAAAATGACAGCACTAAGGGCATATAAGTGGAAGCACTCTGGGAGTATAAGTGCCATCACACTGGGAGTTTAAGTGCCATCACACTGGGAGTTTAAGTGTCTTCACACTTGTAGTTTAAGTGCCATCACACTGGTAGTTTAAGTGCCATCACACTGGTAGTTTAAGTGCCATCACACTGGGAGTTTACGTGCCATCACACTGGGAGTTTAAGTGCCATTACACTTGGAGTTTAAGTGCCATTACACTGGAAGATTAAGTGCCATCACACTGGGAGTTTAAGTGCCATCACACTGAGAGTTTAAGTGCCATCACACTGGGAGTATACGTGAAAGCACTCTGGGAGGATAAAATGACAGCACTAAGGGCATATAAGTGGAAGCACTCTGGGAGTATAAGTGCCATCACACTGGGAGTTTAAGTGCCATCACACTGGGAGTTTAAGTGTCTTCACACTTGTAGTTTAAGTGCCATCACACTGGTAGTTTAAGTGCCATCACACTGGTAGTTTAAGTGCCATCACACTGGGAGTTTAAGTGCCATCACACTGGGAGTTTAAGTGCCATTACACTTGGAGTTTAAATGCCATCACACTGGGAGTTTAAGTGCCATCACACTGGGAGTTTAAGTGACAGCACTCTGGGAGTTTAAGTGCCATCACACTGGGAGTTTAAGTGCCATCACACTGGGAGTTTAAGTGTCATCACACTGGGAGTTTAAGTGTCAGCTCTCTGTGAGTTTAAGTGCCACAACACTGGGAGTATAAGTGCCATCACATTGGGAGTTTAAGTGTCAGCACTATGGTAGTTTAAGTGCCAGCACTCTGGGAGTTTAAGTGCCATCACACTGAGAGTTTAAGTGCCATCACACTGGGAGTTTACGTGCCATCACACTGGGAGTTTAAGTGCCATTACACTTGGAGTTTAAGTGCCATTACACTGGAAGATTAAGTGCCATCACACTGGGAGTTTAAGTGCCATCACACTGAGAGTTTAAGTGCCATCACACTGGGAGTATATGTGAAAGCACTCTGGGAGGATAAAATGACAGCACTAGGGGCATATAAGTGGAAGCACTCTGGGAGTATAAGTGCCATCACACTGGGAGTTTAAGTGCCATCACACTGGGAGTTTAAGTGTCTTCACACTGGTAGTTTAAGTGCCATCACACTGGTAGTTTAAGTGCCATCACACTGGGAGTTTAAATGCCATCACACTGGTAGTTTAAGTGCCATCACACTGGGAGTTTAAGTGCCATCACACTGGGAATTTAAGTGCCATCACACTGGGAGTTTAAGTGCCATCACACTGGGAGTTTAAGTGCCATTACACTTGGAGTTTAAATGCCATCACACTGGGAGTTTAAGTGCCATCACACTGGGAGTTTAAGTGACAGCACTCTGGGAGTTTAAGTGCCATCACACTGGGAGTTTAAGTGCCATCACACTGGGAGTTTAAGTGCCATCACACTGGGAGTTTAAGTGTCAGCTCTCTGTGAGTTTTAGTGCCACAACACTGGGAGTATAAGTGCCATCACATTGGGAATTTAAGTGTCAGCACTATGGTAGTTTAAGTGCCAGCACTATGGGAGTTTAAGTGCCATCACACTGGGAGTTTAAGTGACAAAACTCTGGGCATATAAGTGACAGCACTCTGGGAGTATAAGTGCCATCACATTGGGAGTTTAAGTGTCAGCTCTCTGGGAGTATAAGTGACAGCACTCTGGGCATATAAGTGCCAGGACACTGGGAATATACGTGACAGGTCTCTGGGAGTATAATTGACAGCACTCGGGGCATATAAGTGGAAGCTCTCTGGGTGCATAAGTGACAGTACTCTGGGCATATAAGTGCCAGCACTCTTGGAGTATAAGTGACAACTCTCTGGGAGTATATGTGACAGCACCCTGGGAGTATAAAATGACAGCACTAGGGACATATAAGTGGAAGCACTTTGGGAGTGTAAGTGTCAGAATTCTGGCATATAAGTGCCAGCATTCTAGGAGTATACGGTCCAGCCCTCTGGGATAATAAGTGCAAGAAATCTGGCAGTGTAATTGCCAGAAATTTGGGAATATAATCGCGGCACTCTTGGAGTATAAGTGCCGGCACTCTGGGACTATGAATGCTATGACTCTGGGAGTAAAAGCGCCGGCACACTGGGAGTGTAAATTCTGGTACTCTGGGAGTATAAGTGCCGGTGCTCTAAGAGTATAATTTCCAGAATGCGCGCATACGTGTGTGGAGGCCAATGTATTTTGTATAACCTTTCAATGTGTAATTCTCAGATAAAATGTGTGAAACATGATGTGCATAAGTCGTGAACGTTGAGTTGTAAGAAAAACAATACATCTACCTCACTCTCCCCCTCACACACACTAACAAACAACCATAACATGCAGTATTGATGACGGCGTATATTCCGTAGATGCAGAATTCAAAGTTGAGCACATCCGGCGATCTCGTAAAAAATAGAGCATCATCATTATTCATAAAAGTTCATAAAATAGGAAAGAAACAAACAATTAAATACTAAAATCTTAAGTGGCTTTTAAAATCGGGGTTTTCAAAGTTTCGTTATACTGCTCATTGATTGTTTTGGTGCATTTAAAAAAAAAATCTTTTTAAGTTTCAAAGTTTAGTCCGTCCACAATGCCCCCTCAGATGTCAAATGCAGATCAAACAACCCCGATAAGATATTATTTCATGACTACACCCTAGTTTTAAGATAAGATACTTTCTAATAAGATTCTTTTATTGATGCGAATAAATAGAAATATTTTTTTTTACATAGATAATTAATATTCCTAACAGCCGGGGCAGCATGCTGGCAAATTCATATAGATTGGGGTACAAATGAATTCTATAGACATCAAAGTAAATCAATTGTATTTTTTGTGGCACACATTTCGGTACGCTAAAAGCGCCCTATAATTTTTTAGACAACTCTATCTACTTCCTGTCAAATGCCGACCACCCATTTCAAATAATGTAGCTTAGTACACGTGTAGGCAGCAAATAGTCCGATCATAGCGTCGTGAAGATAAACTCTCAGCACAAGTATGCGTTCTTCTAACGGCTTTGACCCAAATACATTAATTACAACTCTAAACAGCTGATCTACGCGCCTGCACGTGCCACAAATACCGTGTGCATCGTGCATCCCGTCCCTAGCTCAACTGTCTGGCTCGATGCTTGGGTAGCCGGTTAGACGCGCGCTCACACTACTAGATACACACATACGTGAGTGGTGATAGCAGAACTGGTTCCTCCACCGGAGACGCGTGTGTGAGAGGGGATTTCTAGTATTGATTGGGGCTTTTCAAAATGCCAGGAATTATTGGAAAGTGTTTTCCTTGCCTAAAGGTAAATAAACACTTGTCGTCCCGTTACTTCACTGACCAATCACAGCATCTACTGATTAATTAACGATTGAATATTCGGGTAGGGTAAACTAATTCTAGCTGTGCTGTAGCATTTTGGGTGGGGTTAAGGGGGTGAGAGTGCAAGGGTCAAACACATTTGATTGATTTGTTTAAAACATAAAGTTCTTCTGTTACGGATCGGGAAGAAGACAGAACCGGGAGAAGGGGCTAGAACGGGGAGGAAATAGGGGAGAACATGGAGGAGTGGATAGAACTTGGAGGAAAGGGAAGAACACGGAGAAGTGGTAGAACATGGAGGTGGGAAGAAGTGTGGAGAAGAGGACCGAGAATGGAGAAAAGGACCGAAAAGTGAGAAGTAGGGAGAAACAGCTGTACATGGAAAAGTGGACAGAACAGGGACAAATTGACAGAACAGGGACAAGTTGACAGAACAGAGAGAAGTTGGCAGAACAGGGACAAGTTGGTAGAACAGAGAGAAGTTGGCAGAACAGGGACAAGTTGGCAGAACAGAGAGAAGTTGGCAGAACAGAGAGAAGTGGGCAGAGAGGGAGAGGTGGGCAGAACAAGATGTGGGCATGTTGGGAGAAGTGGACAGAACAGGGGGAATTTGGCAGAACAGGGAGAAGTGGGCAGCTGGGGGAAGTGGACAGAACAAGGGAGAAGTGGGCATAGAGGGAGAAGTGGGCAGAACGAAGTAATTTAACGTTTATAAGCGTTCGCCTTCTTCAAATGGTCGGGGAGGAGTTGTGCTTTGTGGGCGGAGCCTTTTGATGAGGCACGATGACCGCCCAATACACTCTCTAGAAATTAAGTCGTTAAATTGTCTTTCAAGAAAACGCAGTTTATAGCAATTATTTGGCTTATTCAAGAAATAATATCTACAAACACTAACATTTTACCAATCCTAACATTTTACCAATCCTAACATTTTAAAATCCTAACATATTACCAATCCTGACATTTTACCAATCCTAATATTTTACCAATCCTAACATTTTACCAATCCTAACATTTTACCAATCCTAACATTTTACCAATCCTGACATTTTACCAATCCTAACATTTTACCAAGCCTGAAATTTTACCAAGCCTAACATTTTACCAAGCCTGACATTTTACCAATCCTAACATTTTACCAATCCTAACATTTTACCAATCCTAACATTTTACCAAGCCTGACATTTTACCAATCCTAATATTTTACCAATCCTAACATTTTACCAAGCCTGACATCTTACCATTCCTGACATTTACCACATTTTCATATTAATATTAAAAAATGCAACCTTTGAAGTTCTACTGCCTGTATCATTACACATCCTCTAAAATATTACATCTAATATGCTACAAACTTTTATGTGTAGCTGTGTATGTCTTTGCTAACAAACTACATTGTTCACCTCCATCGTCTCACACACACACATATATATATATATATATATATATATATATATATATATATGTACATTCCATATCCTCCTAGATCAGAGGTTCTCAACCTGTGGGTCGCGACCCCTGTGGGGGGGTCGAACAACCCTTTCCCAGGGGTCACCTAAGACCATCAAAAAAGGCGAATATTTATGAAGCAGCAACGAAAATAATTTTATTGTTGGGGGTCACCACAACACGAGGAACTGTATTAACGGGTTGCGGCATTAGGAAGGTTGAGAACCACTGTCCTAGATAGTTTACTTTCTAATCATTAATTGCTGAATGCCTAATAGCCTTGTACTAAAACATAGTTAACTAATTATAAAAGAGTTAAACTGCGATAAGGCTTTAGAATAGATTAATTAGACACGAACAATGTGTGTCAATATAACAATATATGTTAAGCTTTAACAATACTTTTACATTATGCATAAGTAGACACAACAATAGTGGGGAGTCATCACACAACAATAGTGGGGAGTCATCACACAACAATAGTGGGGAGTCATCACACAACAATAGTGGGGAGTCATCACACAACAATAGTGGGGAGTCATCACACAACAATAGTGGGGAGTCATCACACAACAATAATGGGGAGTCATCACACAACAATAATGGGGAGTCGTCACACAAAAATAATGGAGAGTCATCACACAACAATAATGGGGAGTCATCACACAACAATAATGGGGAATCATCACACAACAATAATGGGGAGTCATCAAACAACAATAATGGGGAGTCATCACATAACAATAATGGGGAGTCATCAAACAACAATAATGAGGAGTCAGCACACAACAATAATGAGGAGTCAGCACACAACAATAATGGGGAATCAGCACACAACACTAATGGGGAGTCATTACACAACAATAATGGGGAGTCATCACACAACACACATGGGGAGTCAGCACACAACGATAAGAACCCCCACGTGTATTTTATTAACAAAACTATTTAGGACAACGAACGCGAGAGCGACGCAATGCTACTACGTCACATCTAAAAAAAAAAGGGGGGGGGGCAGTCGGCGACGATCATTTCACATTTTGTGGTGACAATGACCTAGAGGTGGCCCTGGACACACCTCAAAGGTTGTGCCCAAATTAGAGGGGTCCCCTGATAACTGATACACTTTAAAGTTTGTGTCCACGGTATAGGAAAGGGGTCCAGGATCACCTCAAAATTTGAGGATTAAAAAAAGAACGTGTGCCAGTGATGCATGTATTGTCCATTGGGCTGTTCAAATCTTGCACAGATGACTGTCCATTGGGCTGTTCAAATCTTGCACAGATGACGTACGATCTTTACTTGATTTCCCCGTCCTCATATTTTCTGTCCTTTCTCTTCCCTCTCATCCTCTTCCCTGCCCTCCTCTTTTCTCTCATCCCTTTCCTGTCTTCCACGTTGTCATGTTCTCGCTTTCACTCTCTTCACCTTCGTTCTGAAACTACTTCCTGTTTGCCTCCCGGTATACATCACAACAACGTTCCCACCCACTGACCAACACAACAAACTCGACGGTTTCAATTGAAGCTTATATTTCCTTCTTTGTCCCTTTCTGCTACTCTGCCTTCCTATGTGAACACATCCTTTCAACTAAGTCGCCTTGTTTCACTCACGTATCTGTTAACTTTATCTACCGCTCAGTTAGATACAAGCAACTCCGTGAATGGGACAGAGGCTTCACATCAGGGGGTTATACGCGATTTTTAGTCATCTGAACATATGATCAGGGGTGGTACCGGGGCCAGTGGCGGTGGGGGGGGGTAGGTGCGGATGGGGCGGTCCGCCCCGGGTGGCACTTTTTTCTTTACATGGGGGAGCTTCATTTTCGGCAAACTGCAAGGGTTTTTCTTTTTTCTAGTAGAAAGGGGTGACAAAAATCTTGGCCCGCTCCGTGTGGCTGTAACCCTACCTACGCCACTGGTTTTTGTACAAGACTCTTTCCTTACGTCAACCTCAGGAAATGACGTTTCGCTGGGGTTGCTGTCCCATGGAGCAGTCTCGACAGTGACGTCACACACCTTATTCTGTAATAGAACGTAGTTTTGAAAAATGTATTATGCTTTAAATAACCTGCTTAAATGAACGGCGTCCCCCCTCTCCACTCTCACTATATCTCTCTGTCTGTCTCTTTCTGTCTCTCTCTCTCTCTTTCGTTCTCTCTCTTCCTCACTCCCTCTCACTTCCCCATCGCCATTTTTCACTCGACCTCACTCCCTCCCTCTGTGAGACTACACACACACACACATACCACACTGGCTATTAACACCTAGTCTTTTTGTAATACAGCTACATCACCACTACCTACACCACAGCCAGTTGTCATACAGCTACATCACCACTACCTACAACACAGCCAGTTGTCATACAGCTACGTCACCACTACCTACATCACCACTACCTACATCACCACTACCTACATCACCACTACCTACATCACCACTACCTACAACACAGCCAGTTGTCATACAGCTACATCACCACTACCTACAACACAGCCAGTTGTCATACAGCTACATCACCACTACCTACAACACAGCCAGTTGTCATACAGCTACATCACCACTACCTACAACACAGCCAGTTGTCATACAGCTACATCACCACTACCTACAACACAGCCAGTTGTCATACAGCTACATCACCACTACCTACATCACCACTACCTACATCAGCACTACCTACATCACCACTACCTACATCACCACTACCTACATCACCACTACCTACATCACCACTACCTACATCACCACTACCTACATCACCACTACCTACATCACCACTACCTACGTCACCACTACCTACAACACAGCCAGTTGTCATACAGCTACATCACCACTACCTACAACACAGCCAGTTGTCATACAGCTACATCACCACTACCTACAACACAGCCAGTTGTCATACAGCTACATCACCACTACCTACATCACCACTACCTACATCAGCACTACCTACATCACCACTACCTACATCACCACTACCTACATCACCACTACCTACATCACCACTACCTACATCACCACTACCTACATCACCACTACCTACATCACCACTACCTACGTCACCACTACCTACAACACAGCCAGTATTCAGGTAAAAGGGTTACCGTAAGGCAGAGTTTCTCAAAAGAGGTTTGTGAACCCCAATCGGGCCCGCAGTAATTCAGTAGGTGGGATCAGTTGTTGGGGGGGGGGGGGTAGAATGCGCGTTGAACTAAGATATGTTTCTATTCTTTGTCGTTTTATTGACTCCCTTAAGTTTGAGACCTTGAAAACAGGGCCACTGGAACCGGATTGTAGGAATGCGGGGGAGGGGGGCACAAAATGGGGTGGGTAGGTCTGCACCGGGCGACATTTTTTCTATATAACGAGGGTGGCATTTTCGACCTAATGTATTTTCTTCCGTAGAAGGGGGCGGCAAAAAGTTTGCCCGCCCCGGTCTGCACTAACCCTAGATACTCCACTGCACTAACCCTAGATACTCCACTGCACTAACCCTAGATACTCCACTGCAATAACCCTAGATACTCCACTGCACTAACCCTAGATACTCCACTGCACTAACCCTAGCTACTCCACTGCACTAACCCTAGCTACTCCACTGCACTAACCCTAGGTACTCCACTGCACTAACCCTAGGTACTCCACTGCACTAGATGACTAGAGTAAGAGAGCTTAGGGTTAAAATGAGAAGAAAGAGGGGCGGGGGGGGGGGGGAATGAGTTTAGGTGTGCGTCCTTGACAGGAGGGCAAAGTTCACGAGCAGCTAAGGTGATTTTTTCTTGTCTTCTGGGTGAGTTTGGATAACCTCCCCTTGCCTTGGTCTACAGCTTTACAAAGTTTTTGTTTACCAGCACAACTGAGGATTTCTTTAAGTACACACTAAACTTTCAAAGTGTTTCTTACCGCGCGTATGGTGGCTGCTCACTTCCGTTTGATTGTGTACTTGCATCTGTGCTCACACTCAACTTGTATGTATTTGGGGTGGCTTTGTGATACCTGTCGTGACTTGACTTCGACGACATTAAAAGTTCTGATCTAGGGGTCACATTTAGTTAGATAGAATGACAGTTACATTTCGTGATGATTAACGAAAAGGGTGCACTCGTTGGATATACACCATCGGATT
Organism: Omphiscola glabra; assembly: GCA_964017045.1. Classification (NCBI taxonomy): domain Eukaryota; kingdom Metazoa; phylum Mollusca; class Gastropoda; family Lymnaeidae; genus Omphiscola; species Omphiscola glabra. The sequence goes on from OZ024808.1 coordinate 26,618,017, forward strand.
TATTGTGTGTGTGTGCGTGGGGGGGGGGGGTTGCAAAGCATATATATATGTAAGTTTGTTTAAGCATGCATTTGATTCAACCTGGCTTGAACAATAACAGCAATTTGAATTGCTTGACTTTCGTGGACTTGGCAGAGTACATTTTAAAGCAAACCTCCACATTTTAGAGAGCTACACAGCTGCTTTCGCAAGATCAAGATTATTTCGATTGGTGGCCGCAGCATCTTGTCTCCACCTAAATTTATTTAAAACTGTAATTTATTTTTAATAATAAAAATAAAATGGGCTGACGGTATTTAAGGGAGGCCATTAGAAGAAAAGAAGATGATCATGCACAAAACATAAATGTTTTAACAGTTCCCTCCATGTGAAGTAATCTCGAATTGATATTAATTTTCTCCTTACGTTTTACAATAATTTCAGAATCTATCATGGCTTTCAAATGATTAAGTGTTTTAAATAGAAATAATTACACCCCCCCCCCTAAAACCATCAAAAGAAAAAAATTAACAAATAAAGCTGTCATCAAATCAATGTAAGGGAAATAATCACTGCAGAAGGGAGATTTTGTGATCATTGGTTGAAGTTGTATTATTAGTTATATTAAAGTGGACAGGGAAACTGCAAAGCCTATCAGCCCTTTGATAATTGATATAATACATTTATCTTTATGGCTCAGATGATGGTTTTGGGAAGGGGGTGGGGGATGGGGGAGGGTCTGGTAGTTAATCTTATGAATGAAAACAATTTGTCCCTTAATTTTTCCCTCCATCTCTCTATGACTTGATACTGACAGAATTTAAACCTTATTGTTCTACTAAGTAACCCCCCATTCCGGTCCCAACCCATCCCTACGGTAACCCCCGCTTACACCCCCCCCCCCAATTTTTTGGGCATTTAAATGGCATACAAAGACAAAATATATTTGAAAATCAGTGTTTTTTTCTGTTTGGGGGAAAAAACTCAGTTCAGTTACCAGCATAGTACGAACATGTTGTTTTTTGCTGTTGAATGGTTAGAATGGAGGGGGAAAAGGATTCAGTGATTGCCTTGAGTCTAGCTGTTTTTTTCCTGATTGATGGGACACTTGTTAGTCTTGTTTGTTCAGTTGTTTGATTGTGTACAAGCTTTTAAAACAACTTCCCTTTTCCTTAGCTGTGAAGGTGAGCAAACTATTGGTGTGGAATAAAAAAATTGTCCACCAAAGCTGGTGAATGTCCCAATGAAGGTGATCAACAAACCTTTGCAGGAAATGTTGCAGTGGTTTGCTGGTGGCCAGGTATAAAAGTATGTTGGGGGAAGTAGACTGTGTAGTTCATGTGGTGGAAATTTGGTGTGAGGTAATAGAGTTTAGAGATTAGTTGTCAGGGAAGTGTTTGATAGTTTGTGTGTCAGCCCTGATTGGTCAAGTTAATTTTTAACACAGTTTGGCTGCATCCAAGGAAGTCTATTGGCAAAAAAATAAATATTTGAGAGACACACAAGTTCATATAAATAAATTAGCGGCGGCGATAATTCCACAAATTTTGAAAAAAACCACACTGTTGACATCTGATCATGCCGGCTGTCACGGTAAGTTTACAGGGAATACCCATTAAATGTGTTTGTATATTTTTCGTTCATATGCGTTATATACTGCATTGGTTCATAACAACCAGGGACTTCGGTGACTTTATCTTTTTTCTAAAAGTCTGTCACTTGTTAATGATCACTGACTAACTCTCGTCTGGTATCCTGGTATTTTTAAATGTACTCACAAGCCAGACGGTTTAGTGTGCTCTGAGGTTTTTGAACTCTTTAATTTTTGCGACATTTTGTGATGTTAATAACTATGACGATAGTAAAATCAACTCTTTGATCCCTCAACGTCTCCATCCCTGTACACACGCTTTTATAAACTCTGCCAATTTGTGCAAGCCCGCGTCTTATATGGCTATTTATAGTGTTTAAACAATTATTTTAACATGTTTTACTAATTCAATTTTTAAAAGCACTAGATCTAAACATATTCAGGTTTTCAAATTTTTAAAATCAAAGTGGCAAAAATCCGAATAAATAGGCTAAAACATTTTTTTTTATCTTTTAGAAAGAGTAACACCTTAAGCTAAGTTCTATAATTATGCCCCTTGAAATATTTGGCTGCTGCATCTCTATTCCACCCTCCCCCTCTACTGCCCCACAACAGTCTACACCCTCCCCCTCTACTCCACACAACAGTCTCCACCCTCCCCCTCTACTCCACACAACAGTCTACACCCTCCCCCTCTACTGCCGCACAAAAGTCTCCACCCTCCCCCTCTACTCCACACAACAGTCTCCGCCATCCCCTCTACTCCACAAAACAGTCTACACCCTCCCCCTCTACTGCCACACAACAGTCTACACCCTCCCCCTCTACTCCACACAACAGTCTACACCCTCCCCCTCTACTTCACACAACAGTCTACACCCTCTCCCACTACTGCCACACAACAGTCTACACCCTCCCCCTCTTCTCCACACAACAGTCTACACCCTCCCCCTCTACTCCACACAACAGTCTCCGCCATCCCCTCTACTCCACAAAACAGTCTACACCCTCCCCCTCTACTGCCACACAACAGTCTACACCCTCCCCCTCTACTGCCGCACAACAGTCTCCACCCTCCCCCTCTACTCCACACAACAGTCTACACCCTCCCCCTCTACTTCACACAACAGTCTACACCCTCCCCCTCTACTGCCACACAACAGTCTACACCCTCCCCCTCTACTTCACACAACAGTCTACACCCTCTCCCACTACTCCACACAACAGTCTACACCCTCCCCCTCTACTTCACACAACAGTCTACACCCTCCCCCTCTACTTCACACAACAGTCTACACCCTCTCCCTCTACTCCACACAAAAGTCTCCACCTCTAACAAAAAATAACATGAAACATTTCTAATGATACTTTTCATTTCTCAACTTTGCAGGGGTCCAGTGGGAAAGGTGAGTTGATCCATTTTGCTTCTTTGAATAGTTTTATAACCTGAACAAAGTTTGGCTAACAGGTCTGTCAGTCCATTAGCATGAAAATAAATTAATTGCATGTTCACTGGATGTTAACACAGCTTTGTCTAAAACTCAACCAACTGATTGTTAAAAGTTGTGGGATCTCTTTCACACAATTTTTTTAGTGCGATGGTGTGTAAGTCTTAAAGACTTAAGTTGAAAGGGTCTTGATAAAGGGGTATGATATTTTTTGTTATGGTCTACAAGTTATGCTCTCCACTCCTTATGTACAATGTTTTGAAATGTATTTTCTTTAAAAAATTGGTTATTGCACGCTACTGGTCCCTCTGTTGCTCACCCTAACCCGAACCCTAAATCTATCATAAACAAAGGGAAGTGACTCCCAATAAGGGGACCACAACAGCACATTAGCCAAAAAATTGAATCCTATTAATTAATTATGCCAATTTTTTGCTTAAAAATCTTTAACTCATATCATTATAGTTCTAAATGTTTCATGTTTTTGTTTATTCTGTTCTATTTATGGCTAAAAGGAAATTTATTTTTTTAAATATTATAGCTTTACAATTTTAAATAAATTTCTACAATTTAAGCCAAAAAAATTGCCTGCCATTTGAAAAGCTTATTTATCATTTTACAAATTTAAACAAAATTAAATGTTCAAGCATTGCCTATGAATTATAATATGTTAATGAAATGGAAAATAAATTATAAAATATTAAAGGAAAGGCAAATAAAATATTAAAAATCAGGGGAGGATGAGGATGAAGACAAGTTGCAGCCAGTGGAGGAGGAAATGTTTGCTGAAACAGCAGTAGTTACTGGGGGAAATGGAAATCCAGAATATTCAGCAGAGCTGGATGATAATGGGTCAGATGCTGAGGGTGAGGTTTGAACTTTGTTATCCACTGGCCAGGGGTTCTCTGTAAGACTTTATTATTTTTAAAAAAAAAGAATTCCTGATCACAGTTTCAGTTGATGGAGATTTCCAGATAGTACAGGGTTGTGGGCTATTTTTTTTTCAATAAATGTAATAAAGCCAATGATTGAAAATTGTTAATGGGATAATGATCATTCAAGTGTGTCTAGTGTGATTGTGTATTTCCCCTTTCTATTTTGAGGAAATAGTATAAAAAGATAAAAAGTAGTCTATAAATTCTTAAATAAACCATTTTGAAAAAACAAAACTTTACTAATTGATACGATATAATTTATTTTAAATTAATTTTGGGGCACAGCAAAATGGCATTAGTGAAATAGAATTCATGGATATCCTATGAAAGTTTCAATGTAATAAAATGATGGATTGTTAATTAAAAGAACAAAAAACAGTATTTAAATGTCATACTATGCAGTTCAGATTTTTTAGAAAACAATTAACAGTGTAAAACCTTTATATGTGATCTATCACTTTTTTTTTTTTACTTTACCGATGCCAACTGTAGTAAATCAGGTATAAATAATTTTGAAATAATTTACTTTCAACAGACAGATACATTATTACACTTAAATTGTTACTGGTTAACAGTTTTGAAAAGATTAATTTTGAATAAGAGTAATGAGAACTCCCTGGTCAGTTATTTTCATTTTATATGTGACCTTTATATAAAAGTATAACACTGAACATTGTGACTTTTTTTAGACCCTACTTTAATGATCATTGTTAGTGTAAATGTGTAAGTGCTTTTTACATTACAGTAATTGTATCACAAAACTTTAAAATTGCTATGCTCTAGATCAGTGGTTCTCAACCTTTTTAATGTCATGACCCTTCATACAGTTCTTTATGTTGTGGCGACCCCCAACCACAAAATTATTTTCGTTGCTACCTCATAACTCTGGAGCATGTATGTTTTCCGATCATCCTAGGTTGATCCCTTTGAAAGGGTCATTTGTCCCCCCAAATGGGTCGCCACCCACAGGTTGAGAACCGCTGCTTTAGATTCAAAAGTTAAATTATTTTATTTTTATTTTATAAAAATGTTGAATAAATGGAAAAAGTAAAGATCTATTTTGTGAGCTATCACAATTTTGTTAATAAAAAAAAAATTCCAAATTAAAATTTATAAATAAAAATGACTAATGTTATTTACCAGTTATGTAGTTTATTAAATGATTTACTTTGCTTTGATGATGACTACAACATGGCTGTAAAGAATTTAGAATGAAATGAATCAATTATTATTATAATGTACCTCATTTACCAACAAAACAGATTTAAATATTTAAAATATATTTGTGAAATTACAGTTGCTAGGGAAGATGATGTTAAGGAAGATAATGAAGATGGAAAAGAAGATAATGAAGCAGGTGTAGAAGAAGGGGAAAGAGAAGAAAAGGAAGGTGAAAAAGAAGAAGAAAAAGATGATGGAAAAGAAGATGGAGAAGAAGATGGAAAAGAAGAAAATGAAGCTGGATTAGAAGAAGGGGAAAAGGAAGAAAAAGAAGATGAAAAAGAAGAAGAGAAAGAAGATGGAAAAGAAGATGAAAAAGAAGATGGAAAAGAAGATGAAAAAGAAGATGGAAAAGATGATGAAGTGTCTGTCAATGAAGCTGAGGAGTTAGGTTTTCGAGAGGAAGAAAAATCTGAAAATGTCATAAATGAGGAAAGTGCAGAAAATGTGGGCGATGAGGAAGAAAAAGGAGATAATATAGATGATAATGAAACAGATGTAACTGTAGGTGAGGCCCCAGATCTTTTATTGTAGCTAGATATTAATAAACCTATAACCAAAATATTTTAGTTCACCTTTTAGTGCGAGTGATTGTAGTTTGATATGTATTTATTAAAACTTTTGATTACTTTTCTTTGGTTGCCATTTTTTTGACAGCTTGTAAATATATAATGCATACTTGATATTTCAGCTTTCATTTAAATAATTGGCTACGTTACTTAGCTTTGCCTTCTTTTAACAACGGCTTTGAAAAATATAAGGAATCTACTAACTGCTTAGAGTCAACTAACAATTCATAAATGATCAACTCTTACATACCAGGTTAATAGCGTTATATTTATATACATGCTTGTGTGTTCACTTATTGTTGTACCCATGATTGAAGCCTTTTATTTTCCTTCAGATTAAATTTATCAGAAAATAAATGATCATTCTCTGGCTGCTACAGCTGTATTAAAGTGTATTTTTGAATTTTATAATTCCTTAATAAAAATGTCATTTATATTAAAACCCTCGGCAAATTTTAAGTTTTGCTCCAGATTTATTCTTCAGAAAAAAGGCTGAAAATTTGTGTGAAAATATGTATATTATTTATTCAAGAATTTTACGTTTAATCTTATTAATTGGGTCAGAACAGAAGTAATGAAAATAAAATGTTTTCCAACATGCAGCCTGATAGGATTGTGGTGTGATTGTTTGGTAAGGAAACTGCTTATTCAAATTTAAAGTTATAATTCTAAATAACTGAACAGTGATCAATAGGTTTTACAAGTCTCACAAGTTTGAGTGATTTCATATATTTAAATGTCACTTATAAATTTAATTTATCATATTTGGCTCTTGATTTTTTGGGGGTTAAATTTCATTAAAAAGAATTGTTTTGAAATCTGCAAATCTCTCACCATTATAAAACACACTTATTATTAAGTATCTTTGAAATGTTCTCTAATAATTTGACAACTGTTGAGCTAATAATAATAATAATTCATAATCAGATGTTTATGAAATTCAAAACTTGCAAGAGAATGTGATGGCCATTTCATTTGCTGTGTACATGCTCAGAAACAACTGATGTACAATGCAGGGTAAAGCATTTAACTGATGCAAATAAAGAAACTTAAGGAGTGGAAACAAACATAATAAGATCAGGAAGAGAATGGTAGAGGACTTAATGTAGAAATTATGTCAATTATAATAATGAATACGCTTGAAAGAAATGAATGGAGTTTCATATTTTATGAGAGTAAAAACAGTGCGACATCTGTAAATATATTAAATATTAGTTTCTAAACAATTTAGCAGTTACAATGATAGAAAACATTGTCCAGTCATGTTATTAAATATTGTTTTTGAATCTTGTTATTGAAACTTTTATTCTTGTTTTTGAATGTTGTTATCAAATTAAATATAATTTTTTTATGTACTTATATGCCAAAATGAGGAAGTTTATGATCTAAAAATTGTATTTATTAATATTTATTTACAAAATAAAATTTAATTTAAGAAATAATCAAATATGTACAAATTATTTATACATTTACTAATACATTTTTTAAAGGTTTCAAATTTAATGTCTTTTCAATTTATTGCTTCTGATGTCTACTTCTTTTGAAAACATTATGCAATTCGTCAAGTATATTTAAATTTAGTATTGATTTACATCCTAACTGATTTTTATCTATTTCCAACTCACTCTTGTCAAAAACAATTTTTTTCCATTTCCAAATGTTTTTCTTCCAGCAGATACAAATTTCTAATGTCTAAATACTTTTTCAGTGTAATTATTTTCGTAATATTTATTGTTTGGAAAAAAAATCTACACAAATTTAAAGTGCTCATATCCTGAGTCGATTTTTCTACAAAGACTTACGTGTACTATTGCTTACATAACATAAACATAAATGACGGTTCAAATTATGTTTAATTTGTTTTTAAATTTCAAAATGTATATTTGAATTTAATTTGACTTCTCACCTTTGCCCTCTCTCAACTCCTTTAAAAGTATAAGTGCATATTTATTTACCATTAAGTTGGTTTATTGTTAAACTCAAATAATCAAGGGAACACAATTTAAAAGTTATATGGAGTATTTTGTTGACACTCACTTATTATTCTAACTGAAAGGGGGGGGGGGGGTGGTTGTCATGAACTTGTGATGATGTCTGTTAAAAGTCTCCAATTTTTTTTACAAATGTGTGGCAATATAAAAAAAAGGGGGGGGGGGGTGTGTGTGTGTGTGAAAAAGCCACCAAAATTGCATGGTGTCATTTCTAGATGGCTGAAGACAAAATAACTGTACCCCCAAAATACACACTTATTCACTATATATATATATATATATAATTTATATAATGCAAATTATATTTGTGTGACGTTATTTAACACAACGTATTAATAAAGATGTACTTTTTATAAACTAATATTTTTTTATTCTTTAATTTGAGTAGTTCAGTTTGCTTGGCTTATGGCTTTAAAAAAAATAATTTTCTTTTCTATGCTAGCTATTGTGTGTGGATAGATCAGATGAACAGAAAAAAATATTATCATTTTTGGATAACTAAACATATGAAATCAGTCTCACCATATAATTTAAGTAAACTTGAATATTTAATTTAAGCAATCTGATGATGAACAATCCATATTTTAGTAAGAAGAAATAAAATTAATTGCTCTGTTCAAAATTAAACAAAAAACTAAAAGATTACTTTAAAGCTTCAAAGGTATGTATTAAGAAAGTTAAACAGTGTTAAAGTGTTGCAATCTGTTTGATGAATTTAAAACTAAATGTCTAGACCTTGGTGTGAATTTCAATATTGTTCCTACACAACATAATATGAAAGAACTTAGGAAGGCAAAAGCAGCAGTTAATTCTGAATTTTGTTTAGAGAACACACACACATTAATTTTAAAAATATTTAAAAATTCTGGTTAACAAGTTACAAACTATAAAAAAATAACACATTAAAAAAAAATACGGATTTTTATATACTGAAATGTTAAATATAGTATGTGTATCAAAGAGAATTACTTTTTAAATCTTTAGGTTAAAAGGGCAGAATTAAAAACTAATGGTTCAAATGGTAATTTAGTTACAATCAAAACATCTATCCTGGCAGTTCATTAAGTGGAAACTATGGATCTATTTTCAAATGGCACAAAACAAAAGCAAAAATCTTTAATTTCTATCAGTCATAACTGGTCATAATTTTTGTAGTTAAAATCTTACTATGTGAATTGTTATAATTCAATGTCTTTTACTGTTTACAATGGTAAGTACAACAAAAATATTAAAATAGGTTGGTAGCCTTTACACACAGGCATCTTAACCTTCAAACAATATGAAAGTAATTTATGCCACTTTGAAAATAATTTTTTTTAAACTAAATATATAATATTTAGAGAGATAGCATACACACCTGTCCCAGGAAACAAATTATGATATAACTTAGTGATTGGGCAGGATGAAGCTATTATAAGGGAGGGAAACAATCTCAGTAAGCAATTCTTTACCATCATTATATTCTGTGATAAAAAGGGTAAATTATGCTGAAATGAAGTGTTCCAAAAATAACTGTTACATTTCTTTGTTCCTAGACATCAAGAAAATCCCAGTTGTGTTTGTCATTGGTAAGTGTTGTCAAGACTTTGTCACATTTAAAAAATCTTTTTAAACAAGAAATGGGAAGAAGTAACTTCGTGCCTGACTGCAAATTCAGGTCAACTTTTATTACCCATAGAAGTCATAAGCTTCAATGAATTAATTAGAGAGTTTTTTAATATAATTTTTACTTGCAACATAAGAATTAAAATTAATTGAAATAATTATTTGTATTTATGCATATTACACTAAAACTATTTTGGTTTCATGATGAGATATTGTGAATTAAAATCTAAGTATTTGTGTTCAGGTGGTCCAGGCAGTGGTAAGGGCACACAGTGTGAAAAGATCGTCAAGAAATATGGGTTCACCCACCTTTCTTCTGGTGACCTTTTGAGGGCAGAGGTTGCCTCTGGATCTGAGAGAGGTCAAAAGCTGACAGAGATTATGGAGAAAGGCGAACTTGTTCCATTGGTAAAATTAATTAATTTTTGGTAGATGGTAGAAATTATTTCTCTTACAGATTTCAATGAAGACAGAATTATCACATAAGTTATTAGTATTTAAACTTAAAACATACATTGCTACCTAAAACATAAAATTATTTTATCTTTCATTTCATTTAAAATAGTTATACTTTATTTCATTTCTTTAATATATTTTTTAAGCATGTAAATGATAAAAAAACATCTTTCAATATCACAAGTCTGAATTTAGAGTTCTTACAGTTTTGTTACCCTAATTCTGACAGGATGATATAAAAGAATTTATACTTAGGACATCTCTGGACCATAGTAGTAATGAGTGAGAATTGTCTTCATTTGCAGGACACTGTGTTGGGTCTGATGAAAGAAGCCATGCAGTCCAAGGCAGCCACCAGTAAAGGTTTTCTCATCGATGGATATCCTAGAGAACTGGAGCAAGGAGTCAGATTTGAAAAAGAGGTCAATATTTGAATTAGGGGCTCGCTTTGGGAAATATTTATCTGATATAAATCTCTGTTTTGAAAGTCATTAGGTAAAATTCATTATCTGTCCAGCAAAAACTTCCAATGCATTCAATGCTATTTGTGATGGACTGGCAGTCTTTCAATGTAATCTTTGTATTTTTACACCAGGTTGCCCCAGCCAAGTTTGTTCTGTGTTTTAACGTGTCAGATGAAACAATGACACAACGACTGCTGGGACGTGCGATAACCAGCGGGCGAGTTGACGATAATGAAGAAACCATCAAAAAGAGGCTCAAGACTTTCCATGATGTTACCCAGCCTGTAATTGATCATTACAATAGCAAGGGCAAGGTCAAGATGGTGGGTGATCAAGATTTGCTTTGAATTACAATAAATTATAAAGAAGTAGAGATATTTTAATTAAACATTTCTAAACCATTTCGGGTCTGCATAAACCTCTGGGACACAAGAGCCATTTTTCTATGTTTTTTTTTAGCAGTTGGGAAAATAGATACATCTAGATTTAGTAGTCTGGATAAACATCTGGATTTAGTAGACTGGATAAACATCTGGATTTAGTAATCTGGATAAACATCTGGATTTAGTAGTCTGGATAAACATCTGGATTTAGTAGTCTGGAGAATCACATTAACTGGTTAACTACCATGAGCCGGTGGGAGCATCTGGGCGTTCCTTTCGTTATGGCCACGAGCCGCTGATAGCACCAATGGTAGTATTGTAGTAATTGTGACCTAGATTTAATTCGGCCACAGCAGGTTTTTCAATCTGGTAGCTAATCAGTTAAGTGTTGGTTTAGCTCTTATTTATTGTTAAAAGATGACTATACATATTTATTACACGCTTTAAAACAGTCCATCTAAATGTTCTCAAATGGCTTTTATAAGAATGCCTCTTTCTCAGATTGAGGCAGAAGGCAGCGCTGACAGTGTTTTTGAAATGGTTGATAAAGTTTTTGAGGAAGAGGGAATTGCACCATCTAAAGGTAAATAATGGAGGAAGCCATCTCTAAACATAGTAAATGTAACCTGTCATGAATTTAAATTTTAACTATGTGTTATTGGATTTTGAGAAGCATCTCTTGAATCAAGAATTATTGCCACTGAAATCTTTTCATGTATCAATCAATATTATAAGTTTCATGTCAAGCAATAAATTTGAACAGAAAGCTAAAACTATTAACGTTGTTTCCCCTTTTTCCTACATAATTACAACTATTTATTTTTTACACATTTGTCATCAGTTTTGTATCAATATTTTTAATGTTTTTAAAGTTTTTAAAGTTTATTCAAGTGTCAGTCTTAATTATAATGAAACTTGATTTTTACTGTTTAGCTTTTACTTCTTGTTATATTTTTGGAAAGTTAAGAAAAACAATTAAACTGTACTTTTAATCATTTGACAAATAATTAAGCATCACTGGCATCAGATTCAATGTTTTATCACCTTTAAATTATTTTAAGTTTCTTGATGGTCTAAAAAATACTTCTTATTTTATATTGTTGATTTGTTTTCAATTAAGCCAATGAATTATTTACATAAAAAATAATTTCATTACATTCAAAAGAAAGCAATATTTTATAAACAATATTAAACGATATTCATCTATTGACAGTTAGTTGTAATATTTAAAATATACAAAGCAATGTTAAAAAAAAATTGAAATATAGTTCTTAAAAATATTATTATTCATAGAAAAAAGTTAGTTGAATTAGAATTAGACAGAAAATTGAGTGATGTGGCCATATATAACAAAGTTATCATAATAAATTGATGCATGTTTGATTACTTCACAGACTGCTTTGAAAAGGTTATATTTGTTGTGGGTAAGTTTAAGCATGGTTTAATTATTTCCTTTATAGAATTGTATAAAGTTTGAAGTATACAACAAATTTATACATTGCAAAGGTTTGATGTTACTATGTGATAAGCCTAATGTAAGCAAAAAAAAAAGAAACAAAATAAAAAGTTTGAAAGTTACTGAATTATAGGCCTATAATTCTGACAAAAAATTTAAATGTGCAATAAATTACCATTTTCATTAAAAAATTATCATAAAGAATTAATTCTTTTAAAATTAATGCTTCAATGAGAATGTAAAATGGTTTTGAAAAAAAATAATTTTTGAAGGGTATTTTAAATGATATTAAGAATAGCTTAATACCAAGCGTAAATGTTGTCATGGCTTGACATATTACTTTTTTTTTATCATTCAGGTGGGCCTGGCAGTGGAAAAGGAACTCAGTGTGACCTCATTGTAAAAAAATATGGCTACACACACTTGTCCTCTGGTGATCTGTTGAGAGCAGAAGTTGAGTCAGGCTCAGAACGAGGAAAGAAATTAACAGAAATCATGCAGAGAGGGGAATTAGTCTCACTGGTGAGTCTCCAACCACTTTCCAATATTAATCTTTTTTTCTTTAATAAGTAGCACTAGTAGGTCTGACCAATAATTTGTATTCCCTGTAAACTTTTTATCCACCAGGATACAGTCCTAGAACTTCTGAAAGAGGCCATGCTGAAGAAAGTGGCATCAAGCAAAGGTTTTTTGATTGATGGCTACCCACGAGAATTGGATCAGGGAGTGAGGTTTGAGAAAGAGGTAACTCAATTTAGGTTTTAAGTCCTGTGCCTTAGGTAAGAGAATACCTTCAAAAAGTATAAACTCAGCCCACTTAACAAGAAGGGGAAGAATGGCTAGCTGCATTCATCTAACTAATAAAAAAAGTAATTTTAAAAACAAAGAAATATTTATAGAAGTTGAGATGACATCAGAATCAAATACATTTTTAAACTGTTACATTCTGATCTAACAATAATAAGAAGATAATGGGGGATTTTCTCACTTGCTGTGTGTTCCTTCTTTCCTTTCTTTTAGATCTGCAGCCCACAATTTGTCTTATACTTCGAAGTGTCTGATGAAACCATGACTAAACGGCTGCTGGGCCGTGCCGAGACCAGTGGGAGGGCTGATGACAATGCTGAGACAATCAAAAAGAGGCTGGTCACCTTCCATGACGTCACCCGTCCTGTGATTGACCATTACACAAAACAGCAGAAAGTCAAAAGAGTAAGCTTATAGATTTTCTCTATAGATGATTTTTAGGTTAAGAAAGCTTTTCATAAGTTTAACGATTAGATCTGGACCTAAAAAATGGCAAGGTCTTAAGGCTCCTATAATTCCACTTGCTCATATGCATATTTGTTATGCATTTCACACAAATCAATTTCTGTTTTTTTATAGAGAAAGCAATTTTTAGTTGATTAATGAAACATTTTAAAAGAAAGACAAACAAAAAAACAAACATGTTTTTTGTTTGTCTTTTTTTGGGGGGGTCTTTGTTTCAATCGGATTTTACTTGGAAATTTCAACATTTTCAAAATCGTATGTATTTTATTTTTTAATGAAGTTTACATTCCAAGCTGAGATAAATGCAGATGTATCTCTAGACCAGTTTTGTTATGATGATGTTTTCATTGGCATTTTATTTTAAACTGGCATCTAATGGTAGCTCTATAAACATGCTTGACAGGTCAGTGCTGAGGGTGGAAAAGATGAAGTTTTTGCTCAAGTTGAAAAAATATTTGATGAAGCAGCAGGTATGTCAATATTAATGCTGTAGATTAATACAGAAATGAAAAGTGATATTGTAAATTGAAGGACTTTACAGACTCTTTTAATTTCAATATTATCTTTTAGTACCAAGTGGTTAGCATTAAAAAAAATTTTAGTTCCAGTTTTATCATGCCAACCAATTTGATATTATTAATTTTAATAATGGAGGTCACTAGCAAAGTTTTCTTTAGCTCAAGGAAGGAAAAATAACTCTTAAAAGAAATAAAGTTTTGAGACCATGAAATAATTTATGGACTCTCTGACCATGTTAAATTGTATTCTATTTACAAAAGTTAATAAATGTTGAATAAATATTTATGATCGCATATTCATTAAAAAAAAAATTAATTTAAAAAAATTAGAATCTTAAATCTTTTATTTTCACAGCCACAGAGGCAGCCTTGAAAAATGCGAAAGTTATTTTTGTCATTGGTGAGATTGTTTAAATTTATCATAACTTTTTAACAAATTTTGTTTTAGTTTACACATTTCCAATTTGATTATCAGTTTCCCTTATTTATTTGGTAAAAATTATCCTTTAATATTTACCCCATATTTTAATTAAATATTTTATACTGTTGAAATAAGAAATCTTTGTGAATTTAGTGCGCCAAAAATCAATTTAATTTTTCTTTTTCTATTTGTTGAATGAGTATATCCAAAAAGATTTTTCTGATTGTGATTGTAAATGCATAAAATCGGTTTTATATATGAGTTACTCACTTGAGATTATATGATTCAGATTTTTAAAAAATAACAACACATATTTAAATATTATTATGCTATTAAGTTATTTATACAAAAACTTATTCAGAGCTTGTTTTTTTTTTTAAAATTCAATTTTAGGTGGTCCAGGAAGTGGCAAAGGGACGCAATGTGCCAATATTGTCAAGGATTATGGTTTCTGCCATCTGTCTTCAGGAGACCTTCTGAGGGATGAAGTCAAGTCTGGATCAGACAGGGGTCAAAGGTTGAATGCCATTATGGAGAAAGGAGAGTTGGTGCCAATGGTTAGTCAGTTTGTATAGAAATAAATGGTAGAAAAATAAGGGATGTAGGCTTAAGTCTGTGAGTTCATGCAAATCAATCTTAAAACTATTGAGTTAAAATAAAATTATGTTTTGCCCTTCATTGGGTAGCTAGAGTGGGAACCTTTATTAAGTTTGCAAAAAATGCACTAGCCCTTAGGTTTGATGAATTCTTAAAAAGCGAAATTTATGACAAATTATTTTTGTATCTCACTAGTATTTTTCATGTATTCTCCAGGAAGAGGTGCTGGGACTTCTAAAAGATGCTGTAGTCAACAATTTAACAAAAACGAGTTGCTTTTTGATTGATGGCTATCCACGGGAGTTGGAACAGGGGCTGAGATTTGAGGCTGAGGTGAGATTTTTTATTACTTCTTATAATAACTTAACATTTATTCCAGACAAGATAACTCCAAAGCTGTATTAATTTTTCACATTTTGTCTCAAAGTCGTTGGTGTTGATGTATCTTAGGCATTGGTTTTTATTGTGAAAAATCATATTGTATGAATTTAATTATAAACTGTTTTTTCCCTATATGTGAAGGCCCACAATTAATTTATTGATCATTCTGGCTCCTGGTTTGAATTCAGAGTTTGCCTTCTCTTAGATGAGTTGCCGTCCAAGGCTAACGAGTCCCATCCACCCATTTTAATCAGAAATACAAGTTTATTTACTAAATTACTTTTGAATTGAAATTTCATATGTTTTCATCCCTTGTAACTCATGAAGTCTAAAATGTTAGCAGAAAAGAAAAAGTGATCTTTGGGGTCATCAATAAATGACGTCGCTCAAATTGTGTTGATTGCCCCCCCCCCCCCACTCCCCCCATCATCACAAAAAGTGTCAGAAACATTTCACTAGAACAGTGGTTCTTAACAAGGTGTAAAAGTACCTCCCACAGCCCTGCAGTGTAGAAGATCAGAAAATTGTATTCAGTGGTGTAGCTAGGGGGATGTGGACCACACCCTAGGGTGACACCAAATTGAAAAATTGCGTATTTACAGAGCACACACTGCTCGGCCTGACCAAAAGTATTTACAGAGCACACACTGCTCGGCCTGACCAAAAGTATTTACAGAGCACACACTGCTCGGCCTAACCAAAAGTATTTACAGAGCACACACTGCTCGGCCTAACCAAAAGTATTTACAGAGCACACACTGCTCGGCCTAACCAAAAGTATTTACAGAGCACACACTGCTCGGCCTAACCAAAAGTATTTACAGAGCACACACTGCTCGGCCTAACCAAAAGTATTTACAGAGCACACACTGCTCGGCCTAACCAAAAGTATTTACAGAGCACACACTGCTCGGCCTAACCAAAAGTATTTACAGAGCACACACTGCTCGGCATAACCAAAAGTATTTACAGAGCACACACTGCTCGGCCTAACCAAAAGTATTTACAGAGCACACACTGCTCAGCCTAACCAAAAGTATTTACAGAGCACACACTGCTCTGACCAAAAGTATTTACAGAGCACACACTGCTCTGACCAAAAGTATTTACAGAGCACACACTGCTCTGACCAAAATTCCTTAGGATAACAAATGACACATTTTCCACCCAAGTAACTAATTTTATTTAAATTTCAAAGTTGATGTGTCAGCAATTAGGTTACCTTATTATTAGGTCAGAAACACACCGTTAGGTCAGAAACACACCATTAGGTCAGAAACACACCACTAGGTCAGAAACACACCATTAGGTCAGAAACACACCATTAGGTCAGAAACACACCATTAGGTCAGAAAGACACCATTAGGTCAGAAACACACCATTAGGTCAGAAACACACCATTAGGTCAGAAACACACCATTAGGTCAGAAACACACCGTTAGGTCAGAAACACACCGTTAGGTCAGAAACACACCATTAGGTCAGAAACACACCATTAGGTCAGAAACACACCATTAGGTCAGAAACACACCATTAGGTCAGAAACACACCATTAGGTCAGAAACACACCATTAGGTCAGAAACACACCATTAGGTCAGAAACACACCATTAGGTCAGAAACACACCGTTAGGTCAGAAACACACCGTTAGGTCAGAAACACACCATTAGGTCAGAAACACACCATTAGGTCAGAAACACACCATTAGGTCAGAAACACACCATTAGGTCAGAAACACACCATTAGGTCAGAAACACCATTAGGTCAGAAACACACCATTAGGTCAGAAACACACCGTTAGGTCAGAAACACACCATTAGGTCAGAAACACACCATTAGGTCAGAAACACACCATTAGGTCAGAAACACACCATTAGGTCAGAAACACACCATTAGGTCAGAAACACACCATTAGGTCAGAAACACACCATTAGGTCAGAAACACACCATTAGGTCAGAAACACACCATTAGGTCAGAAACACACCATTAGGTCAGAAACACACCATTAGGTCAGAAACACACCATTAGGTCAGAAACACACCGTTTTGACCATGTTTCAACACCGAATTAAGTGTTTGGTAACTTTTTTAAGTGACAGGAAGCTATATTTATCTAAATTCTGAGAAATAAAGTTATCCTTTGATAACAACGGGTGATTCTAAGTACATGTCACAGTTCTTAAATACATTTACCTCCTGACCTTCAATTATTTTGTTTTTGTTCTTGTATTTGTTATACTGTGGACTAAGTTTAACAAGAAGAATTACATCGTGGAAATAATTATATTTGTATAAAAGAATATGTTAAAAATGTCTGTAATTTAGGGTTATTAAGAGCCATTCCTTACTACAATATTCCACTTTTCATGTGATGTCACATTGCTTGAGCCCCACTCCCCACCCACCTCACTCATCATCACACAAATCTGACCCCACTAACCCCCCTAGATGCGTGTTGTCATTTATGGATGGACCCTTTTTTGTTTTGTCAACAGATTGTTCCTTGCTCAAACGTGATATACTTCCAAGTCTCGGATGCAACGATGACATCTCGATTACTGGAGCGTGGCAAGAATAGTGGAAGAGTTGATGACAACGAGGCTACCATCAAAAAGAGGCTTTTGACCTTCCATAACCAGACAAAACCAGTGATTGATCACTATAAAAAGTTAGGAAAAGTCCATGAGGTTAGTCCTTTTAACTAAATTTGTTAACTTTTGCTCAACTTCACTATTTCAATTGTATGATGTAATACATTTTTCACTACTTAAAATTTTGTTCCTGTACTATTTTAATGTATGTTGTGTTTATAGTTCCTAATTATTTTCAATTGAAAAAACGTTATAATTTTGATATTTTCAGATTTCAGCAGAGAAAGGAATAGATGATGTGTATGTCGAGGTAAAACAATTCATGGACAGCAAGAAATGGTAAAAGGAGACTGAGTACTGAGAATATTCTCTGATGCTGTGAAATTCCTCTTTTAACAATTATAGTCACATTTTTGCATGCTATTTATTTTCCTTACATATCTTGTGCCACTATTTATTTATTTAATTTCTAATCAGGCAAAAAAAAATGTAACGTTTTATGTAAAAAAAAATTCAGCACTATATATTTATTCATTTGAATGTAATAAGATTAACAAATTAATTTTTCATTTAATTGCTAATTTGGAATTTTAAAATTCAAAGAAAAAAATGTCTGTATTCTTTCAAACTGAAATTTCTAAAAGTAGTGACATGACAAGGGAATGTTGTCTTTTTGGATAACATTGTGTCATAAATATAATATTTATTTAGCTTCATGTCTTTAAAAAAAATTTATGTCACGGTAATATATGGCAAAAATTAGGGTCCACCTTTTGGATTGTGCACAAAATATATTTCCATTTTTTTAACACTTAATTAAGCCAAACTGTTTTATGTATCAATACCTGTTGTCAAATTTCAATTCAAGTGTAATGCTTGGTTTCAAGTGACCTTATTAATAAATGTAAAAGAGCTCTTTGTAAACCGGCCAATGCCTTGGGTTGCAATAGGTAATTTTTATATTGTATATTTGACCTGATCTCAATCA
Source organism: Omphiscola glabra (assembly GCA_964017045.1). Lineage (NCBI taxonomy): Eukaryota > Metazoa > Mollusca > Gastropoda > Lymnaeidae > Omphiscola > Omphiscola glabra. Next base: position 26,636,883 of record OZ024808.1, read on the forward strand.
ACACTTTAAGCCTTAGAATTTCAATGTAAGTTTTCTAATTATTTTGACAGATATCCTAAGACAAAAAAAGGGTATCCCAGAATTCAGGTGTTTAGACTTTAAGTTAATGATAAAATGTTTCAATAATAATATCTGAAGATTAAACAAACTAAGAAAAAAAATCATCTAGGCCTAAGAAAAATTGTCTAAGTCTAATAATAAAGTTACATTAATTGAATACACAACTTTCAGTTGTAATTTAATAGAAAAATGTTGAGTTGTTCACATAATTTTTCTGGATTTATTCATTGTTGCGTATAAAATAATCATTTTTTATATGTAAGAATTATGCAAACGAAAGAAAAAATATTTCTAATTTTATTTTGTGAAAGGGATTTATGAATATTGTAGTTACTTGATTACCCAATAATAATAAAAAAAATTGAAATAGGAATGTACATAATTTATTAGCTGAGATATGTAGAGCACTTTTTTTGTTATTGTTTTATACATTTATATTAAATTATATATGTGTATATAGAAAAACAGAATGATTTAAATGGATACTTAAACTTGATGGGAATCTTTGTGATTTTTAACCCTTTGCAATCTATAATACTGTCAGAGTTTTGTTTGTGATCAAGCACAGTTGCTGACATGTATTTATTTGTATGACCTAACTGATATATGAAAAATATTTTGGAGTAAAATCACATCAAAGTAAATGATATCAAACTGCCACTTTCAAGCAGAACATGTTTGGATTTTTAAATAAGTATCATGTTTTAACCTCAGGTAGACACTACTTTTTAATACTTCATGTGCTTTGTTAGATTGACTTAACTGTGAGAAGAGTCATTTGGACATATCAGATTGTGAAGGGTTAATATACAAACCTTGTTCCCCAATTTCTGTCAGATTGTCAAACATTTATTTTGAAATATTGACAAACAGTTGGCATAAAATCAAAAGGTGCTGTAACTCTGTAGTTGTACATGACTATCTCCCCTGTATTTCAAACCCACAGCTCCCATTATTCAACCCCTATATTTTAAACCCTTTTTTATGTTGATCTAATTTATCTATAAGCCTAATGTGTGATAACTTTTTAAACTTTTACCTATTACTTTTTCATTGTGATCATTTTTTAAAAATATAACTTATTCATTACATTAAAACTGGTCATTAAATGGAGCTGTATTCAGTTACCTTAAAAACACCAACAATCAATTTTTGGCTTGTTTCTCTTTTTGATTAGTGTTCATGGTGTAAAAAAAATATGTGAAGTAAGTATTAAATATTTAAAAACTAATTTGATGACAGGAGCAGTTTCACACACCTGTTAACTTCATGCGCCAAACGTGATATTGGGTAGGCCAGGAAGGTAGGCAAGTCCTATGTTAATTAAATTTTATATGGCCTGGCCCAACAGATAGAGCCAGTTGCCTCAGTAATAGCAGGGATTTTAATGAGTGAGGGCTCAAGCCCTCACCAGAATATGTATTTTAATCAGGTTTTTGAGACAATCTTATTTTTGTGACTCTTTCCTGGATAACAGCTTAATCCCACACAGTTTAATGTCTACCAATCAAAACATTGAGAGGTTTACTCCATGAAATTGAAATGTTTCAAGAATGCTGGGGAAGTTTTTTTTTAATCTAAAGAAATAACCGTACCCATTGATAAAAAAACAAAAAACAATTTAAGTTCCCAATATGTTTTTTTGTTTGTGTGACAACAACAACACTGAGCTAATTCTGATTGGTACATTAAAATGTGTGCTTATGTCTTACAAGTTGTTCAAGCCTCAATTTAACTGTTGCTTCATTTGATATACAGTTCTAACGTCAGAAAATAAATATATTTTGAAATATTCAAAAATTAAATTTGAAATCACTGAGAATTGAAAGTGAAACACGTATGTTAAAAAAAAAAGACACCCAAAGAGAAGTATTTTCTAGCATCATTTATTCTTACGGTCATGTTATCATTGGTCCATTGAACCAGAACAGCAGTAGTGGATACAAACCATTTATCAACACAGGAAACTCAGTTTATCACTTTACATATGAATACTCTTCCCCTCATGTACATGATCTGAATGGGGCAAATTAAATGTCATAGTTTCATATACATACATCACAATCACAGGCATAGGAACACATCATCCTTAAAAGTGAATTAAACGCTAATGTCTTTGGGTCAGGTCTGGTAACACACTGTGTGAACACACTGCATTGAGGTTGCACAAAATACCAAAACCTTCAAACAAATTAAAAATGATCTTTGAAAATTTTAATATCAGAGATATGGATTATGGAGTGCTAGTCAAAAATGTTATGTTAAACACAGTAGAAATGAATAACCTTAATTCAGAAATTTTAACAAAATTTGACTGTAAATTTTAACATTTTTCTTTGAGTATTGTAAAAACACTTTCAATCCGACACAACAACCCTATAACTGAGTTATAGACCTGATGAAGGTGCCATAAAAACTGTTCATACTGAAAAGCCCTGATTCTTATAGCACTCTCATTACAGCACACTTAACTGCAAAGACAGCATTTCATATTGAACATCATTTACTAAATACACCATCCCACATGCTGTCTAAATAATAATGCAATTTTTAAAAAAACGTCTTAAGGCAAATTCCAATAAATTTAATTAATGCAACAAAATAACATCTCTTTATAAGCACATGGTCAGCTGTGTGAGGACATGCATGCAGTTATAATGTTAGAGTCATGTTGTAATGGCACACTCAAGTTAATTAAAATGCTTTTGGCTCAACCTACACCAAAAAACAAAAGGACTGTGAAACTCCAATGAACGTGCAGTTACAGGGACAAAATAGGAATGACAACCGTGACAACAAAACAATGTAATATTTTAAACTAGGAGCGTATTATCCTTTTACTAACAACACAGCAGTCCTTCATCCTCAGCCATTTTACATTCATAGCTAACAAAATCTGTACAGAGAGCATGAAGAGACTCAAAAAAAAATTTGATTTAAAAATTAATCCTGAAAAAATTTGTCAGATAAAATAAGTTCAAGATGGAGACCTTGACGTGATTCCGGTTGACCAAGATTACACTGAAATTACAGCCAGTTAAATACAACCTTTTAAAAATTCTCATTCTCAATATTTGTACAGTCAGTTGTTAATGTTGTATAAAGTCTTACAATGTTTGACATGTAAAGCAGTGCCACCAACTATTGACAAGCGTTAATATTTCAACATGAATTTAAGAAGCACTCAAATGAGACAGGTCTCTGCCAGATCTAAGAAATAACAATCTGCCAGAGAACTGGGCTGTTTGGATTCTTATTAAAGTGATGTGTAAATTCAGGTTGACAAATGTACAGCACAGCAATGGCTGAATGTGATAAGAATTTACGGTTTTATTGTGAATTTTTTTTATAAAGACAGAATTGTCTGGAGTAGAATTTCTAGGAATTTTGCACTGAAACTGCAAGATGTGACGTATTTAGACGTACATGTGGACACCAGCTGTAAATCAAACACATACACACATATATATATATATATATATATATATGTCTTGCCAAAAATGCTTAATTTTAAAATTAAAAATTTATTAGATATTTCCTTTATTTGCCAATAAATCAAACTTAAGTCTTGCATTACTCTTTAGGTAAAAATTTGCAGTAGGCAAGTCTATCTTCATCAAACCACATATTCCACATACACTAAGACATCATTCTGTTACTTATCAGCAAGTGTGCAGCACTGCCTTACAGACCAAGTCTAGCAAACAAGTTTTAGCTTGGTCCTCACAAGATCCAGTACCTCAGGAAGAGCAGAAAGAGAACAACTAAAATAATGACTGCAGCAATCTTCAGGTACGAGGATCTAAGGTTCAGGTATCTGGCGTCCTTCTTGTATTTCTGGGACTGGCTGGACAGGTTGCTTGCTTTGGTGTCCAGCACTGAGGAGATGCACAGACATGTTATTGGCACTCAGTAAATGATATTGACAGAGTTAACACCGGTGAAACATGCACACTTGAGTCAGGTCTCATCATCCACATGTAAACACATTTACAAATGACAGAAGGCTAATAAACAGATGTTCTAAAACTTAACACAATAAAATCAGGTTTTTTCTCTTTTCTTTGGCTTAAAAAATCACAAATAATTCATTAAGTATGTATTTATGTACATATTTATGTATGTACGTATGTGATGCTCTGTTCAATCGTGCAGAAATAAATTTCCCAAGAGTGCTCCAAACAGTGTGTAAGCGTGTGTTCAATAGTTGCACCCGATATAATAACTACTTCCAAGTGGGATTTGCAAAAACATTGATCGTGAGATTTTTTTAAAAACGGAAATTGAATCAATCTGGCAAAATAAATATGTAACAATATAAATTCTTTAATATTGAGTGTTATTTTTATAAATTAAAAATAAATTTTATGTTTCCAAGTTAGCATTAAAAGAGATTCTTACAAAGTGAGTTATTTGAATGCATGTTTTGTCAAGTTACTTTATTAGATTGTTTGGCGGATTATTTTTAGTACTGAATAACTATTTTTTTACTGTTAAGCTAAAGCTGTATTACATGTAACCTATAAAAATGTACCTGATAATGCTTCCCCTCTCATCAGGACCTCATCTATGTTCTGTACCATAATCCTTTGTACATCTTGTAGCTCAGTGTTGATTTGTCCTAGATTGCGTCGTGCTCTCGAGTCCATATAAGATTTACGCGCCTTTTGCATGTAGGTGTCTGTAGATACACAACATGTTGTAATTTATAATGTAAGTGTCTGTAGAGACACATGTATTAATTTATAACATTTCAGAAACCAAATCATAATTACAATATTATATTTGTATACAAATTAATTGAAGCTTAATTAAAAAGAAAAAACTAATGAGCTAGACCAGTGTTTCCCAAACCTTTTAGTTTTGCAGACTTGTAAGTTTTCCCACTGAACGAGAGTATGGTGCCAAATTAATTATTTGTATATTTTTATTTGACCACAGCAATGTCATCCACGATCAACCAATGCTTGGTTCAAGGTGTGCGCACTGTCAACGTAAGTCCCACTACTTTGGGAAACACTGAGCCAGAGCTACTGAAGCTAACTGTTAAAGGCTGGTGACCATGACGTTCATCTTAGGTTGTTAATTCATATCAAGAGGAGAGAAGCAAAAACTGACTAAAAATCATTTATTTTAAGTGAATTCAAATCTAAGAACTGTATGTTTTGGAGAGATGGAAAACTTAAGCATTTCAATACAATGTTTAATGCACTATACTTTAGTATCCAGAGTTATATAAAAATAAAATATAGCAAAGATGAGGGAGCTCCTGCTCATTATTATTCATAGGAGATAATATAGGATAAGATACAATTCTTTTATTGATCCCCCAAACAAATGGAAATGTTTTTTTATTGCATTGTACATTTTCAGCACATAAATAGAACAATTTGAACACATGACTTCTACATTAAATTATTTCACTAGTGAAAAAAAAAAACAGCCATTCAGTGAATTCTCTTAGCCATATCACGGATTTATTAGTTCTCATTAAGATATGTTCAACATTATTATAATTTCAAATCTTGATAATTTTTTTCCATGGCTCTTACCAAACTCAATAAATGAATAGGGTCGTGATACTGTGTCTAGCTTAGAGCCATACTGGGCTGTGAACTCATTCTGTAAATCCTCAAGGTATGAGAAGGCCAGTCTTTTAGAAAAGGATTTCTCACATAGTACTAGATAACATACTCCTCTCTCTATCATGTAACTGAGGACATAGTGTAAGCACAGAATAAGTATATTTCACAACATTTCCAGTTGTGATTAAAGTGACATACATCCTTTGAGAAGCAAGTTTTATCTTTTTGACTATCCTTCATTCAGTTTCCCTAACCAAACATTTAGTTTAACAGTGACATTTTGACCACGTGATAAATATTTTCTATTCATAACCAGTAGAACCTTGAAATGGACATAACAATTTGAAAACTATTACATAAAGTTTGAGCAAAATGCAAAGTATGACAGCTGTATGTTATGACATTTAACACTCAGCAATTTTTTATGTCTAGAAACCTGTCACACATTTACTTTCTACTAACAAGCTTTTCTTTACAAACATATTTTAAAGGAGAAATTCAAACATTGCTTACAAAAATGTTTTTAAGGCCTAAAATTTCACTGCAAATGATTTCAGAAGGTACATGACAGAATTTAATAAATAACTCACTGGAAAAAGTAATGTGTAGTCTCAAGAGTACATTTTGCTGGAGGATTAGGATCTTGTGATAGTTTGCGGAACAGCTGTTTGGCTTGTGTCTGATATTCCATTAAGTTGCGACCAGACTAAAAAAATAAATATTTGAGGTGGTGTATACAATTTTAAACATTCATTAGTGTTTCTCAAATTGAAATGAACATAAAGAAAATTTATCACACATTTAAAAAAAAAACGGGGTTATATTCAATTTTTACTCGTTATAACAAATGCAGATATCTTTTAAAATTTCAATTTCCAAATAATAATTCACATATGAATAATATTTTAACATTTAAATTATGAGTAGATGTAGAATGGCTTTGGCTATGTAACAAATTAATTTTTAATAAACACTCTAAAAGGCTTATGCAGAAAAACTAAATACTTAAGCTACCAAAGCTTTTAGAAAGTTAAAGTATCTACCTGTTCATCCTCCTGAACTGAAGCTGAAAGTGGAAGTCCATCAGCAACTCTTGCTATCATTGTAAGTAGCATTTTTGAGAACTGACTTGTTCACTGGGAGAAAAATTCATTGATAAAGTTTCTTAAGGTAGGACAAAAAGAATGGTATTAAATTAATATAGAATTCGGGTTGTTCTTTTTAAGATACATTTTAACTTGTAGTGTTTATAATAATTTATTTAATACAATTTAATTATGGTCTCTTTCTTACAAAAAGGACTATTATAACTATCCTTTGAAGCCAAAGACATTAAATTTAAAGAACAAATTTAACACATAACATAAATTTGATAAAAAAATAAATGATTATTTGAGACTTCAAATGCCTCTGAATTGCAGAGCTAAATCCTTGCAGTAGGATCTGCATTAGGCCCCTATTCATTTTCCATAATCTTGACTTGAAACTAAATTAGGTTATGCTAACTAAAATCAAAGACTACATGGAAATCCACATACATTAACATCAAGCATCATCTTAATTTTACCTGTAGTGTATTCTGGATGAACTTGAGGTAAGCTGTCTTCAAATTTAATTATAGTTGGGGTGTCTCATAAGTAGAGTGTAATACCATTAGAGGTTGAAAAGTCCTTCCTATATTAGTATATGTATATGCTATAATTATAATATCTAACTAATCCAAAACCAAAAAAGGCTAATAAAATTAATTGACCTAATGCCTTTAAAGATTTAAAGTGATGAATAATACTTTTGACCATATGAGGAAACTACACAGTAATAGTAATTGAAAAAAAAAAAAGAAATTAAGCTATGCAAAAAATATTAACTGATTTACAAGTTACAGATAAAGTTTAGGCTTATATTTATCAGGCTATTATTTGAAGTGTCTGCATTGTCTATTGTACGCATTCAAGACATGAGTATTGAGTCGAAGGTAAGCTCAAGACTACAAATGTAAAGTCTATAACTATAACAGCACAATTTCCACTTCCACTAGGCATTAGGCTTGGAATGATTAGGCTAGGCATTTAGAATATTGGTGCGACTATTGGTAGTAAAAAACCAATAGCTTCTAGGGAGCTATTGGTACTCTACTACTTAGAGACTACTAGTAGCTTCTAAGCAGCTATTGGTACTAATTGGTGATTGATGTTGTGCAGTATTGACTCAAGTATTGGTAGTCACTATTTTAAAATTACATCACTGAAATCACTCTTAATCTTGTAGGTATATGAAATTCCAACTTTTTTCATTACCAATAAAATATGTTGCCAAAACCGGTGATGACATTTTAGACAGGTCACATGGTGCACTTCAAAAATTATTTTTTGTATCTAGTCCTATAGTTTCACTCCAAATCTGAGTTTCAAGATATAATACATTTATACTTCTTTGTTTATGTGTATTTTATTTCTATGTATCGCGCCTTATGTTTTCGTCATATTCTGTGCCATTTAAAATATTGATTCTGCAAAGTATTGAAAAATAAATAGTAAATAGTGATTCCTAGATGTTAGTGTTACATTAATTTGTGTTATAGATTAAAAATGTACCTAATAATTGACCCAACAATGACCCAATAATACTCATCAGGCCTATCTCCCACCAGAAAATCAATAGGGGGGACGGGGGTTCACGTGACCATGTTCCTAAACAGAGATTGGCCAACGCTTCTGTTGTCTGTTAAGCCTAATCACGTTATTTAAAAAAAATACGTATTAAAAACTATTATTATAGTAATTATAGTTATAGACATATTTAGGGCTATATTTTCATTCATAATTTTAATCATAATAATTAGCACACACAAAATGTTTACACAAAATTAATTTCTCAGCTGGATTTTATTTTTCATGTCATATGTGCACATATTAATTTACTTTGGCAAAAAAAGAAGCTGGTGATAATTTTTTCAGACTATGTATCATTCATTTATCTATAATATTAGGTCTATATTATAAATTATGTAGCAATATAGAAAGACAGCATTTTAAACTAGGTCTAAATAAAGCTTTGGTGGCATTTTCCTAACTAATCTTTGAAAGTATCAAAATAGCAATTTAAAGCTAAAATTCTTTCAGGATTCATTATCGGTGTTGCCACTTTTACAGACTAGTAACTAAGTAGACTAATGAGCGTCATTTAAAGCGGGTTCTTAAAATTCCGGTTTTGATTTGATTGGCTGGACTGCCAACAGCTCTCTAGAACTATTCACACATTGGTAGTTTACTACTAATAGCTCCCTACAATACAACTTAGTAAATATTTATAAGACAGTACGGCTAATTGCTATCTGTGGTCCCTCATTGGTAGTCACTGCCCTTTGTTTGGGATAGATTTAGGGTTCAGGTTAGGGTGAGCGATAGAGGTACCAGTAGCGTGCAATTATCGATAGTGGCGATAGTACAAGTACAGATGAGTAGGTATGCCTACTACTAACTACTTGGCTACTAAACTAGAAGTCTAAGTAACTTTTAAGTGTACTGTAAAAGCATTTGCAGCGTGCATACTGATTCAGTTGATACTGCTATTATTACTTGTCGTTAATAACTAGTCCTAGCCAACTTTTAATTGAGTGTAGTGTAGTGTTAGGCTGAACTAACACTGTTCTATTAAGGGCTTTAATGATGTATTCATTTGTTAAGTAGCCTACTCTATGAAGTACTCAACAATAACAGTAGTTATTTATTATTATTAATATTATTAGTTAGTGACAAAAAGTATGTTTTCAATCAGTGTATTCAGTTCAGACTACTCAGTCCAGTAACTCAGTACAACTTACTGTCCTGACTCGACAGCCCGATAGAATGGTAAATCAAAAAATGATGCGATGAAAAGTTAGCCCAGCTAAATAAATAAATGAGACTACGTATTAACGGCTAAATTTTATTTAAAAAAGTGTAATGTTAATGATTTTGAATCATAAGTAAATTTTACCATTGCTAAGATTTCAGAAATATGTTGCCACCATCAAAAAAAGCGAATCTACCTAACTGACGTGGCTGAAATTCGTGTAGCGAACTCGGCTAATTAAGAAATATTATTGTTAAAAAGAAGAGCTCTTTCTTAAAGGGAGATAACTTGATAGAGGGTTTGGCTAAATACCAGTCACTAATTATTATTGTGCACATTTTTTAAAAACATCAAGTGACACAATCGTATCAAAATCACATTCTTAGAAAGAGTATGAAAATATTTATTTTCTGTAAGTTCATTTAATAGCTACAAGCTATGAGCCAGGCTAATGATAAAGTGTCATAAATGATATGTTGCAACTCCAAATTACTCAGTAACAATATTTTTAAAACGTTCTTAAATAAAAAGAAACTAAGCTGTTGCTATGACTATGATTAATAATTCCTTCAAAATTTAGAAAATAATGTCACCACATAAAACGTTAAGTAGTCCAGATGCACTAAAAACTGGTGGATGTTTATGTATATTAGCTGCTCCTCTTATTAGTAGCCCCCTCTCTCCCCCCCCCATATTCTACCTTTATTTTTATAACCACACATTACATTATGTCAGAAAAATAGAAAGTTTAGGGGAAAAATTGTGTGTATGGTAGTGGGGTTGGAGAGGTTGTGTGACATATGATTTCTTTGAATTCATGAAAACATTTATTTACCATGAAAACCTTTTTAAAAAATAAATGGTGCATTTGTGTTTTTTTCCTCCTTGCTCTGTTTTAATACTGTTTTCTAAAAATGTATGGAATTATTTTGATTAAAAATTATTCATTTTGTTCCTACATTCGGAGAATACGCTTAGAAATCAACCCCTGAAGATCAACCTCATTACTTAAAATCTAAAAGCATGGACAGTCTTTGATAGTATGTTTGCATGATTGGTCTAGGCCAGCAGTTTACAAGCAGCATGCCAGATTGCTTCACAGATGTGCCATAAAATTCCTCATATCACTACAGATATATTCAGATTAGAAAGTTTCTTTTTTAATAAAAGGAGCAGAGTGGTAGCAAATAATTTATATTTAAGATCAGATGGATTATATTATTGATCATATCATCTCAGATACATAAGATCAACTCAATGAGGGTGAATTCTTTCTCTTAAGGTAAAAACAGAAAGATATACAGGCATAACGCCTGTCTCTTCAGCCCTAATGATTTTTCTACCTTGTTATCTTATAAGTAATTTTTCTATTGCCTTTATATCATTGCCAAATTTTTTTTTTTTGTACAAAGTCTAAATAATCACTAATTAAGTCATGAATGTTACTAAAGGAGTTCATTTATGGCCGATTTCTAAGCTAGAGAAATACTTTGGATGTCTAGTGTTTTAAAAATGTTGTCTTGGTTCAATTATATATTTATTTACGTCCATTTATGTGCATTGTAATGTGCATATTATCGACATATGATAAAAAATAGTTCCATTTATTTGGATCAATAAAGTATCTTATCTTATATTATCTGGAATGACCATATACTTATTTAGTAAAATGCCCCCTACCCAAAAAACTTATTAAAACATCTTTTGTATTAAAATATTGCAGTACATCAGTGTTACACAATTATTTCAAAAAATGTTATCTAGACAACCCTGCCATATTTCACGCTGCAATTTACAGGACCACTACATGGTCAATGATAACAGACATCAATTCATACTCTGAGTGAAGAAACAAAGAGTTAATATCTCTGCAAGTAAATGGAATAATTTTTACTCCATCCCAATATTAGATTTTGTTCCGTCACTGCAGCCATTTTTTTCCCCCAAAGGTTTTTACATAAATTTAATCTCTTTGCATAAAAATACCCATTGGTTACCGATGTTTTCACACTTTTAAAAATTTGTACCTCAGAAAATGTATTATACTAGTTTACCTCATGACATGATGTCTGTTAATTTCAACAGTTCTACATCATACTCATTGAAAACAACACTGTAATGGTTACACAACCATACTGTGATGTAAGAAATGGTCAAATTATAGAGAACTTGTTTTTAGAAGCCCTTAACATCTGCTGATTACTGTTATGTCATTTTCTAAAAGGAACAGGCTTTTGAAATGAATACTTAAAACTACTTTCGGAAGTTGACTTCAGACATCCTTAATAAATCTTAAATATTCAGGGACATGAAGTTAAATCTTCTCTAGTTTTTTTCCTTAACTGTGTAACATAATAAAAACAATTGAACACTTTAAATATTCAGGGACATGAAGTTAAATCTTTTCTAGTTTTTTTTCCCTTAACTGTGTAACATAATAAAAACAATTGAACACTTTAAATATTCAGGGACATGAAGTTAAATCGTCTCTAGTTGTTTCCCCTTAACTGTGTAACATAATAAAAACAATTGAACACTTTTTCTTTTTTGTAATGTTTTTATATTTTCCTTAAAATTTTTGACAGTTTGAGTGGCTTTAAAATTGATTTGACATAAATATTTTGCATGCACACTGCTAGCATTTAAAGAATCAAGCTTACTATTTAATTGATTTAATTAAGCACTTACAAAAAGTTAATGTTAAAACCAAATAAGCAGATATTCCTGAAGACATTTTTTTAAAGCAGTATGCTTGAACAAAAGTTTAAAGTAACACAATCCCTGAATATGATCCAATGCATTAGTTGTAGTCGTCTCCCCACTGATCAACTGCTTCGGCTCCATCGCAGTTGTAGCCATAATCTTCCTCCTGTCCGTCTTCATCAAACAGCTCTTCTGGTCGGGGGTCATCTAACTTTAGGCCCAAGCGCAGAACTTTGTCGAACTGTGTGCAGATGTTTGAGTAGTGTGATCCCACCCAGAACACTTTACCACAGTGGGTGCAGACAAAGAACTCTTGTATGGTGGAGAAGGATTCTACTTTTGGTACAGTTTCAACCTGTACACAATTAAAATACATTTCTCAGTCATTTAATTGACATAAAAAAAAAAATTACCAGACCAGTAGCTTTCTACAGCTAAATATTTTAATTTTTTAAAACCGCCATTTGCCAGTTGTTGCGATTTTTTAAAATATATCCAACAGTTATAATAGTTATATAAGTAAGGTTTGTTTTTATTTAAAAAAAACTACTGTCAAATATTTCTGGTCCCATGTCAGAATATTCAATGAACCCACTGGCTCATCTCAGATTTTTCTTCTATGCCAATTACTTCACCTGGTTTATTAATTACAATCACAACAACTGGCGTGAATATAATACTCTCTCTCTCTGACAAGAAGCTCAACAAGGTCCACTGTAAACTAGCAGTACTTTATCATTCAGGCTTTATCACCACGCAAATCCTTCGACATATGATAAATGTATAAAAGTATGATACAACACAATCAGAGCAGTGCAACACGACCTGAGCAGTACAACACGACCTATCAAGCCAAAGTTATATCTCGCACTCTAAGATTGTCCACTCTCAAGTCCGTGATGTAAAATCAACCCCGCTCTCCCATCAAAAATAGTTAACCCCCCTTTTATCCCCTCAACATCTCATGTACTCGTGACGTGAAAAACGTTCACATTCATTCACAAGTCTCATTTTTCCCCAAAATCACAACACACAAACTCTCACTGATTTCATGACCTTGACAACTACCCTAAAAATATCAAGATGTAAATAATTAAAGGCAATCAGAATTTATTTTAATTTTCATAGGTGACTAATTTACAATTTTAAAAAAAACTTTGTGAAAGAAGAATTTGCACCAAACCTGAACTTTGACACCATTATGAAGAAAAGCTATGGAGGCCGGGTCAATGCCGTACTGTGAAAAGGTTGAGCTCGTTCCTTGATCAACATCGTAGAGTGAAACATTAGGGTCACGTTGACCTCCAGCAGCAAATCTACTCTGTTGCGATTTGTACATGTAAAGTTTTTCTATCTCTTTGCTGGGCAGTGTCACAAAGTCAGCATTGTTACACACCTGCCAGATGCCAAAATAGGTTAAGCATACACATACAAAGATTTTTAAAAAACCCACAAAAACAACTCTTATTGACAAATAGTTTTGATCTATAAGAGACATTTTAACAAAATTTATTTAAAAGCAATTAAAGTCAGATTCTACAATATCTTAAAAGAAGGTGTTAATCACTTTTGAATTATTGGATCGTTTTGTCCCATGTTTATGGTGAAAACATCTACACTGTAAATATTAGTTTGAAAGGCAAAGAAAGTTTTTAAAACTTCTATATTTTGTTGAAACTTAGTGTTGAAGTGTTTACTTTTTTTTAAAATTGGGGTGGGGGGGGGGGGGGGTGGGGGTGTGAGAGAGACAGAGAGAGAGAAAGTGAAGAAATTGAAATGAAATTTTGTTAGAATTTGGCTGGAAAAGGATAGAGTTGTAAGACATTTTTTTGTAAAAAATTTTAAGGTATTAACATAACTAGTTTATGCAACTTTTCACTGTGAATTACTGGACATCTTCTTGCCTTGATCTTAGCAAGTTATAGGAAGACTTACACAGTTACGTCAATATCTCGTGGGTTCGAAAAGTAATTCCGTTATATGTCACAAATAAATAACCAACAAAGACTTACAGAACAGCGGCTAAAGATGTCATCTTTTGTGACCTTGACATTGAAATGTCTCAGCACATCAAAGCACTGGTCCATCGCACTTACGTCATGTCGTACACAGTAGATCATGGCATCACCTAGCCTAGCCTTAAGCTGGACAAGGAAATAAATATTAACACATTGCTTTTTTCTGGGTTTAAAACACCATTCTTTAGGTGGCGCTATATTTAAAACACCATTCTTTAGGTGGCACTATATTTAAAACACCATTCTTTAGGTGGCGCTATATTTAAAACACAATTCTTTAGGTGGCACTATATTTAAAACACCATTCTTTAGGTGGCACTATATTTAAAACACCATTCTTTAGGTGGCGCTATATTTAAAACACCATTCTTTAGGTGGCACTATATTTAAAACACCATTCTTTAGGTGGCGCTATATTTAAAACACCATTCTTTAGGTGGCGCTATATTTAAAACACCATTCTTTAGGTGGCGCTATATTTAAAACACCATTCTTTAGGTGGCGCTATATTTAAAACACCATTCTTTAGGTGGGGCTATATTTAAAACACCATTCTTTAGGTGGCGCTATATTTAAAACACCATTCTTTAGGTGGAGCTATATTTCAGATCAGCTTTAAATCTGTTTTCTTTTTTTAAAGTTAGCAGGGACTCAAATTTTAATTAATTAATCACTGTTACATACTTTCAAAGGCATGAACATACACATTTAAAAATCTCTAAAATTTCTAGCTTCTAAGGTTTAAACTGTTACTACGGTAGATAATAATAAAAATTGGTATTGATAAAAAACTTGGAAAAAGTACTTGAGTGCAACAAGTGCAGTAATGGACTGAGTTAAATAACAGTATTATAGACAAGATTTCCTGAAATGCTCATCAAGTATTGCATTTTTCACCTATTGATCATCTACAAATAATTTTTGACATTTCTAAGTTGGATAAACTATTGATAGTTGCAATGAGGTAATAGTTGTAATGGGGGTGAAATGAGCATTTTGCAAACCTGTTCACATGCTTTTCCTGTTGACAAGACGATCCGATTGTCATGAAGGCTGATCTGAAAATAGAGATTTATACAATATTTCAAAGCATTTTTAAAAAATTAAATCTTAATTGAAATAACTAAAAAATGACCATTTTTTTTTAATGACAGCAATAAAATTTAAATTAAAAAAACACCAGCTGGATGGGATATATACAGCAGTATTTAAAAAGGAATAAAAAGTAGTTTTTTTGAGTGACCAAAGTATTTTTTGAATATATATATTTATAGTTCATTGGTCAAAATCAATTATAGCCACCTTAATCATCATATATACTGACTCTGAACTTGGCTGCGGCCTGTCAGCTGATGGCTGACAGGCCAATTCTAGCACAAAATGTTCTTGTGCAGCAAGTGCAGGGGATTGATGGGACATCTCCAGGTGCAGAGTTAACCTGGGCTTTTTTGTTGCGATTTTTTGAATAATTACTGCATAACAGTAGTTAAAAAAAATAAAAATTGAACATTGACCCGACTCACCTGGATGGCATCAGAGTGTCTCTGGGAGCTGCTCATTATAAATGTGTCCACACCACAGCTGCGTAGTTGTGAGCCTAGACCTTGCAACATTGTGTCACACACCACTCTAAACTCATGGGGGCTTTTGTACCCACTGAACTCAACAGCCGGGATTGCCTTCTGCAGATGCAAGAGAAAAATTGTTGCACAGTCAAGAAGTCAATAATCTGAAGTCAATATGCTGAAGTCAGTACTCTGAAGTCAATACTCTGAAGTCAGTAGTCTGAAGTCAATACTCTGAAGTCAATAAAGTCAATACTCTGAAGTCAATACTCTGAAGTCAATAAAGTCAATACTCTGAAGTCAATTCTCTGAAGTCAATACGCTGAAGCCAATACTTTGTTGAAGTGAATAAATATTCCTTGTCATCTTACAACGCTCTCTTCATTATCTGAAGTGAAATAAAAAATTCCTGCACCCACTTCTTATAATAATAAAAACTCATAATAAACTGTTCTAATGTTATTAAATAAATAATAATTAGTGTATTTGTAGAACAGAAGAAAACCAAAACTATAATTAGATATTTAAACATCTTTCTCCACTATTTAGACTAATTAGAAATAACCCGAGGTAAACAACCAAAGCATAGAACCACAGAGGGCCCCCCTCCTGCCCAGAAGCACAGAGGGCTCCCCCTTTCCAGAAGCATAGAACCACAGAGGGCTCCCCCCCCTGTCCAGAAGCATAGAACCACAGAGGGGCCCCCTCCAGCCCAGAGGGCTCCCCCCTTCCAGAAGCATAGAAGCACAGAGGGCTCCCCCTCTGTCCAGAAGCATAGAACCACAGAGGGCTCCCCCCTGTCCAGAAGCATAGAACCACAGAGGGCTCCCTCACTGTCCAGAAGCATAGAACCACAGAGGGCCCCCCACTGTCCAGAAGCATAGAACCACAGAGGGCCCCCCTCCAGCCCAGAAACACAGAGGACTCCCCCTGTCCAGAAGCATAGAACCACAGAGGGCTCCCCCCCTGCCCAGAAGCATAAACCAGAGAGGGCCCCTTGCCCAGACCACTCCCCCACTTTCACCCAGAAACCTTCAGCACCCTTGCTTTCTGTTCCCCTACCCCCATCCTAACAACTGTAGATCCTGATCACTCTTAAAAATTCTGTAAAGCACAGTTTACATGTGATGATTCAACAAAACTTCACAAACTCACAAAATTTTTGTTATATTTACCCTTATCTGAATAGCATTAGTCAAAATGGACCCAGACAGGCAGCGCCGCCATTCGCACACAGGTACCATTAGACCCAATGCTATTCGGATGTCATTTGTGGTAGTTTATTTTAGTAAAACTGAAGAATTAAGTTTACAAACGTATAGTACATTCAATTATCTTTCATTTCATACCTCATTTTGTCCTACAGCCGTAACAATGATATTTTAAATCGTTTTTTAATCCCAACCTCTTAATTCTGGTACCCGGGTACCAATAGGTGCAGCCATTTCTATTTACAATTATTAAAAAATCCATTGAAAAAATCCTGTTGGTCTTACCAGCCTCAACTCTTGTTTTGCTAACACTTTAATTTATTTAAAAATTATGCAGACTTAAGCTTTCTTAATGTTTCCGCTTATTCATATTACGAAAATAATCTCATGTCTCTGCTGGTGCTGTTTAATGTCGTTTCTTTAATGTATGCACATGGCACCCAAAAAAAGCTGTTTGGGACAGGCAGCAAGAAAGAAAGAAGGCGCTAAGCCAAAACGCTTTAACCACATTTCCCTGTCTTTTGATTCAAGCTTCAACACACCCTTTTCTACTATTTCATTCACACAGCTTGAACGCAGTCCTTCAATGGACTACGATGAGTCGATTGTTTTATCACGTGATAAGCGTAAATACGAGTAAGACTTCCGGTAGGCTGTCTGCAACACACTGGTCGCTCAAAAATTTTTCTTCAAACAACTTTCTTCCTTTCATCATAACTGAATTATAATTATTGTCACATTTAATGAATGTCATTTAAAGAAACGCGTGTATTCAAGAATATTTTGAAAAGTAAATTTTTTAATTAACACTGGGAAAGCGCTGATGGAGACAAACATTGTGCTTTAAAATTAATGATAATGGCAATGGCTGATCAGCTGTTATCTGTTGTTATGTGTAGCAGAAAGCCTACCAATGGCTGGTACGTATCACGTGACAAAACAAGGAAGTGACTCATCGTAGTCAATTATTATAAGCAAGAAAGACCCATCTCGGGATTTTCTGATATATATTAGAGATTTCCGCTGCAGCCAATACGTGTCATCATGATGACTTTACAAGGACTTACATTTCTCGATATTCTGGTTTGATTGGCACTAGCTGCAAGGTCTTTCTTTCTGTCCATGCGTGTTTTCATCTTCAAGGCAACTGCTGGCTCTAGATCTGTGCTGGTGAGTCCAAGAGTTTGTCCCCACTCAAGAAGAACGTTATAGACTTCCAGCAGGACGTAGGCATCCAAGGCTCAAGTAAAAAAGAAATTAAAGAACCCCTAAATACAAAGTTTTTTCATGTAAATCCACTATAGGCATTTGTTTAATGGTAAGAAGCGATTTATCATTTATTCAGCAGTGGTTATGTAAATGGGTCAACTTCTCGTGAAAACCCGTTTCATATTTCCTTCGCTTTCCCCCTTTCTAAAGTACATTTTATTTTTACTGCATACCCAGATACGTCACAAATACAAATCAAATAGAGACAGGTACACAATTAATATCCCCACCAAAACAAACACTCACAGAACGAATCATATTTCATTCATCTTCCCCTCGAAAAACTTCTTATTTTTGGGGTTTGGGATGGGGCTGAAAACTGGATGCTAAGAGTCTATGTGCCAAATTTCATTGCAATAGGATGACGGGAAGTGGGTCACTTATTCTTCCAAAGAATTTGCCACAAACACATGAACAAAAGTAAAGTTAATAGAGAGGATTTTTAAAAGTGAGTAGTTTTCCCTCACAATAACAATTAGAATAGAATTAAATCAGTGGGGCTCACACTGTTGTACAGGTACCACTAGAAGTACAACTATGTTGTACCAGGTCATGTACTGAGAAGTAGCAAAAATAAAAGTTACATAAATAAATATCCAATCCAAATAACATAATTTACATTAATTTTGAGCAGCGCGTGCCGGTGTTGCTGCATTCTGAGGTTTTGAGAACCCCTGTTATAAATTATCTTAATGAGGCATAAATAGCGTGGACAACAAGTTTAAATGTGTGAATATAGCCTTTAGCTCCTGACGCATGTCAAGGATGAATACATAGAAATATTGTCAGCATGATCGAAGACACTGATCACAAAAAGTCAGCACGACCTACCAGCATAAGTGATCTGAGAAGATCTCAGAGGACGCCTTTCCCAGTTGGACATCTGCTCCCCTTTACTTAGTGGTTTGCCCAAAGTTTTCTTGACCAGAAGGCTCAGGCCTTTTTCTTCATGCTTGGGGACAAAGTCACTAACCACCCTGAACACTTTACTACCAGATACCTGACCTTAGAAATAGTTCAAACCATCATTAAAACAAGTTAATCAACTTAATAACAAATGAAAAATGTTTTTTTTTAAACTCATGAAAGTCAGGTGTTAGTGAGCATGTTAGCCTAGCAGAAAGTTTCTGTAAAATGCTGTAGCACATTTATGTGAATAAATTTATCTTCTAGTTTATTGTTCCAGATGGCAGAACTTCATTAAAACTAGTCTTCATGATGCTTATAAGTATAATGTGAAATGTAAATATTCTTTAAAACTAGTCTGCATTACAAGTGTAATAAGAAATGTAAATATTTGTACAAATAAAAGCAAAAATTACTGGTTGACTCTTCCGGACTTTTACCCTCTGCTGCCAGTTTTGATTGATCTTGTGTGCTGCTATCATAGTCTGTGACCACCTGAAAGACATCAACGCATAATGTGATCATTGGAACACATTAAAAAACTCTAATGTCAAACTGAAAGTCATCAACGCATCACCTGATCATTGGAACACATATGTGAAAATTAAGTTGACCTACAGGCTTTGGACACTGACCTTCAGGCTTCAGACACTGACCTACAGTCTTCGGACACTGACCTACAAGCTTCAGACGTTCTCTTGTCCAAGTTTACTTCTTGCACTCCTTTCATTGACCTCTACCTTCAGCTACCATCTGCTAAGTTTCCAATGTTGTTAACCCTTGCCAAGTGTGTGATGGCAATGTTTGGTGAGCCCGTGCAAAATGTGTGATAGCAATGTTTGGTGAGCCCATGCCAAATGTGTGATAGCAATGTTTGGTGAGCCCATGCCAAGTGTGTGATAGTAATGTTTGGTGAGCCCATGCCAAGTGTGTGATAGCAATGTTTGGTGAGCCCCTGCCAAGTGTGTGATAGCAATGTTTGGTGAGCCCGTGCCAAGTGTGTGATAGCAATGTTTGGTGAGCCTGTGCCAAGTGTGTGATGGTAATGTTTGGTGAGCCTGTGCCAAGTGTGTGATAGCAATGTTTGGTGAGCCTGTGCCAAGTGTGTGATGGCAATGTTTGGTGAGCCTGTGTCAAGTGTGTGATGGCAATGTTTGGTGAGCCGGTGCCAAGTGTGTGATGGCAATGTTTGGTGAGCCCTTGCCAAGTGTGTGATGGTAATGTTTGGTGAGCAATTGCCAAGTGTGTCATGGCAATGTTTGGTGAGCCCATGCCAAGTGTGTGATAGCAATGTTTGGTGAGCCCATGCCAAGTGTGTGATAGCAATGTTTGGTGAGCCCTTGCCAAGTGTGTGATGGCAATGTTTGGTGAGCCCATGCCAAGTGTGTGATAGCAATGTTTGGTGAGCCCATGCCAAGTGTGTGATAGCAATGTTTGGTGAGCCCTTGCCAAGTGTGTGATAGCAATGTTTGGTGAGCCCATGCCAAGTGTGTGATGGAAATGTTTGGTGAGCCCTTGCCAAGTGTGTGATGGCAATGTTTGGTGAGCCTGTGCCAAGTGTGTGAAGGCAATGTTTGGTGAGCCCTTTCCAAGTGTGTGATGGCAATGTTTGGTGAGCCCTTGCCAAGTGTGTGATGGCAATGTTTGGTGAGCCCATGCCAAGTGTGTGATGGCAATGTTTGGTGAGCCCATGCCAAGTGTGTGATGGCAATGTTTGGTGAGCCCATGCAAAGTGTGTGATAGCAATGTTTGGTGAGCCCGTGCCAAGTGTGTGATAGCGATGTTTGGTGAGCCCGTGCCAAATGTGTGATAGCAATGTTTGGCAGCATTGCATTAATTCGTGCAAGCAGCTGTTCTCAAAGATTAAGTTTTGTAAGAACAAGCTGCGCTCTCAGCTTACTGATGATCAGCTTAATGACATTCTGCTGCCGAACTCCTCATCATTAGAACATGATATTGTATATATATCTGATATATATTGATTGATTGTACTGTATTTCTGAATAAAACAACTTTTCATCGGGTGCCTTCGTGACCCCTTGAAATGGACAAATAGTCCGAAAGTTTTCTGACCTGTGCTTTAAGAATATCACTAAATGTCAGTGAATAATCTAGTTTTAAAAAAAACTATTATAAGGTAGACTATCTTTTAGCTAAAACTTTCTCAGGAAAAGCAAAATATCTGATAAAATTTAAAAAACAATTATTTCGTTTTGTTTTTGCGCAAGGCTTTTGATATTATTAATTATGTAATCTACATCAACACCGTACAAATTTAAACCAAAAAAAAAATCACCTTTTTAGCCAGTTTCTCAATGTCCACAACCCTGACCATCTTCATGAGCGGTTCCTTCAAACAGGGAAGTGTCTTGTACAGCATACGCAGATCTGTGTCCAAACCATAACCTGACAAAAGGGGACCAGTGATGTAGGGTGAGAATCAGTGAGCTAAATACTGGCCATATGTTCAACACTGACAGTTGCCAGTGATGTAGGAAGAGAATCAGTGAGCTAAACACTGGCCATACGTTCAACACTGACAGTTACCAATGATGTAGGGTGAGAACCAGTGAGCTAAATACTGGCCATATGTTCGACACTGATAGTTGAGTCTATGGGTTTTGCAGTGTTATTAGAATATTAGTGCTTGCAGGTGTGGTTGGCGGGTGAAGCAGTCAGGCAACAGTATGATGGCAGAACTCAAACCCCAGGTTAACAGAATTAAACTTGTTTATTTACACCATGTCGGAATCTAGCTGACAAGGTAAATTCTACCCTAGGTTCGTCTCTATGACGACTCAGGTGTTTTTCCTAGAGAACTAATTTCATTAAAGAATGTACCTGGATCATGATATTCTCTCATTCAAGAAATTATGTATTAATTACAATTAAAACTCTCTCCATGATTTTCTCTAATTCAATGAATTATGCCATAAGTACTGTAAAAATTCGCCTCAAGGTTCACTCACCTATCTTTAGGATTTGATCATCACAGAAGATGCTGGTGGCCATCTTGATCCACTCATCTTCCATCAGCTGATTGCTCAACTCCATGAAGTCCACCAAAAAGACGTGATCACAGACGGCAAGCTGCAGCAATGCCACCCTCTCGGCTGTGGCCCCCATGCAGGGTTTCCACTCTGCATCTATCCCTATAGTTGTGTTGGGCTGATTGAAGGGTAAATTTAACAAATGTAACATTGCCAGCAAGAATAAATTCATGTTTTGCAATTACGGCATTCAATATCACCAAGCCTCTGTATTTAAATAGAAATAATGTGTAAATAGTCAATATTTAATGCTAAGGAAAATTTACTGAAATAAAGTTGTTCTTAAACTTATAACTGTCATGTGACCATACACACTTTTCTGTGGTGTCACAGCCGTTATAATCAAGTAAAAATGTCATTAAAAATGCGAATGACTGAATGAATATTGGTCAAGGGGAAATCACTCTATATAAATGAGTTTATTACTATTTCTGTTTCTAATAGCGTTTTAACGTGCTTTTATCATGATTTTTGGGGTGATTAATCGGGTGTGAAATAGGCTAAATTCTTTGACTTCCATTAAGTCTGATGCTGAAGGCGCCCCCTAGATTGCAAATTCAAAACAGACTTTCTTTACTAAAATTATTTCAAACGGATTTAAATGAAAGATATGATTTTATAGATATCCCATGTGACAGTAATGACAGTATTTCATAGATATCCCATGTGACAGTAATGACAGTATTTCATAGATATCCCATGT
Organism: Omphiscola glabra; assembly: GCA_964017045.1. Lineage (NCBI taxonomy): Eukaryota > Metazoa > Mollusca > Gastropoda > Lymnaeidae > Omphiscola > Omphiscola glabra. The sequence goes on from OZ024808.1 coordinate 26,659,787, forward strand.
GACAGTAATGACAGTATTTCATGGATATCCCATGTGACAGTAATGACAGTATTTCATGGATATCCCATGTGACAGTAATGACAGTATTTCATGGATATCCCATGTGACAGTAATGACAGTATTTCATGGATATCCCATGTGACAGTAATGACAGTATTTCATAGATATCCCATGTGACAGTAATGACAGGATTTCATAGATATCCCATGTGGCAGTAATGACAGTATTTAGCTCCAGCTGTGATAGCACACAAGAATCAGATATTGACAAATTTAGCCCTAAGCTCAGTCATATTGTTACAGAAAGATTCATTTTGGAAAGGGTGGGAATCAAACAGAAAAGACAAACATTGGAACCCAAATACCTAAATTCAAAGACATTTATGTTTGTGTATCTTCTGGAGGATTAATTAATAAAAAAAAAATGTTTTGAATAACTTCAAATGAAAAGGAATTTTTGAACTGATTTTGTGCCTTCCCCCTTGTATTTTGTATGTCAGAATTTAAAGCTAGTGTATGAGAAAAATTCACAAAAATTACACTATTCAATGTAAGTACCTATAACTTGACATTTTCTCAAAGAATATTGCTTCTACTATCTCAAAAACTTGATTTTATGATAGTTTAAATAATTTATGGAGTATTAGGTTGGATTGAATGCAGCAGTTGATACATACAATTTTACTCACTCTGCACATTTAAAAATGAATACTTATTAACCATAATATACCTTGTGCAAATGTACTTTCAGAAAATCTATACCTGTATGGGTCTCTGAATTCATTTAGTATGGGATTTTTGTCATTTTTTGCAAGCATATGAAAAATGCTTAAAATGGCTTGAAACTACAGAAAAAATGCACTTGACAGTAATAGGATTAAAAAAGTGTGCCCAGGGAAGAGGACATTATTCAAAAATTTCTTTGTTATTAAATTTTAAACTAATATGTGGATACAAGTGCAAAAATGTCAGAATTTTAAATTATTTTTTATAAATAAAAATCTTTTCATTGTCCGTTATATTTACTTAGCAATAATAAAAATAATAATTTTGTTAAAAACCTGAGTGATTCTCTCCAGGCAGATCTGCAGCTTATCTTTGTTATTGACCACAGTTATGTCCTTGGGAGACAGGGGGAACTGGTAGTGGACAGCATCGAGTTTATCAGTGGCTTCCTCATCCCAGTTTTCTTCCATATCTGCTTCTCGTTTGGCCTCTACATCACATTCATTGCTTTCCCTGTAAACACAGAGACAATTTTGTTAGTTATATTTCTCAGCCTCTATCTATTTAAAGATGCTCATGGCACATAATACAATCAATAGTAACCGATTTAAGGATGCATCAAGATCAACCGGTTTAGCTTATATTTCTTTAGGGCACAACCATGATGACATTCCCTGCTACATTGAACAAACATCATTGAATTTATGGACACCAGAATTTTACTTGAAGTAAATCACTCCGGGGACATAAAGATTGCTTTGAAAGAATCTACACAACAAACTTTCTCCAGACTCTATAACCTGGCAAACCATGATGCAAACACAACCATTCTGGCAACAACATAACCGACCTCAGCCGTATCCTTGCCTCTACAACAGAGTGATCCAAGGAGCCGTCCGGTAGTTTGTACTTGTCTGCCCACTTGACAGCCTCAGTGATGTCGTTGTAGCTTAGTAGCTCCATGATCAGCTGCTGCTTGAGACTGGTGTTGTTTCCCACAGCACTCTAGTGAAACAAACATTTTGTTATTCTTAAGACCAGTGAAATGAACATTGTGTTATTCTTAATTAAGACTAGTGAAATGAACATTGTGTTATTCTTAAGACTAGTGAAATGAACATTGTGTTATTCTTAAGACCAGTGAAATGAACATTGTGTTATTCTTAATTAAGACCAGTGAAATGAACATTGTGTTATTCTTAATTAAGACCAGTGAAATGAACATTGTTATTCTTAAGACTAGTGAAATGAACATTGTGTTATTCTTAATTAAGACTAGTGAAATGAACATTGTGTTATTCTTAAGACTAGTGAAATGAACATTGTGTTATTCTTAAGACCAGTGAAATGAACATTGTGTTATTCTTAATTAAGACCAGTGAAATGAACATTGTGTTATTCTTAATTAAGACTAGTGAAATGAACATTGTGTTATTCTTAAGACGAGTGAAATGAACATTGTGTTATTCTTAAGACTAGTGAAATGAACATTGTGTTATTCTTAAGACCAGTGAAATGAACATTGTGTTATTCTTAATTAAGACCAGTGAAATGAACATTGTGTTATTCTTAATTAAGACTAGTGAAATGAACATTGTGTTATTCTTAAGACTAGTGAAATGAACATTGTGTTATTCTTAAGACTAGTGAAATGAACATTGTGTTATTCTTAATTAAGACTAGTGAAATGAACATTGTGTTATTCTTAAGACTAGTGAAATGAACATTGTGTTATTCTTAAGACCAGTGAAATGAACATTGTGTTATTCTTAATTAAGACTAGTGAAATGAACATTGTGTTATTCTTAATTAAGACCAGTGAAATGAACATTGTGTTATTCTTAAGACTAGTGAAATGAACATTGTGTTATTCTTAAGACTAGTGAAATGAACATTGTGTTATTCTTAATTAAGACTAGTGAAATGAACATTGTGTTATTCTTAAGACTAGTGAAATGAACATTGTGTTATTCTTAAGACCAGTGAAATGAACATTGTGTTATTCTTAATTAAGACCAGTGAAATGAACATTGTGTTATTCTTAAGACCAGTGAAATGAACATTGTGTTATTCTTAAAACCAGTGAAATGAACATTGTGTTATTCTTAATTAAGACTAGTGAAATGAACATTGTGTTATTCTTAAGACTAGTGAAATGAACATTGTGTTATTCTTAAGACCAGTGAAATGAACATTGTGTTATTCTTAAGACTAGTGAAATGAACATTGTGTTATTCTTAAGACTAGTGAAATGAACATTGTGTTATTCTTAAGACTAGTGAAATGAACATTGTGTTATTCTTAAGACTAGTGAAATGAACATTGTGTTATTCTTAATTAAGACTAGTGAAATGAACATTGTGTTATTCTTAAGACTAGTGAAATGAACATTTTGTTATTCTTAAGACCAGTGAAATGAACATTGTGTTATTCTTAATTAAGACTAGTGAAATGAACATTGTGTTATTCTTAATTAAGACCAGTGAAATGAACATTGTTTTATTCTTAAGACCAGTGAAATGAACATTGTGTTATTCTTAATTAAGACTAGTGAAATGAACATTGTGTTATTCTTAAGACTAGTGAAATGAACATTGTGTTATTCTTAAGACCAGTGAAATGAACATTTTTGTTATTCTTAAGACTAGTGAAATGAACATTTTTGTTATTCTTAAGACCAGTGAAATGAACATTTTTGTTATTCTTAAGACTAGTGAAATGAACATTGTGTTATTCTTAATTAAGACTAGTGAAATGAACATTGTGTTATTCTTAAGACTAGTGAAATGAACATTGTGTTATTCTTAAGACTAGTGAAATGAACATTGTGTTATTCTTAATTAAGACTAGTGAAATGAACATTGTGTTATTCTTAAGACTAGTGAAATGAACATTGTGTTATTCTTAAGACTAGTGAAATGAACATTGTGTTATTCTTAAGACCAGTGAAATGAACATTGTGTTATTCTTAAGACCAGTGAAATGAACATTGTGTTATTCTTAATTAAGACTGGTGAAATGAACATTGTGTTATTCTTAAGACTAGTGAAATGAACATTGTGTTATTCTTAATTAAGACTAGTGAAATGAACATTGTGTTATTCTTAAGACCAGTGAAATGAACATTTTTGTTATTCTTAAGACTAGTGAAATGAACATTGTGTTATTCTTAATTAAGACTAGTGAAATGAACATTGTGTTATTCTTAAGACTAGTGAAATGAACATTGTGCTATTCTTGGGTCTATTATAATAAATGTTCGTATTCTATGCTACTGAAAAACAAATGTTAAGGGGTCATGTTTATGACTCGTGAAATAAATGTTCTTGTTGTAAGCTAAAGCTTAAAAATAATAAAAGCAATTGTTGTATACTTATTGACTTGTGAAATAAATGTTCTTGTTCTAAGCTAATGAATAGTATAGTAAATGCTATGCTTCTTTTCAAGCCAAATCCATATTGTTTTAGAGGATTTTTTTCCCCACTAAGACCCTTGATGAATTTGTTTACCTACCTCCACCATATCATCCCAGCCTTCATAACCAATGGACTTCTGAAAGAAAAATGACATGAGTGAAAATTGCAATAAAACACATGCTTTTATAGGTAATATATCTTAACAGAAATTATTTCTTTAGTCCCCCCCCCCCCCCCAAATATTGGTCACCATAAGCAAAAAAAGGCGAATAAAGTTGTATATGTTAAATGGATCAAAAGCGGCCCAAACAGTGCTCTCTGAATATTTCGACAGAATGATTGAAGAGCTGATTGAAGACATTGTAAGATTAAACAATATTTGTACAAATGTTTCAAATTTTAGCTTGACTTACTAAAGAGAAGACTGGCGGATGCCAAGTATTTAAATCAGTAGAATAAATTAAAAACTGTTTGCACAGATCTGATAAGCCAGCGCAATGCTCTGGACAGCTTACCTCAATGTATCGTTTATAAAGCAAATATCTGATAGCTCCCATTGCACGGTTCTCCGAGATGTTAGGGCAAGCCTCTGTAATCACAAAATGTTTATGTCTTTGAAAAAAACATTTTTATATCAGAAGAAACTAGAGCGGCTCGATCAGTGTTTCTCAAATAGTTTATCCTTGAATTTACTGTGTTAAGTATGTTTCTAATGATCATGCTATTTAAAAGATTGACAGGGGGGGACAATAAACAGTAAAAGTTTGAGAAACACTGACTGACATTAAATGAATCTGATGTGCAGTAACCCTCAAGTCTAAATAATAACAAAATGGCGATGGTAAAGCATGTCTATTTTAACATTTGTCGAGGTGTCATCATTTTTTAGGATTTATTTATCACAAGACCTTCCTTTGTTTTTTTTAACAAAATAATCTTGGAATTTTCTGACCATCACAAAAAACCTCTCACCTGGCGGTATGTCGTATAGTTTCATTAATCTCATGGCAAACTTGCTTAGCACTTTTTTACTCAGCTTCTCTCCTTTAATAGATTTTATACCCGTGCTCCTGCACAGAATGAGATTGATATTGTTGAATGACATTTACAAAATTACGTAGCTAAAAAAAAAAAAAAGCTGTAGCAACTTAATTAATTTGTGATCATTAAAATGCTATGACGGTTAAATTAAATCTGCAGTGTGGAGGTATTTCACAACTCTGACTCCAGTGGGTGACATGATGACATGTCATACGAGGGGCATGATTTTATGATTGTTTTTGTGTTCTGGGTACACATTTGACAAATAATAAGATATTGTAAAACTTTCAGGCAAAAATTTGCAATAATTTTTTTTTTTAATTTGTTATTACTCTTTCTCTACTGACCCATGTGAAACAATATCTTTTTTTTTATTAATGCTTATAAGTTTTATGTTCCTGGTATTATAGAAACTTTCAATTAATTACTGAAAATCAATATAGATTCTATGTTCCTGGTATAATAGAAACTTTCAATAATTACTGAAAATCAATATAAATTCTATGTTCCTGGTATTATAGAATCTTTCAATTAATTACTGAAAATCAAAGCATACTGAGCAAAGGAAATGACATCTGTGTTTCGGGAGCAGAGGTGGTCTAGGATGGTCAGTATCAAAGCCTGCTGGTCAGGATGGCCAGTTATGTATGACTCAATCACGTTCACCTTGTCAGTCAGCAGAAGTGGAAGTAGTATCTAAAATAGGGTTTATGACAAGATTCAATTAAATTCCACAAGGCACAGTAGCCTTGAAAGGATGCAAAGCCAAAATTATCTGTAGATAATTGATAACTAATGATCAAACAGGACAAAACAGAGTTTTTGATAAGTTATTCTTTTATAATCATTCCTGACATTATCATAGACAGTTGAAGGTTACCAATGCAAAAAAAAATAGAGGACATGTCTGATATTTGAGTGGTATCATGTTCAACTTCAGCCTGAGTCAACCCAAGCCAAGGGAAAAATACTGCATGGAATGAACTCGTTGCAACAAGGAGGCAGCTTTTCTTTGAGAGGTAGTAAATAATTTAAAATAAATACTGAAGTTCAAAAGACAGTAATCAACCATTTAGAATGAGGATTAAATTATGATGTATAATGAATATACTATTCAGACAAATGTGAAAAAAATTTACAACAACAAAAAGTGAAACATTTGTAGATTTGGTAAAAGTGAAGAATAGCACAACAAATACTTCACAAAAGTGACATCCCTGAGCCATATATTTTTCTGAGGATTTTGCTCTCCCATGTATTGAGAAGGTTCTCTGCTTATTTTGCTAAGGGTCCAAGTCTCACTAGCGTAAGTTACTACTGGTCTTAAGATAGTAGTGTATATTGTATTTTTTGTTCCCCCTTTTTTGAGAGGTTTTTGCTTCCCAGTTGCTTTTGTAGGTTGAAATAGGAATGGTTGCCTGCTGTTATCCTTTCTTTCACCTCTGACATTATTTCATTGTGTTTGTTTATAGTTGTCTCTAGATATTTGAATGTAGCTACTTTTTCAAATTTGTGGTTGTTTATATTGATGTTGTCATCAGCGTGGGAGTTTCGTGACATTATCAAATATTTTGTCTTTGCTTCATTTACATCAAGACCAGCTTTCACTGAGGCACTTTCAAGTTCCTCGAATGCTTTAATTATATCATTACTGTTTCTACCCAGTAGCTCTATATCGTCTGTGTATGCCAGGTACTGCAATGGCTGACTTTATAAGGTTCCTGATGGTTGTTGTTCTGTAATACTGTCTGGAAGTAGCTTGTTATGGTTCCACTGGTGCTCACGCGAATGCTTCTAATAACTTTTTCTAGTGTGATGTTAAACAGTTTACTGCCTTGTAGGAAGTGGAGGGATCCACATAGGTTAGGGACTCGACCCAATAAAGAGGCAGCTTCAGCTACTCTGAGAGCTGCAAGGGGCACCCCCCCCCCAAGACGGTTGCACGCAGGGCTGGCGACCCTGCCACGTAAAAAAGCAAATGTTACAAAACCTAAATCACATACAAAATAAAGGAGTGGCACTTTATTATTGTTCTTCAATACTTCTACCTCTGTTAAAAGAATAGGCTTACCTCATTTTCAGAAAAGTGAGACTGAAGTCCCAGTCTAGCAACTATCTGTGCACACTGCAGAAAACAATTGTTTAAAATTTAAACATGTCTGTTAATACTTAAAGGTTACCAAAAAAAACAAATATTTATATTAATTTCACATTCAACAGGAAAAATTATAATTAAGTGTTCTCCAGACACTAGTCATTTTGCATTGTAAGATATTAAGCGCTTGTTTCATCTTGACAGAAATTACCTCCGTTAATTTATTTCGTGCCAATAAAGCTTTTGTCACCGGTAAAAGGTACTCATTTCCTGGTCGGTCCAACATGAATGCTTTAACTGCTGGATTAAAATAGGCCATGTGCTTTCCTGTCATAGCGTGAAATACTCGTAAATGAAGATCCTCTGAGAGATAGTTGTCTTCTCTACCACGAAATATGTTGGCAGGGGAAAAGACCCACTTTTGAAACTGAATTAACACGTTAAATGACAGCGTCACAGTCTTAGCTAAGGTGTAGTCAGAGGCAGATGTTATTATATAGAAAGCTGTTTCCCAAGGATTAGGGTTATCTTTGAAAATGATATCTAATTTTGAGTAAATGGCTTCACATTTTGCCTTGTTGTCCTTGTCTGCCAACCAAATAATTTGCAGCTCTTCTCTATAACTTTCCATTACATTATTCGGCAAGACCTGTTTATGTGTGGGAATTTCATCTCTCAGCCCCATAGTCCACTTATCAACTACATGCATATTGTACTCAAAATTTTGTTGATTTGCATAATATGGTCGGGGCTGATACAATGGGCTGTAGTAAGGCATTCTGTTTTTGTTATCCGAGGCCATCTTGTGTGAGGTGCCACGGCCATACCCTGCAAGGAACTGCTGTGAATTTGGTCTATATGGATCAAAGAATGTTCTTCTTTGGGCCATGCTGTCTTTAAATTCTCTTGATCCTGAAAATAAAATAGATTTTAAAAAATATGATTTTCAAATTTATACTTCGGATAGCTGAAAATCATTAGGCCTACAAGATTTCATAAATCATATTAAAATCAAAATATCTTTGTATCTTAAAATTACTTTGTAATTAGGATGAATTATCTGAGAAAATGCTATCTATTTATTTTTCATTTTTTAATCATATTTCAATACTGGTAGCGTGATTGTATTATTTCAGCTTTCAGGCATAGTATACTACAGTATAGGAACTGCTGTGTTGCCAGTGTTGGTATGTTTACTCATGATAAACTGTGTCTGTGTACTTAGATTAGACATTAGAAGTGTTTCTAAAAGTTTGACAATTGAATTTTACTAGTTATTACTATTTTACAGTTTACTAAACTAAGTGAGTAGGTAGCACTCTTAGTCTTAGGCCTAATTGTTTTAATAAGTCGTAAGTTAAGTAAGCCTTAAACTTAAATGTCCTTAAGCCTTAAGTTTAAGCAATAAAAAGTTAACCCTAATAATAATGCATTTTTGTCAGTATTAAGACTCAATTAATATTAAGAGGCTAATTTTAATTTTGTTAATATTAACTTAAGAAGTTAAGTTTCTCTGTAATATACTTTAAAGAAGTTTCATGAGTCAATTACTTTTCTTTAAAAATGTTGGTTTTAAACAAGCTTTGCTATTAATGTCTTAAAGTACTATCAGTCTCAAATTGCAGGCATTTATTCAATTGAAGAGCAAAATTAATTTGCCAAGTCAATAAATTGGTTAAGTCACGAGTGTGAGAGTGGGTAGGAGCTCAACACTAAACTAACTTAAACACAACACAAGCTACCGTACTAGTACTATTACTAACTTGAAGTCGAGTAGAAGAAGTACGTACAAAAAAACAAGGCTTAGATCTTAGACTTAAAATAAGTTCGTATTTAAATTAGATACAATTCTTACATGAAGAAAGTAGTCACAACATATAGCTCAAAATAGAATTGACCATGATCATGTTAATAAAAAATATTTAAATCAGTTGAAGCTTAATGCCAGATAGAAATTCACAAAGATAATTATTATAGCTCTTCACGCGTAGAAGCCTTAGAAAGTAAGCGAAACAAAATTTCTCCTCAGGATTAGGTTTAAAATATCTAGATAAATCAAAAGAGAACAAACTTTGTTCTTTATATTTTAAATTAAAGAACTAAAAGTTTTCTTTGAAAATAAGACCAATATAAATTAAAAATCTTATAAATAAAATTAGAAACATGCTGTGATTAAATGTTTTTGGCAGGTAACGTAATTTAAAGGAAGATGAAAATAGTTTAAGTCATAGCTATTTGTTTTTAAGTTTTTACAATCAGCTGGTAAAATGTTTTCCTCTTTTGAAAAAAATATTATGTTTAGTTATTTGACTGGAAATCTTCAGTAATTGAAGTATTATATTTCAAGATTGTCTTATTTAGTGGCTTAGATTTAGACTCAAACTTGCTGGTGAAGTTAATTATTCTGCATCAATAACAAAAGCCTTCTTAAAACCGAAGTAATGGTAAAGTTATTTATGTTTCTTTTAGATTCAAAAACAACATTACCTTCTGATAATTTTAGGCCCTATCGACTACATCATCGACCACTCGAGACGCCATCGTCATCGTTGTGTCGCGTTAATTAAAATAATCATTCAAATAGTTGTCATCTCATTTGATCTCATCAATCTCAATGGATTGAGTGCCTCGACTCAAAAATCAATAACAAAAGCCTTCTTAAAACCGAAGTAATGGTAAAGTTATTTATGTTTCTTTTAGATTCAAAAACAACATTACCTTCTGATAATTTTAGGCCCTATCGACTACATCATCGACCACTCGAGACGCCATCGTCATCGTTGTGTCGCGTTAATTAAAATAATCATTCAAATAGTTGTCATCTCATTTGATCTCATCAATCTCAATGGATTGAGTGCCTCGACTCAAAAACAAGATTTAAAAAGTTCAAAGTGAGAGTAGACTCAATTAGACTTGCTAAGTTAGTATTCAGTGGGTTTAGTGCATCCACTTAAAAACAAAGTGAAAGAAGACTTGTTAGGCGTGTAGCGGAGAGGCGTTGGAGAAGAAGTGGTCGTGAAGTGGATAAACTATCGTTTTTGAAAGCACGGAACTTGTTTGCGCAAGAAATCAGGCACGCAAAGTCTGAACATGTTCAATCTCTTCTTAAGGCGGCAGGCACTGATTCTCGCAAGATGTTCTCTGTGGTAAATGACCTTCTCGGGAAGAAATCAGCACCCCTTGTTTTGCCTGACATGAGTAGCGAGCATGCAGCAGCTAAACTGAGTGATTTTTTCACTGAAAAAATTGAAACAATCAGAAAAGGCTTTGGGGAACGTTGTGATTTGTCTGCTATGGAGAATATCTTTGAAGGCAACCATCTAGTGGAATTTTCCCCAGTTTCCTCGGAACAGTTAAGACATATAATCATGGTATCTAAACCTACATCTTCTATTGTTGATCCTATCCCTACCAAGATAGTTTTGGAGTGTCTGGAAATCTTGCTCCCTATACTGGTAAACATTGAATATTAGCCTTCAGTCTGCTACAGTCCCACATCTCTTCAAGATAGCGGTCGTTAAGCCTCTACTTAAAAAAAGTGGCATGGATCCAAATGACTGCAAGAATTTTCGCCCGGTCTCCAACCTCCCCTTTGTATCTAAGATTCTTGAGAGAGTTGTATCACAGCAGCTTATGCAGCATCTACACACTTATGACTTGCTTGATAAGTTTCAATCTGCCTATCGACCTGGGCACAGCTGTGAGACTGCACTGCTCCGTGTTATGAATGATGTTCTTTGTGGTGCTGACCGTGGCGATCTGACAGTAATGGTCCTGTTGGACCTTAGTGCTGCTTTTGATGTTATTGACCATGATATTCTTCTGTCAAGACTTCAGTATGAAATAGGCCTCTCTGGAACTGCACTTCGCTGGTTTTTTTCTTATCTGACTGACAGGATTCAGCGTATTGTAGTGAAGCATGCATCTTCCATGGACACTTCCGTTACCTGTGGTGTGCCACAAGGCTCGGTCTTAGGACCCATTCTGTTCTCCATATACACTAGCCAGCTGGGCAAAATTATTGAACGTCATGGTATTTCACGCAAAATATTTGCTGATGACACGGAACTGTACAAGTGTTTCCGCCCTAATCCCTTGGAGTGTGCTGCTGCTGTTTGGGCTGTCGAGGACTGCTGTTTTGCTGTAAAAGAATGGATGTCATTAAACAGACTAAAATTAAATGATGACAAGACTGAGGCAATTGTTTGTGGTTCGGACGCCAATCTTCGGAAAGTTGCTTTCACATCAATAAAAGTTGGTGAATCAGAGATCCCGTTGTCCTCCACTGTCCGAGACCTTGGTTTCTTTATTGATAGTAAACTCAGTATGATTCCACATATCAGTTCTGTAGTCAGAGCATGCTTCTGTCATCTACGCGCCCTGGGTCAGCTGCGTCCTCAACTCAATAAGAAAACAGCAAATGCTGTAGCAGTAACTCTAATCCAGTCAAGATTAGATTATTGTAACAGTTGTTTGTGGGGTTTGCCTCAGAATCAAATTAAGAGACTCCAGAAGGTGCAAAATTCTGCAGCACGCATTGTGTCGCGGAAAAAGAGATCAGACCACATTACCCCAGTTCTACGAGATCTCCATTGGGTTCCTATTAGTGAGCGCATAGACCACAAGATTCTGTCCTTGGCGTATAGCTGCATAGAAGGCTCTGCACCAGAATATCTGAAAGAACTGCTTTATAAACATGTAACCTTAAAGAACCTGCGGTCCTCAACTCAGTCCTTATTGAAAATTCCTAGTGTGGATGAACATAGAAAAAAGTCGTACGGAGTGCGCTCTTTTGAAGCGGTAGCGCCAAAGTTATGGAATATTTTACCTTCATCTTTGAGGAGTACTGACAAGGACAGAAAATTATTTAGGAAAAATTTAAAGACTTATTTGTTTAATAGATTTGATTACACCTGAGCGCAGTGAGCATGCTAAAGTAGCATGGATACCAGCGCTATAGAAGTATCCAATCAATCAATCAATCCTCAATTGTGTCAGTACTGCTGAGTAGTCAGTGAACCCTTCTGAATAGTCAGTAGAGTTCAGTTAGAATTAGGAGTGAGGTGAAGGCACTGAAATTTACTTCAATAATAAAAATTATATATGTAGATTATCATACTCATAAGAGCTAAGATGATAGTAAAAGGCCATGATATATTGATATGAATGGCCAAGACCTCATAAAGGGCCATCCAAATATGATGTCAAGCCCAAGCACCAAGTGGAAGGGGGGCATGATTTTGAATGTATATTTATGTATTAGTAGAGTCTTTTAAATTATGTGACAAATTTATTGGTATTTGAGGGGGGCTCAAAATTGGCAAAAATAATGTGATGTCAATGTCATATACATAATGATTAGGTTTCACATGTCAAGTTCGTTCACACATTCATAGAACATAATCTGATTTACTGAACACAACCCCTATGCCCTATTTCAAAAAACATCTGAAATTTTAATCCCAGCTTCTCTATCATCTGGTCGTACAATAAGTAAAACACATATAATGCAGTTTGCTAGTGGAAAATACTACAACCTTCTCATTTAATATTCATAAGCAAATGCCAAATGAATAGCACTCAATCAACGACTGTCATAGTTACTTGAAAATAATTTCACAATACGTCACAAGCCTCATCAAAAGCGTTCATCAACAAGACTAACACACAAGACACACCATGCACAATAAACAAGACATTCTGTGCACAACCATTACAAGTGAATATCCATATTTTAGAATCCAGTTTTTTAAGTATTTAAGATTATGTATTAGAAGGGTCTTTTAAATTTTGTGACAAATTTATGCTGATGTGATGAGAGGGTAGAAATCAGCAAAAACGACATGGAGCCTTAAATTTAAAATACCAGAATTCTTCTTCTAGGCTATAATATGTTTTGTCATAGCAGACATATCATAAGTAGTAAGATAGGCCTATAGACTATTTGGTACCAAACAATCCATACTCAAAATGTGAACTTGACTAATTCCCCAAACTTCAAAGATTACACAAGAAGATTACACAAGAAGATTACACAAGATTTCTGTTGACAGTTACTCAGAAACTATGTAGTGTTGAAATTATAACTTAAAATATTTATTTAGTTGTGGTGATTAACTTTATTATTTTTGGTTACTTAATTTAAAAAAGATTAATATTCATAATCTAACAACAGATTTTTAAAAAATGCTGGTTTTGAAAATAGAAATATGTTGGAATACAGCTCACCAAATTAAGGGCACTTGTTTCTTCTTAAATGTAACTTTTCAACCATCTCTAACAAATGTCATATAAAAGCACTATATGTTATTCCTCCTCAACAAGGGAAGATTACCAAGATTTGAGTAGTTGCTTGACTTGAGCTGAATTTTGTTTTAAGATAGGGAGATTTGAGCAGTTCATCAACCTCACTCTGACATCCTTGCCAATTTGATTTAATGGCAAGAGTTAGTCAAGATGAGTGGAAATAGACCAGCATGCAGTAGAAGACCAGTGTTTTAAAAAAAGTTTTTTTTCACTGTGCTCTTTATGCTTCCACGAGGCAGGCGTTTTCAGAATTTTCATTGTGTCAATGTCACACTACCTTCGTGTTTGAGTTAGCCTGCTCTTAGATGAGTTGCCATCCAAGGTTAACGAGCCCCATCCACCCAGGATGCTGGTGTTGTTTTTGCCTGTCTATGCTTTTGTTGACAGTTTAACTCCAGTCCACAAACTTGGTTTTTACTCAGTTTAGGCCACCCAGCACTATATGTATCAAATATAGACTAAATGACAATATATTTGTGAGAAAAAATATAACTGAAAAAAACAAGCCTGAAAAGTATGTCATTTACTGCACAAAAGTCAATATTCACAACATCTATACAAAATATTAAAGATGATTGGTTGAATGCTTGAAACTTGTAGGAGCTACTCATCATCATCATCAACCATTGGGGCGCCACAGATGACATAAAAACTATTCTTCTCCATTCCTCTCGGTCTGCTGCCCTACGCATAACCTCACCTAGTTTTAATACCGTCCATTCTTTGATGTTGTCTTCCCATCTTTTTCTCTGTCTTCCTCTTCTTCTTCCTCCTCTATTAGTGCCCTGCAAGATTTCTTTGGCCAGCCCTTGTTTTCTGGTCACGTGGCCATACCATTCAAGTTTACATTTTTTACAGACACCAGGAGGTCATGGTACTGCCCAGTTGCTTGACGGTGTGAAAGACAGAGCCTATAAAGCCTTTGACCGGCCGCTTTTAGATTATGCATCTTCGGTCTGGGACCCATTCACTCAGAAGAGCATCGACAGGTTGGAGGCAGTATAGCGACGGGCAGCACGCTTTGTCCTGAACCGCTACAGGAATACCTCTAGTGTTGGCAGCATGCTTGAAACACTGGGCTGGTCACTATTGGAGGAACGACGACGACAGTCCAGGCTCTCCATGATTTACAAGATAAATAATGGGCTAGTCCACTGCTCTGGCATTAAACAGAAACTCGTCCCTCTCCCCCATAGACAGCGACGAGGCCATGACAGGCAGTTCCGGCTCATACCAGCGAGAAGTCAGTATAGGAACTGCTCATTCCTACCAAAGACTATCAGGGACTGGAACAAGCTTCCAAAAGGAACAGTTGAGGCGACAACACTTGACTCATTTGCGTCTATTGCCTCAGGCCTTCCAACCCCTAGTGCATGATACCCTCAAACAGTTACTCGTGTAACCAGTGAAATATCCCCATCAACACAAGGCACAGAGACATTGCAAATCCCATCTACATTCATAGGAGCCATAATGATCAATAAATTGATTGTGGGCCCTTAATATATAGAAGAAGAAGAATCCTTTCTTTCCCTTGATAATAGGAGCTACTATTAGGTTATTAATCAGCATATTACACAAGTATATTTCAATTTTTTGAGTTTGAAAGATTAGTCAAACACAGGAACACTAACCTATTATGATAGGTTAAATGATCATTAATTAAGTCATTATTGTCACTAACAGCATTCATTCATGGCTGATTTCTATGGTAGAGAAATACACTTACATTTGTCAGATAGTTTTGTCACATACAGTGTCACATAAATTTGTCACACACAAAGTCAGATACATTTGTCAGGTACATTTGTCAGATACATTTGTCACATACATTTGTCACATACATTTGTCACATATATCAATATATGTGAATTTATTAAACTGCATTTTGGCTGTATATGACTTCTTATCATTGTAACTAGGAACAACCTAATCCGCTGAATAAAAATAATGTACGTAATATTATTTAGAGTTGACATCATTAAAGATGACCAACACATTTAATTCTAGTCTTATTATGTTAAAAGTACAACATTTCAGCAATGGTTTTACTCTACAATGTCCCCCAATGTTAATTGACCTCATCTTCTCTTCACTAAGGCTCCAGGAGCTGACCAAGCAGCAGGTTGGGGCCTTGTTTCTCTTGCTGGATTTATATTCACCTATTATTCCATCTGGGTGATCATACTGGTAAGAAATGTTTCATGCCACTTATGCTAGCATGTTAACTCAAATATTGTCCTTGGTAAAAATTAGACTGGTGATACGGGCGAGACACTTGCAATCAGGTTAGAAAGAAGGAAATGAGCCAAAGTATGGGAAAACCTGGGGGAAAATAAAATGATGCAACAAAACAACAAACGTGTCTGCAAGAAGCCTTCATAGCGAACAAACAACAGTAAAAACAGAATTAAATAAAAAATAACACAGCTGTAATGTAGTGCCCTAAACGCTGTATTAGAAGTGGATATGCAACGCTGCGTCACAACTTTTCTAATGCTTGCACAAACTTTGAGCTCACCATTAACACAAAAAAAGTCTGAGGCCCTACACCAACCAGCTCCTCGAAGACCTTATGTTGAGCCCAACATCCAAGTATATGGCGAAAGACTTAAGATGGTGATAGCTTTTCTTATCTCGGCAGCACACTGTCCCAAAGCGCAACCATTGATGACAAGAGAGCCAGTGCAACCTGTGGAAAATTGACTAAGAAAGTATGGACCAGGAGAGGCATCAGCACTCAAACTAAACTGAAAGAATATCAGGCGGATGTTCTCCCTACACGTCTCTATGCCTATGAAACGTGGACAGTATACCAACGCCATGCAAGAATGCTGAACCACTTTCATACAAGACTCAGAAAATCCTCAACATTAAATGGCAGGACAGAGTCCCAGACACTGAGGTGCTCACACAGGCAGGTCTTCCCAGCATCTTTACCATCTTTATGAAGTCCCAGCTTTGCTGGGCGGGACATGTTTGAATGTCAGACGACCATCGGCCCAAAAGAATTTTCCATGGTGAGCTCGAACAAGAAAAGCAGTCTGCTGGCGGGGCAGAAGAAATTTTTTAAAGACAACCTAAAAGCCTCATTGAAAGCGTTCAACATAAACCCAGATATGTGGGAGGAAAAAGCAAAGGATAAAAAATCATGGCGTTCCACTTTACACAGGAGCTCCATGCAACATGAAATTGGCAGAACGGCGGCTACAGAGTGCAAGAGACCTGCCAGGAAGGCCCGGTCTGATTCTACTCGCAGAGATGCCCCATCATTCCACTGCACCTACTGCACAATAAAATTTCATGCCAGAATCTACCTCATTAGCCATCTGCGCACCCACAGACAGAACTAGCACAAATCTGATGATAAAAGTGGTCATGGTCGACTCCCGACTGACGAACAACAAAAAAAGTCTCAGAGAGGAGAGCATTCTCTTGCTTATTTAGCCTGTCAGCTTTATTATTTTCATTTTCCTGAAAACTTAACGTCCAACAATCTGATTAGCGGCATTTATCGTTTCTCTCACCTGTTGCAATTTTTAAAAATAAAACATTTTTCAATTGCTACTCTAATATCATTGCATTAATGGTTTATCTGCTGTTCAATGTTTTCTGCTCCTCAGCCTTTTGTGGACCCAGACCAGCCGATTCATAGTTATTTTCTTCCCCGAGTTTATGCCATAGCAGCTCCACTTTTAGCTGGTGTTGTTGCGCTATTTTTGATTGGTAAGTTAAAGATGGCGCTATTTTTGATTGGTATTTGGTATTTTAAAGATTAATTTCAGAGGGGCCCAATAATTCTTTGTTAAAATTATTTTTTTTAAGCACAATTATTATTATTATTATTATTATAAGAAGTTTTTTATAGCGTAGTACCCCAACCTAGGGCTGGGCTCATCACGCTGTATGTACAATTTAACAAACATAATCAAAAACTTAAAATTTAACATACATTAATTAAATAAAACAAAACAAATATGTATTCGCCCAACCATTCCATAACTTTTTAAATGTCAAGCCATGGACTTCTGCTTTGTTTTGAATCGACATATGCTCTCATTATTTGCGGAATCTAGGTATTTTAAAAATGTGTAACATATATTTCTGTGTTTTTATTTGGCTGATCAAGTGGTTACAATGAAATAAAATGATTGCGAAATCTTTTAATTATCATGTTATTAATTACTAAGGAATAAAAGAACAGCCACTTGACATGATCTTTTAACAAGTGATCATTCAGCTGCCATCTTGTTTCATTGCTTTTACTGCTTTCTTGTTGTTTTTGTTTTGGGTTTTCCACAATGATTCTCAAACATTCTTATTTATTATTTAAAACATTTTGTAAACCATGTGACAGTGTTTCACGCACAAGTTGTCCAATAGAAAATAACTTTGAAATGGCTGACCTCAAGCTGAATTCTTAAAAAAAAATCACATGATTTTATATTTAACTTTTGTCTGTTTGCTTCATATTTTTCAGCCTGCTTTGTTCTGTATGTGACTGTTGCTCCAAAGAAGGAAAAGAAGAGCTGATAATCTCAAATGAACGTTCAATTAATGTAAATTTCTGTGTAATCTCCCCCTGCCTTCTTATTTATTTGTACTGGGCCAGATGTGAAAATAAAATTTTAAAAACCTCAGCGAAACAAAAAAAAGTTTTCTTTTTTTTTTTTTTCGGTTTTAATTAAAAATTTGTTTTTATTTTTGAATTGCTGTTGTGCTACATGTTTGTCCTGAGCTGTGCAAAATCTCCTCCTGAGCTGTGCAAAATCTCCTCCTGAGCTGTGCAAAATCTCCTCCTGAGCTGTGCAAAATCTCCTCCTGAGCTGTGCAAAATCTCCTCCTGAGCTGTGCAAAATCTCCTCCTGAGCTGTGCAAAATCTCCTCCTGAGCTGTGCAAAATCTCCTCCTGAGCTGTGCAAAATCTCCTCCTGAGCTGTGCAAAATCTCCTCCTGAGCTGTGCAAAATCTCCTCCTGAGCTGTGCAAAATCTCCTCCTGAGCTGTGCAAAATCTCCTCCTGAGCTGTGCAAAATCTCCTCCTGAGCTGTGCAAAATCTCCTCCTGAGCTGTGCAAAATCTCCTCCTGAGCTGTGCAAAATCTCCTCCTGAGCTGTGCAAAATCTCCTCCTGAGCTGTGCAAAATCTCCTCCTGAGCTGTGCAAAATCTCCTCCTGAGCTGTGCAAAATCTCCTCCTGAGCTGTGCAAAATCTCCTCCTGAGCTGTGCAAAATCTCCTCCTGAGCTGTGCAAAATCTCCTCCTGAGCTGTGCAAAATCTCCTCCTGAGCTGTGCAAAATCTCCTCCTGAGCTGTGCAAAATCTCCTCCTGAGCTGTGCAAAATCTCCTCACATCTGCTTCAATTTGTGAACGTTTTTACAATGGTATTTCCAAACAAAAGCCACCATTTTAAGAACATGATAACTTTTTTTATTGATTATTTATTTGGTTTAAAATCTGATATTCACATATGTTTTTCTGACAAAGACAGACCAACTGGAATTAGGAACATTTGTTCATGTATTCTATTACACACAAGCAGCGGCTTTGCTGGGGTTAGTGACGACTTAGCTGGGTGTAGTGATGGCTTAGCTGAGTTTATTGACGGCTTAGCTGAATGTAGTTTTGGCTTAGCTGGGTGTAGTGCTGGCTTAGCTGGGTGCAGTGCCGGCTTAGCTGGGTGTAGTGCTGGCTTAGCTGGGTGTAGTGCCGGCTTAGCTGGGTGTAGTGCCGGCTTAGCTGGGTGTAGTGCTGGCTTAGCTGGGTGTAGTGGTCTTGTTTAAGACAGCATAGGACATAATGGCAGTGTTAGACTGTTTTATACGGCAATGGGACGTGTTTACAAAAAAGATAAATAAACACAAATATTTTGTATAAATAAAATATCCTTAACGGGTGCTCCCACGCAATTGACCTTTTGCCGGTTTTAGGAATGCACGAAGATGTAAAAGATGATATGGGGGTCTAACTGAACAGTGGCGTAACTATAATAATATATATATATAATATTCGTGGGTCCACCTTGTATGAAGAGGTCACGCGCCTTCCTGTAAATGAATGTTCATATCTTTCTTAATATTCCCCTGTTTGCCTACTACTTCACTAATAACGAGTGTACGGGTGCCCATGAAATTGATTTTTCCTGTCCCACGTGTTCCAAGTGTAAATTTGATTTATCTTGGCTCCGCACCTATCACACGTGTTCCAAGTGTAAAATTGATTAGTCCTGGCTCCACCCCTGTCCCTTGTGTTCCTAATGTAAAATTGAATTGTCCTGGCTCCGCCCCTGTCCCACGTATTCCAAGTGTAAATTTGATTTGTCTTGGCTCCGCACCTATCACACGTGTTCCAAGTGTAAAATTGATTAGTCCTGGCTCCACCCCTGTCCCTTGCGTTCCTAGTGTAAAATTGATTTGTCCTGGCTCCGCCCCTGTCCTGCGTGTTCCAAGTGCAAAATTTGAAACAGGAAATATAAACCGAATCCCCAGCATCTGTACTATAAAGAAAAATGACTGTTGACTAACAAACACCAGGGAAGTAAAGGGAAGTTAACAGTTACGACAAAGCATATCATTGTCAAACACACACATACATACACACAACGAATCTTGCATTTGCCCTGCAAAGAATGCGGACGTTTAACAGGCCGCTCCCGCATGGATTATTTTTTAAACGATTACACCAGGCACGTCATTTCAGGGGGCAAAACCCAAACTTGGTCGGCTTGTCTTTTTTTTTTATACTGGAGACGCCACATTACATAGCAATTTAAATAAAACCTTCAAATTCATTTAATTTGCCCCCCACCCCCCCAACCCAAACCTTATCCACACGACAGCCCTGGATAACACATCCAAGCTGGGAGAATGGGAGCTGTTTAGGAAAAAAAAAAAATTCCAGGAATACATCATACCTCTTTTTCAATTTACTTACCACCCTCACCCCGCCCTTTTTTTGTGGGGGGGGGGGGGGGGCTTGTTGTAGACCGCTGCTATGCGCGCGCTGTCAGCATAATGTCGTACACCAGCTATTGTTGAGACGAGAAGAGGAGGAGGGGAGAGAGACGGGATGCGCGTGTTTCATAAACAGACGAAACCGCAGGAGATGCAATAAAATTGTTATAGAGAGAAGAGGTCACGGTGCCAGATGGGAGGTGAGGGTATGGGGCGGTGGATTGAAAAGTTTGAGGTTAAAAAAAAATATTTGGTGTCCTACATCATGGGGGAAATTTTTCATTAAATAAAAATAAGAAAAATAGCGGTGGAAAGTATAAGATCTTATTTTTGGATTTAATGGTCGACCTATTTATCATAAAATGGTGTGTGTTTGGTTCATTTGTGGAGCAAGTTAATTTCATATTTTTTTTTTTTTAAATGTTAGAATCTATGTTTGTTTATGAAACAAACAGTCATCTATGACGTGGTTATGGCTGCTCATTTATGAAGGCGTTATGGCTGCTCATTTATGACGGGGTTATGGCTGCTCATTTATTACGGGGTTTTGGCTGCTCATTTATTACGGGGTTATGGCTGCTCATTTATTACGGGGTTATGGCTGCTCATTTATGTTGGGGTTATGGCTGCTCATTTATAACTGGGTTATGTCTGCTCATTTATGACTGGGTTATGGCTGCTCATTTATGACGTGGTTATGGCTGGTCATTTATGACAGATTTATGGCTGCTCATTTATGACTGGGTTTTGGCTGCTCATTTATTACGGGGTTATGGCTGCTAATTTATGACGGGGTTATGGCTGCTCATTTATAACGGGGTTATGGCTGCTCATTTATAACGGGGTTATCGCTGCTCATTTATGACGGGGTTTTGGCTTCTCATTTATTACGGGGTTATATCTGCTCATTTATGACTGGGTTATGCCTGCTCATCTATGACTGGGTTATGTCTGCTCATTTATGACGTGGTTATGCCTGCTCATCTATGACTGGGTTATGTCTGCTCATATATGACTGGGTTATGTCTGCTCATCTATGACTGGGTTATGTCTGCTCATTTATGACGTGGTTATGCCTGCTCATCTATGACTGGGTTATGCCTGCTCATCTATGACTGGGTTATGTCTGCTCATTTATGACGGGTTATGGCTGCTCATTTATTACGGGGTTTTGGCTGCTCATTTATTACGGGGTTATGGCTGCTCATTTGTGACGGGTTATGGCTGCTCATTTATTACGGGGTTTTGGCTGCTCATTTATTACGGGGTTATGGCTGCTCATTTATGACGGGTTAAGGCTGCTCATTTATTACGACCAGTGCAAAATTGAAAGGAAATTCACAGGAAACTGTGAACATTTTTTGTTCTACTTTTTAAAGTTTATTGCAAGTTGTGAACATTAAGACGTGGTTCGGATTATATCTATTCCATGTTTTACAATTATTTAACTTTTTTTATGACCAGTTGTGTGCTTCAGCCGTGTCACTAGGATTAGTGGTGTGTAAAAATGCAACTTGGCGCTCCACAAAATGACATGCTGACAGACATGCCGACAGACATGTTGACAGACGTACGGACAGACATGCTGACAGACATGTTGACAGACATACTGACAGACATTCACATAAATTTTAATTTCATAAATAAATTCTTGTTTTTTTTTTACAATTAAAAGAAAATCCCCATTGAGTACCAAAGCGTAGATCCTGTTTAAGGGTTTCTAATGGATTTGACGCATATGACCTTATTAAACGGTTCTAATAGATTGAACGTGTACGTTAGTATATGATGTTCAGTTAGCTAACCACCCGCATGACCGATGTTAAACAGTGGCTAACCGGCGAGACAGTTTCCAGATACACCAGCAGGCACACCAGCAGGCACAGGAAAATGATAAGGTAGCCTAGATTACAAGAACAATTAGAACGTTTGTTTGGAGTCTAGCCTATAGCCCCATAATAAATACGTGTTTATAAAAGATTCTAGCCTATAGCCTCATAATAAATACGTGTTTATAAAAGATTCTAGCCTATAGCCCCATAATAAATACGTGTTTATAAAAGAGTCTAGCCTATAGCCCCATAATAAATACTTGTTTATGAAAGAGTCTAGCCTCTTTCTCTATAATAAATACGTTTTTATGGAAAAGTCTAGCCTTTGGCTCCATAATAAATACGTGTCTATGGAAAAGTCTAGCCTCTAGCTCTATAATAAATACGTCTTTATGACGGACTATGGCATTCTTATCGTAAATAATCTTAGCAAACACTAATATAGAGGCCAATTCCCACTTCTAAACTTATATGGAGGCTAGGGTTCCAACTCATACACTTATATGGAGGCTATAAGAGAACCAACTCATACACATATAGGGCTTGTAGAGCCATACTCTTACACTAAAACAGATCCCCACTGATACTCTTTATAGATTCGCACTCATACACTAATTTAGAGGACCAATCATACACTAATATAGAGGCCCACTATTTCCCTAAGTAGAGCCCCACTCATACACTAATGTATAGCCCCACTCATTAACCAAGTAGAGCCCCACTCAAAACATATCCAGAGACTCACTCCTACACTAATCTCGAGGGCCCCCCCCCCCTCAAAAATTAAAATCTGACCTAGCACCACAAACGTCATCTAACTTGCTCATTTTTCACACAACAATACTCCCGTAGCAGTAGTTCACACTAACATGAGGGCACACAGAGTGGCAAAGAGCTGTTATAATTAGCCGCCAGCCCTACATTGGTGCGCAAATTCTCCCACCTGCTCGGCTAAAACACATGAAAACATTTATTTGCCTGGCAGGTTGTCTAAAAGGTTGGATGAGAACACTTATTTGCTTGGCAGGCTGCCTCAAAGGTTGGATTAGAGTTTCCTCCATTTAAAAACTAAAGTGCCCCCCCCCCCCCCCCCCCGCTCTCAACTTTAAAGCAACAAATCAACTTTAAAATATTTATAATTTTTATTGGCAACACATTATTCGTCCAGCGCTGTGGAGAAGAGTTTCTAAACAGTCAGAACACTCGAGCTCTGCGTGACCCCTATGGTGGTCCGCCCGTGGACCTGCACAGACCTTACATTGCCAGTCAGCACCTTATGACCCCAATGGTGGTCCGCCCGTCGACCTGCACATGCCTTACGTTGCCAGTCACCACCTGATGACCCCAATGGTGGTCCGCCCGTGGACCTGCACAGGCCTAACGTTGCCGGTCAGCACCTGGTGACCCCAATGGTGGGCCGCCCGTGGACCTGCACAGGCCTAACGTTGCCGGTCAGCACCTCATGACCCCAATGGTGGTCCGCCCGTGGACCTGCACATGCCTTACGTTGCCAGTCACCACCTGATGACCCCAATGGTGGTCCGCCCGTGGACTTGCACAGGCATAACGTTGCCGGTCAGCACCTGATGAAGAATTATGGTGAAATAAAGAAAATATAAAAAATAAACCTGGCACCGGTCCCTGGTTCGAAACTTTTTTTTTATTTGTCCACTGGTCCGACAAACTTAAAATCTGGGAATGGATTGTCGGGCTAGCTTGTCTGGCTAGCTCGTCTGGCTGGTTCGTCTGGCTGGCTTGTCTGGCTGGCTGGTTCGTCTGGGTGGCTTGTCTGGCTGGCTGGCTTGTCTGGCTAGCTCGTCTGGCTAGTTCGTCTAGCTGGCTTGTCTAGCTGGCTTGTCTGGCTGGCTTGTCTGGCTGACTTGTTTAGCTAGCTTGTCTGGCTGACTTGTTTATCTAGCTTGTCTGGCTGACTTGTTTAGCTAGCTTGTCTGGCTGACTTGTTTAGCTAGCTTGTCTGGCTAGCTGGTCTGGCTAGCTAGCTGGCAGAAGCATAGAATTTACTGCAGTGTCTTATCGTCGGTGATCTGTCTTTGTATAATATCTGCTTTGTCTCTCTTTCTCTCTCCTCCCACCTCTCCCTCTCCCCCTCTCTCTCTCTATTTACAGGATTGGCTACTCCTCTGTCGTTTTTTACATAATTGCACTCACTTCACCTCACACACTCACTTTAACCTCAGACACACGAGCTCCCCCACACACATACACAGCACACACCCACACTCCCCCCCACACACACACAAGGTCTCATTACCCCACCCCTCACTCTTCTCTAAGCCCCTGGAAATAATAAAGTAATTAGAAAACGTGATAACGACTCAACTACAAAATGTCGGACTGCACATTCCAACACTGGTCGCAAGTTTACATTACAGTAAATAAACTTTAATGACGGCCTTTTTTTTTTCATTTAAATTTTACCGTAATTGGTTTTTTGAAATGTTGAATTTGAAGTGAATGCATCTCATCTTGATCAAGATTTATTTATTCATTTTTTTTTGTAGTGGACTATTGTTTGTTGATGATGTCGTTTGTTGTTTGTTGTTGGTCGTTTCTTTTCATTTCTATTTTTTTTGTAAATGGTGTTGCGGTGTAGGTGGTTTGGAGGGACAGATTGGTGTTCAACAAAACAGAGCTGTAGTTGCAGCATAAGATACAGGTTAAAAATAAACATATTTTGTCAGGTACATGTTTTGTATCGACCACAGATTTGATACTGACCATATATCAGGAGCTGACCACAAACACTTCTGGTGTGATTTTTAAACAATTTAATATTCAAATTAACATAATAATTTGGTACATAAATTTTATAATTTATGTTTTGAGGGGAAAAAAATCAATTTTCAATTGACCAACATTTGAGTTCAATTTTTCTCTTTGTGCATATTTATACAAATTTCTTTGACTAACAAAGTCCGTGACGTAAGTGCACCCAACACCAACCAGTTTGCGAGGCTATTATTAGGAAGATTACACAGAGTCTTTTATAAAAACAAATTCCTCCAAAACCATTGACCTCTTTAAAATGCCTTATGTCGTTTTAGATTGCGTGAGGCCAGAGTGATACCATAAGACCACATTTAGTCCGGAGTGAAACCTAAGTTAGACCAGATTGAGAACAGAGTTTGACCAGATTAAGCCCAGAGTGACACGGGAGTTAGAGCAGAGTAAGACCAAATTAAGACAAGAGTTAAGAAGAGTTAGACCAGAATTAGACCAGAGTTAGATCAGAGTTAGACCAGAGTGAGAGCTGACTTAGACCAGATTAAGACCAGAGTGAGAGCAGAGTTTTGGCAGATTTAGACTATAGTTAGACCAGATTAAGACCAGATTAAGACCATTGTGATAGGAGAGTAAAACCAGAGTGAGAGCAGAAGTAAAACTAGATTAAGACCAGAGTTAGACCAGAGTGATATCAGATTAAGAACAGAGTTAGACCAGAGTGAGATCAGATTAAGAACAGAGTTATACCAGAGTGAGATCAGATTAAGAACAGAGTTAGACCAGAGTGAGATCAGATTAAGAACAGAGTTAGACCAGAGTGAGATCAGATTAAGAACAGAATTAGACCAGAGTGAGATCAGATTAAGAACAGAGTTAGACCAGAGTGAGATCAGATTAAGACCAGAGTTAGACCAGAGTGAGCGCAGAGTAAGACCATAGTGAGACAAGATTGAGACAAGATTGGACCAGATTAAGACAAGAGTAAGAACAGAGTGAAAGCAGATTAAGACCACACTTAGACAAGATTAAGACCAGATTAAGACCAGAGTGAGAGAAGACCAAGAAAAAAGTGAGACCAGATTAAGACTAAAGTTAGATTAGATTAAGAGCAGAGTAAGACCAGAATGAGAGCAGAGTAACCTAGATTAAGATCAAAGCGAGACCAGATTAAAACCAGAAATAGACCAGATTAAGACCATAATAAGACCAGCGTTGGACCAGATTAAGACCAACCAGATTAAGACCAGAGTGAGACTCTTGTTTGACCAGATTAAGACAAGATTTAGACCAGAATAAAACCAGGGTTGGACTAGATTAAGATCAGAGGTAGACCAGAATCAAGACCAGAATTAGGCCAGATTATAAACAGACTTAGAACAGATTAACACTAGTTTATGACAAGATTTAGATCAGATTAAGACCAGAGTTAGACCCGGGTTAGATCAGATTAAGATCAGAATGAGACCAGATTAAGACTAGAAAACGACAATATTTAGACCAGAATAAGACCAGAGTTAGACAAGATTGAGAGTAATTGAGACCAGAGTTAGACCAGATTAAGATCAGAGTTAGACTAGTTTTAGACCAGAGTTAGACCAAATTAAGACCAGAGTGAGTCCAAAGTTAGACCGGATTAAAGGACTGAAATATAATAGAATGGTGTATAAATTTGCTTCAGAATGAACTTAATACAAGAGAAGCTCTAGTTCTTGCAACGCCAACCTCCCCGCTCCCTTCACTTAAACCAGAATAAAAAGAAATGGGAAAAAAGTATGTTTTTTTTTTTTTTTGGGGGGGGGGGGGGGAGGGGAGGTTTGGAGTTAGCGGATGCAGTTGTAAACTCAAAAGCTTAATTACTACAGGGCGTACGAAATGTTGGGAGTCCTTGACGCATACAAATGGAACTTAGTGTGCCAGCTGAGTTTCATCGCTTGGCAGTTTGTCAAGATAGAAGAATGTTGCTGATTTTATATGTCGAGGGAGGGTGAGGTTGGAATGTTGCTGCACAGCAATCTTAGCCGGGGGGGGGGGGGGGGGTGGGGAGGTCCCCGGACCCCTGGACCTAAGAAAGGGCGAACAGTTCCAGGAAAATGAGAGCCATAGGATTTAACGGGTTTGGTTTGTAGGAGGACACAAGCTTTGGGAGAAGAGCGTTTGGAAAGAATAGGAAAAGATTTGGGGAACGGGAGACAATGTTTTGTATAAGGGAGACGCGATTTTGGTTAAGGAAGACGCGATTTTGGTTAAGGGAGACGCGATTTTGGTTAAGGGAGACGTGATTTTGTATAAGGGAGACGCGATTTTGGTTAAGGGAGACGCGATTTTGTATAAGGGATACAAGATTTTGTATAAGGGATACAAGATCTTGTATAAGGGATACAAGATTTTGTATAAGGGATACAAGATTTTGTATAAGGGATACAAGATTTTTGTATAAGGGATACAAGATTTTTTATAAGGGATACAAGATTTTGTATAAGGGAGACAAGATTTTGTTTAAGGGAGACAAGATTTGTTAGGAGGGAGACACGTTCTTCGGTACTTTGTTTCTGTCAAGGACTTGCATCTCTCTTATTCTTTCCTCTCATTTTTATGTAATTTTAATTTATTCTTCTACGAAATTTGTTCTGTTTTTTTCGTGTTTTTTTTTGTACCGATGAAGGCATTTGCCGAAACATTTCCATTTGTATCCTGTATGATCATTATTACAGCTGTACGTACATTGTTATATTTACATAAATTGTTTTGGGAGAGACAAAGGTGGCAAGAAATGAGGGAAAATTGATTTAAATGGAGAAGGAAAGGATTTGGAGAAGAAGAAGAAGGAGGAGGAGAAGGACGAGGACGAGGACGAGGAGGAGAAGGATGAGGAGGACGAGGAGGACGGATGAGGAGGACGACGACGAGGAGGGAGGAGGAGGACGGAGCAGGAGGAGGACGAGGCTGGGTTACGCAGAAGGCAGAAGTGATTTTTGGAACTCAATATTCAATAGGAGCGAGACAGGATTTGGACAAACGATATAGGAGCCAATGGGAGAAATGATGGGGAGAAACTGTTTGAAAGCAGGGAGACGGTATTTTCTAGGAGTGACAAGAGACTAGGGAGTAGTGAGAGAGAGAGAGGGGGGGGGGGAATGATTCCAGGAAAACGAGAACCAAAGCTAGTGGCTTCAGACAAGTGAAGTGAGTTTATGTTTTGTATGTGTTGAAACTAAGTGCTGGAGGTGGTGGGGGCGTATAAGTGTTTACAGTGTGCGTGCGTGTGTGAGGGGGATGTGGAGGGCATGTGTGAGGGGGGATGTGGAGGGGTACGGATGTGATATTGCCGCCGGTCACATTCCACGGCTGTATAATAAGACCTTGGCTCGTGTCTAACGACCGCAGACCGGCCGCCAGACAGTGAGAGCATTGCCCCCAGAAACGGTGATCGTTAGTTGGTACTCTCTCTCACTCTTGGACTTACCAGCACTAACATATCCATCAGCTGCTTAGGTGAGTACTAGTAATTACTCAAGTATGATAGTCCTAAGTATGCACGAAAGAAAAACGTATTGATATTTATCGCCAGAATTGAAAAGGAATGAATGGGTTCAAAGGTCAAGCGTCCAATATTAAAAAAAAAAAAAAAAAAACATCAAAAGAGGTAATCCAGTGTTAATTACTTTCATCTTTATGTACCTATATCACGTGGTATTTTAACTATTTCATTCTGTTTAAATTTACGACTGACGCAGATAACTCTATATCATATTAAGTATACATTTTAAATATCGTATGGCCCAGAGTTGTCTCCACATTTGCTCTTGTGATAAAGGTTTTCATTAAATCAGTTTATACAATTGAACTCACATTATCGTTGTGGCTTTGTATTAAATATTCTACATACAATATACAGTAGTGGTGGATGTTAAATATTCTACATACAATATAATAAGAAAGTCGAAGTGTTTAAAAAAATATAATTTTCTTGTGGTTTATCGTGGCCCTTAACGCATCGTTTGAGACTCGTGATATTATCTTTACAAGCTCACGTATGAAACGGCTAGCTTAGTCAGCGTAAAATTATCTCAGTTAGCACTTCTTAGTCTTTTAAGTACAGTGGTGTATAGCTAGGGTTAGTGCCGGCCAACTATACACAGTGGCGTAGATACGGTTAGTGCCGGCCAACTATACACAGTGGCGTAGATAGGGTTAGTGCCGGCCAACTATACACAGTGGCGTAGATAGGGTTAGTGCCGGCCAACTATACACAGTGGCGGAGCTAGGTTTAGTGACGCCCAGCTATACACAGTGGCGTAGCTAGGGTCTAGGGTTAGTGACGCCCAACTATACACAGTGGCGTAGCTAGGGTCTAGGGTTAGTGCCGGCCAACTATACACAGTGGCGTAGCTAGGGTCTAGGGTTAGTGCCGGCCAACTATACACAGTGGCGTAGCCAGGGTTAAGACGCCCATTGTGGACCAATATTTTTGACGCCCCTACCCCACGAAAGAAAAAAACTCCATTTGGCCGAAAATATCACCCTTCAATATATAGAAATAATCGCCGCTAAGTGTAACCCCACCCACCTGCGCCAAAGCTTATATAAATATGCTACAGCAACATACGATAAGTAGTACTTGCACCTTGGTTTGGAGGGGGGTCAGGATGAAGTATGGGCTGAAAGGCAATACATCGCAAATCTAATATTTGCCCCCCTCCCCCATATCCCGAAGTTACCATTGAAGATCATGTAGAAAAGGCCAGCAACTGGCAAACTTATGATGATGTCACATCTATGTGATAAGTGATAACAACATTGTTTATTTATTTAAGAAGTAAGTAAAAGTTGAGGACTGTTGGCAAAACCTGATACGGACGGTCCGTGATTAAAAAAAAAATAATTAAAAGACTTGTCCGTTTCTCTCTCGGATACTACTTTACGCAGCTAAGTGCAATTTCAAAATTAAATTCTGCTTTTGCTGTTGTTTGTTCGCTGACGACGAAGGTTTCCTGCCGACACGTTCGATGTTTCGATGCGTTCCTTTTTGTTTTTTACAGGTCTTACCATACTTTGTTTTACTTATTTCCTTTTTTCTTTTTTTTGTGTGGTGCTAACACGATTGCCGTCTTCCCCCTTAGTACCGTAAAAAACCGTAAGAATGGACTTATTAATTATTAAAGCTTCTGAAGCCAAGATGTAGATAGGAATTCTCAGCAGTTGTAAACTTTGTACTTGTTTACTTTAAGATTTAATTAGCATAATCTAGAGATATCAAAGGCAATGATCTGAATGACATACAATAAACTACGTCATCTTGTGGGGTATGCGTCACAGGACATAGATTTATATAATTGGTAGGTAGATCGTTTTAACAAATTTACATTAAGAAAACATGTCCATAAAAACACTGGGGTTGTCCATAAAACACTATGGTTGTCGATAAAAACACCATGGTTGTCCATAAAAACACTGCCGACATTTTATAGGTTTTACCATACTTTGTTTTACTCATTTCCTTTTAACCATGACGTTAACAACCCAACTCCATAACTATGACCTTATCAACTCAACTGCATAGCCATAATCTTATCAACCCAACTCCATAGCCATGACCTTATCAACCCAACTCCATAACCATGACGTTAACAACCCAACTCCATAGCTATGACCTTATCAACTCAACTGCATAGCCATAATCTTATCAACCCAACTCCATAGCCTTGACCTTATCAACCCAACTCCATAGCCTTGACCTTATCAACCCAACTCCATAGCCTTTTGTGTGCGGATTTGGCGCCCTATTATTTTACATCTAGTTCACCACCCTCTCTTCCCTCGTTAAGCCTAGCTGTAATGGTGATATAGCTCTGATCTAATGGTGATATAGGTCTGATGTAATGGTGATATATGTCTGATGTAAATGGTGATATATGTCTGATGTAAATGGTGATATAGTTCTGTTGTAATGGTGATGTAGGCTTGTTGTAATGGTGATATAGGTCTGATGTAATGGTGATATAGGTGTGATGTAATGGTGATATAGTTCTGTTGTAATGGTGATGTAGGCTTGTTGTAATGGTGATATAGGTCTGATGTAATGGTGATATAGGTGTGATGTAATGGTGATATAGGTCTGTTGTAATGGTGATGTAGGCCTGTTGTTATGGTGATAAAGGTTTGTTATAATGATGATGTAGGCTTGTTATAATGGTGATATATGCCTGTTATAATGGCGATGTAGGCTTTTTGTAATGTTGATATAGGCCTTTTGTAATGGTGATATAGGTCTGTAATAATGTTGATATAGGTCTGTTGTAATGGTGATGTAGGCCTGTTGTAATGTGATGTAGGCCTGTTGTAATGGTGATGTAGGCCTTTTGTAATGGTTATATAGACCTGTTGTTTATCGTCCTATAGGCCTGTTGTAAACCTGCAGCAGATGTGGATAGCAGAACAGGACACTGACTAGGTTACTTGTACTATGTTTATCTTTCAGGTCAACGATGGACGCTTTTTACGGTACGTGGAAGGTTCAGCTGGACAAGACAACAGGAGTGGCGGAAATTGGGAAACTTTTCGGTAAGCCTATTTTCTAACCAATTAGACTGTCGGGATAGATGATAGCCAACCAATCACTCCAAAGCTTCATCTACAAACTTTGTAGAACTCAAAACTTAATGAAATGCGGCAAACAATCTTTATATAGGTGTACAAAAACATCAATTTATATTTTTAAATAAAATAAATCCTTATGAACTTTTACCAATAGGTTCTTACATAATTTTACTAGCTTACGTAGTAAGCTAGTAAAAATTATGTAAGAACTTATATACTACGTAGTAAGCTAGTAAAAATTATGTAAGAACTTATATACTACGTAGTAAGCTAGTAAAAATTATGTAAGAACTTATATACTACGTAGTAAGCTAGTAAAAATTATGTAAGAACTTATTGGTAAAAAGTTCATAAGGATTTTTTTTTTCTTTTTTTTTTTTAAAAATAAAAAGAATCCTTATGAACTTTTACCAATAAGTTCTTAAATAATTTTTCTAGCTTACGTAGTCCTGAGCAATAAAAGTTAAGCCTACATGGAGTGGCCTACATGGCGTGGCCTACATGGAGTGGCCTACATGGAGTGGCCTACATGGACTGGCCTATATAGAGTGGCCTACATGGAGTGGCCTACATGACGTGGCCTACATGGAGTGGCCTACATGGAGTGGCCTACATGGAGTGGCCTACATGGAGTGGCCTACATGGAGTGGCCTACATGGAGTGGCCTACATGGAGTGGCCTACATGGAGTGGCCTACATGGAGTGGCCTACATGGAGTGGCCTACATGGAGTGGCCTACATGGAGTGGCATAACTAATTGCCACC
Source organism: Omphiscola glabra (assembly GCA_964017045.1). NCBI lineage: Eukaryota > Metazoa > Mollusca > Gastropoda > Lymnaeidae > Omphiscola > Omphiscola glabra. The sequence goes on from OZ024808.1 coordinate 26,692,261, forward strand.
TGGTGCGGGCAAATAATCTGTAACGACAAAAAAAAAACCTCTGCCGCTGGATGAAAATTCCGCCCCGCTGGATGAAAATGCCGCCCCTCAATATAAAGAGAAAAATAAATGTCACCCCGGGCCAGACCGCCCCATCAAACAACCCTTCCCCCCCCCCATTCCTACACCCCTGCCATCAGGGGACATGTAGTGTACAAAGTTCACCAAGTGTAAACGTGCCAGACAACTATGACCGAAGTGACACAGTGACGCACGCACTGAAATCCTCTGAGCAGTGACACAGTGACTCACGCACTGACATCCTCTGAGCAGTGACATAGTGACGCACGCACTGACATCCTCTGAGTTTCGATGACTGAGTGACTCCCTAGCCCAAAAATACAATTACAGCTTTTTTTGGCCCAAAAGTACGGGTGCTCCTGTTACTATATGGAACAGAAAAATGACTGAACACTAAGGCAGAGGCGTAGAGTCTTACGTGCCTGGGGACACGATTCTAATAAAACACTTTCATGGCCCATTTTGGCGCCCCCTAATAGTTTCTGACAAGTTCGCCACTGCTAAACTGTGATAAAAAGACCAATTTGATAAGTTAGCTACTGCTAAACTGTGATAAAAAGACCAGTTTGATAAGTTAGCTACTGCTAAACTGTGGTAAAAAGACCAATCTGATGAAACTGTGATAAAAAGACCAGTTTGATAAGTTAACTACTGCTTAACTGAGCTAACTGCCCGACACTCTCCGAATACCACTGACATTTTGAAAAGAGGGCGGTGAGGTCTGCCATCCTTCCGTAAATTTACCGACAGTTTGTAAAAAAAAGTTACCATAAAATGATTCATTCGTTAAACGCCATAAGAACATTAGCAGATCAGTAAATAAACACAGACCTTAAAATATACATTATTTTTGTTTTATTTAATTAATGTGTGCTAATTTTTAAGTTCATGATTATGATTGTTAAATTGTATGTACAGCGTGGTGAGCCCAGCCTTAGGCTAGGGTACTGCGCTATATACAAACCAATAATAATAATAATAAAAACAAAGTTTTTAATATAAATCCTTAATAGGCATTTTAAAAATTATTTATTTCTATGAATATTCTAATGACCCACGGAATTTTACACCGCATATTTATTTCACCAACTATTTCAGAAAAAAGAAGAAGAAGAAAATATTACACACCAAACGCAGATGCGATATTTTTTAAAAAGAATCTAATTTAGCGCAGTTGTCGGGAATTTCTTTTCGAGAAATCATCCTGTTGCCTTCATCTTTTTGGGGGTTTAGGGGCAGGGGGGGGGGCGAAAAAAACACAAAGTTGTCATCTGGGCCAAGTTTCAGCTCGATAGGTTGACGGCAAGTGGGTCAAGTTACCGTCCGAAGATTTTTGCCAGACAGACAGCCACGAGAAAAGCGAAGGTAATATAAAGGATTTTAAAAGTTAATTCGAGACATTCCTTTAAGAATTCTTAGTGAAAGAAGGTCAGAATCTGAGAACATGCGATTCGTTTCGTGTTAGCTTTAAATGTGCGTGTTCAGGGACAAGTCAACACCGATTACAACACCACGCAGTAGACTTACGCTGCTTATCATATCACACAGATTTGTACATAGAAATGTAAAATATGGTGTTTAATTGAAGCCACACAACCATAAAAATTATCTTTTTGTAAAATGTGGGAAAAAAATTAAATATGTTTTCCTGTTTTAAAAAAAAGGGTCAGAATAATTTATTCTATTGAGTAACAATTGGTGACCTAGTCTATCTGCCCTTTATACCCATTGGTACACAAGTCTATCTGCCTTTAATAACTATTGTTGCACAAGTATATCCGCCATTTATAACCATTGTTGCACAAGTCTGTCTGTCCTTTATAACCATTGGTGCTCAATCCTATCTGCCCTTTATAAGCATTGGTGCACTAGTCTTAACCTCCTAGTTTTAATGAAGCAACGAAGAGATTCTTGAAGCTTACTAAAACAGTCATCGGGAAGTCCCAAAATAAACTAGTCACAAAAACAATCACTAGACTGGTGTTCCTGGTCAGGCTAAGGCCATCACTTGACAGAGCCGCATCTGGCTGGTTACAGCCGCAGGGGACGGTCTGTTCTCCTACCCAATTAGCATACATCTTTATGCCCATATCTGTTTGCTGTAGCTATTGATTTCACCTTTCTGTCGACGGTTTTGGCCTCCGTGACCAGGCACAGTGATTCTAGGGTCTTTGTTGGCACCGGTGCCAGGAACGACATTGTGTGAACAATTTTGGTCTCTATGAACAGGCACAGTGATTCTAGGGTCTTTGTTGGCGCTGGTGCCAGGAACGACATTCTGTGGACAATTTTGGTCTTATGACCAGGCACACCGGTTCTAGGGTCTTTGTTGGCACTGGTGCCAGGAACGACATTCTGTGGACAATTTTGGTCTCTATGACCAGGCACACTGGTTCTAGGGTTTTGTTGTTTTCACAGTTGCCAGGAACGATGAGTTAAAACATTGTCATCGAGTTAAAAAATTATACTATTGAAACATATGATGGAATACAAGTCCATACATCTTTCTGTTAGTTACATTCAGAATCTTATGTTGTTTGCATTCAGTACCTCGAAAGTCTCATGAAAAATATCATGCGCTCTGTTGTTCAAGTAGACCACTGCCCCGAATCATGTTAGTGTGTTCTGCCAATGGCTAAATGCGAATTTAATGTGCTGGTGACTTATCTCACAGTGTCCCACAGTCCCACAGTCCCACAGTGTCCCACAGTCCCACAGTGTCCCACATTCCCACAGTGCCCCACAGTCCCACATCATTTCAGTTACAACAAGATGTGTCGATGTTTCATTAAAATGACTAAGTAACAACTTAGAAACTCCATAAATCTTGTGGAACAAACACAACACAACACAAACACACCACTATACAACACACCACGACACAACACAACACAACACAAACACACCACTATACAACACACCACGACACGACACAACACAACACAAAACAACACACACCTTTTCATTGTTATAAAAATAAAACTCCCAGTTGCGTATGCAGGAATAACAAGACAAATTGGACAGATGACTCCATGCTGTGAGCAATGCAACAGCCACCACACGCCCAGCTTATGAATATGATCTCAAGGGATATCATTAAAAGGGCAGGCGTGGCGCCAGTCCTGTGTATTATTCACTATAAAATTGTTACAGCCACCATTCCGGTGCTACGGCGTGCATATGTCTGACCATAATATGGTGTGCATGTGTCTGACCATGATATGATTTCACATGTTTGACTATGATATGGTGTGCATAAGTCTGATCATGATATGGTGTGCATATGTCTGACCATGATATGGTGTGAACATGTGGTAATGTGCAGTGATATGCACTTTTGTGCCAATTCTACGTAAAATGTGCATGAGTTACTACTGAACTTCGACCGTAGGACATCAGAGTCGGGACAAATGAGTTGAACTTACGTCATCGACACTTTTCAAGACGTGGTGTCGTAATCTGCAAATACAGCATTGTAAAATTGTGCGTGGGAAAATCTATGGCATAATTAAATAAGGAAAACTACGCTAGTGGGACATGTACTGGTATGATACGGTCACTACACTAGACACATGGGCCCAATGACTTTACGAAACCAGGCCAATGGCATTTATACGTACGATAAGGTCTCTATGCTAATGAAAATTACTGGACATTTTACAGTATAGTATTGTATTATCTTTCTGTCCCACAGGATGGAACGAAGAAAAGATGGCGGCAGTAACAACGATGGAGTACACTCTTCTTATAGAGAAGACGGCGGACGGCAGCAGGTGGGGGTCGTTTGTGGGGGTTGTTTGTGGGGGTTGTTTGTGGGGGTTGTTTGTGGGGGTTGTTTGTGGGGGTTGTTTGTGGGGGTTGTTTGTGGGGGTTGTTTGTGGGGGTTGTTTGTGGGGGTTGTTTGTGGGGGATGTTTGTGGGGTATGTTTGTGGGGGTTGTTTGTGTGGGTTGTTTGTGGGGGTTGTTTGTGGGGGTTGTTTGTGGGGGTTGTTTGTGTGGGTTGTTTGTGGGGGTTGTTTGTAGGGATTGTTTGTAGGGATTGTTTGTAGGGGTTGTTTGTGGGGGATGTTTGTGGGGGTTGTTTGTGGGTTTTTTGTGGGGGTTGTTTGTGGGGGTTGTTTGTGAGGTTGTTTGTGGGGGTTGTGTTTGGGAGGTTATTTGTGGGGGTTGTTTGTGGGGGTTGTTTGTGGGGTTGTTTGTGGGGGTTATTTGTGGGATTTGTTTGTGGGGGTTGTTTGTGGGGGTGGTTTGTGATGTTGTTTGTGGGGGTTGTGTTTGGGGGGTTGTTTGTGGTGGTTGTTTGTGGGGGTTGTTTGTTTTGGGGTTTTCGTGGGGGTTGTTTGTGTGGGTTGTTTTTTGTGGTTGTTTGTGGGGGTTGTTTGTGGGGGTTGTTTGTGTGGGTTTTTTTTGTGGGTTGTTTGTGGAGTTGTTTGTGGGGGTTGTTTGTGTGGGTTGTTTGTGGGTTTTTTTGTGGGGTTGTTTGTGGGGGTTGTTTGTGGGGGGGGGGTTGAGGTTCTGGGGATTGTGTTTGTGACAATGACAAGAGATTGCGTATTTGACAATGACATGAGATTAAGTCTGTGACAATGACACGAGATTGCGTTTGTGACAATGACAAGAGACCGAGTTTGTGACAATGGCTAGAGATTGAGTTTGTGACAATGAATGAGATTGAGTTTGCGACAATGACATGAGATTGAGTTTGTGACAATGACAAGAGATTGAGTTTATGACAGTTATGGAGTGGATGCTTATATTTACCATTTACAGAGAGAGAGAGATTGGTCTCTTTGTGTCTTTCTGTGTGTGCAGCTGAGAGTGTGTGTGTTCGGCTGTGTGTGTGTATGTGTGTGTGTGACCGGCTACGCGTAAAAAAACAAAAAACTGCATGTAATACACACAAGACTTAAGAGATTCTCTCTTTCTCACGACACATTCTCCTGAAATTCTTTCAAATGATTCATGTACAATAAAACTTAAAACAAGGCGTGATGCAGCAGTTGTGTCTGATCCCGTCATACAGCGCCCCAACTTGTGATACAACAGTAGTGTCTGATCCCGTCATACATCGCCCCAACTTGTGATGCAGCAGTTGTGTCTGATCCCGTCATACATCGCCCCAACTTGTGATACAACAGTAGTGTCTGATCCCGTCATACATCGCCCCAACTTGTGACACAACAGTAGTGTCTGATCCCGTCATACATCGACCCAACTTGTGATACAACAGTAGTGTCTGATCCCGTCATACAGCGCCCCAACTTGTGATACAACAGTAGTGTCTGATCCCGTCATACAGCGCCCCAACTTGTGATGCAGCAGTTGTGTCTGATCACGTCATACATCGCCCCAACTTGTGATACAACAGTAGTGTCTGATCCAGTCATACAGCGCCCCAACTTGTGATACAACAGTAGTGTCTGATCACGTCATACATCGCCCCAACTTGTGATGCAGCAGTTGTGTCTGATCACGTCATACATCGCCCCAACTTGTGATACAACAGTAGTGTCTGATCCCGTCATACAGCGCCCCAACTTGTGATACAACAGTAGTGTCTGATCCCGTCATAGAGCGCCCCAACTTGTGATGCAGCAGTTGTGTCTGATCACGTCATACATCGCCCCAACTTGTGATACAACAGTAGTGTCTGATCACGTCATACATCGCCCCAACTTGTGATACAACAGTAGTGTCTGATCCCGTCATACAGCGCCCCAACTTGTGATGCAGCAGTTGTGTCTGATCACGTCATACATCGCCCCAACTTGTGATACAACAGTAGTGTCTGATCCCGTCATACATCGCCCCAACTTGTGATACAACAGTAGTGTCTGATCCCGTCATACAGCGCGCCAACTTGTCATACAACAGTAGTGTCTGATCCTGTCATACATCGACCCAACTTGTGATACAACAGTAGTGTCTGATCCCGTCATACAGCGCCCCAACTTGTGATACAACAGTAGTGTCTGATCCCGTCATACATCGCCCTAACTTGTGATACAACAGTAGTGTCTGATCCCGTCATACATCGCCCCAACTTGTGATACAACAGTAGTGTCTGATCCCGTCATACAGCGCCCCAACTTGTGATACAACAGTAGTGTCTGATCCCGTCATACATCGCCCCAACTTGTGATACAACAGTAGTGTCTGATCCCGTCATACAGCGCCCCAACTTGTAATACAACAGTAGTGTCTGATCCCGTCATACAGCGTCCCAACTTGTGATACAACAGTAGTGTCTGATCCCGTCATACAGCGTCCCAACTTGTGACACAACAGTTGATTCCGATCCCGTCATACAGCGCCCCAACTTGTGATACAACAGTAGTGTCTGATCCCGTCATAAAGCGTCCCAACTTGTGATACAACAGTAGTGTCTGATCCCGTCATACAGCGTCCCAACTTGTGATACAACAGTAGTGGCTGATCCTGTCGTACAGCGCCCCAACTTGTGACACAACAGTTGATTCCGATCCCGTCATACAGCGCCCCAACTTGTGATACAACAGTAGTGTCTGATCACGTTGTACAGCGCCCAAATTGTGGCACAACAGTTGATTCTGATCCCGTCATACAGCGCCCCAACTTGTGACACAACAGTTGATTCTGATCCCGTCATACATCGCCCCAACTTGTGACACAACAGTTGATTCTGATCCCGTCGTACAGCGCCCCAACTTGTGACACAACAGAAGTGTCTGATCTCGTCGTACAGCACCCCAAATTGTGACACAACAGTTGTTTCTGATCCCGTCATACATCGCCCCAACTTGTGACACAACAGTTGATTCTGATCCCGTCGTACAGCGCCCCAACTTGTGATACAACAGTAGTGTCTGATCACGTCGTACAGCGCCCCAAATTGTGACACAACAGTTGATTCTGATCCCGTCATACAGCGCCCCAACTTGTGAGACAACAGTTGATTCTGATCCCGTCATACAGCGCCCCAACTTGTGACACAACAGTTGATTCTGATCCCGTCGTACAGCGCCCCAACTTGTGACACAACAGTTGATTCTGATCCCGTCGTACAGCGCCCCAACTTGTGACACAACAGTTGATTCTGATCCCGTCATACATCGCCCCAACTTGTGACACAACAGTTGATTCTGATCCCGTCGTACAGCGCCCCAACTTGTGACACAACAGTTGATTCTGATCCCGTCATACAGCGCCCCAACTTGTGAAACAACAGTTGATTCTGATCCCGTCATACAGCGCCCCAACTTGTAATACAACATTAGTGTCTGATCCCATCATTCTGTGTCCCACCATGTGATACATTTGTTTTTGATCTCATTATTCTGTGTCCCTACGTGTGATACAACAGTTGTGTCTGATCCCATCTCCCTTTGTCCCATCATGTGACACATCATTTGTGTCTGATCCCATCATCCTGTGTCCCATCATGTGACACATATGTTTTGTCTGATCCCATCATCCTGCGTCCCACCACGTGACACAGCGATTGTGTCTGATCCCGCCATCCATTACATGAATGAACCATCCACTATTCATTCGTGTATTGTGAGAATTATTTTCCCGCTACGCTCACCACCCCATCCCACAAGAACGTGTTTCCTTCCCTTAGCTCAGGGTTCATCTTTAGTAGGAATGCATCTGAGTGCATTAGTGCGCCGCAGACCCCGGGTGTGGCGTACATCCCTGGTAATCCTTACGATAGGATAAAGCTTTACGTGCGCGTGACCTTAACCTCATTCTGCTCGAGGTGACTCACCGACATGAGCTAAGCTGGGAAGAAACGAGGTCAGGGGTCAGTCTGCCCTTTCACCCTTTGCAGAGTCGGGGAATGTTGTTATATACAGAGATGCACTGGCACAGTTCTGTCACATTTAGAATGTTGGTATATACAGAGATGCACTGGCACAGTTCTGTCACATTTAGAATGTTGGTATATACAGAGATGCACTGGCACAGTTCTGTCACATTGAGAATGTTGGTATATACAGAGATGCCCTGGCACAGTTCTGTCACATTTAGAATGTTGATATATACAGAGATGCCCTGGCACAGTTCTGTCACATTTAGAATGTTGGTATATACAGAGATGCCCTGGCACAGTTCTGTCACATTTAGAATGTTGATATATACAGAGATGCCCTGGCACAGTTCTGTCACATTTAGAATGTTGGTATATACAGAGATGCACTTGCACAGTTCTGTCACATTTAGAATGTTGGTATATACAGAGATGCACTGGCACAGTTCTGTCACATTTAGAATGTTGGTATATACAGAGATGCACTGGCACAGTTCTGTCACATTTAGAATGTTGGTATATACAGAGATGCACTGGCACAGTTCTGTCACATTTAGAATGTTGGTATATACAGAGATGCCCTGTCACAGTTCTGTCACATTTAGAATGTTGGTATATACAGAGATGCCCTGGCACAGTTCTGTCACATTGAGAATGTTGATATATACAGAGATGCCCTGTCACAGTTCTGTCACATTTAGAATGTTGGTATATACAGAGATGCCCTGTCACAGTTCTGTCACATTTAGAATGTTGGTATATACAGAGATGCCCTGGCACAGTTCTGTCACATTTAGAATGTTGATATATACAGAGATGCCCTGGCACAGTTCTGTCACATTGAGAATGTTGATATATACAGAGATGCCCTGGCACAGTTCTGTCACATTGAGAATGTTGGTATATACAGAGATGCCCTGGCACAGTTCTGTCACATTGAGAATGTTGATATATACAGAGATGCCCTGGCACAGTTCTGTCACATTTAGAATGTTGGTATATACAGAGATGCCCTGGCACAGTTCTGTCACATTGAGAATGTTGATATATACAGAGATGCCCTGGCACAGTTCTGTCACATTGAGAATGTTGATATATACAGAGATGCCCTGGCACAGTTCTGTCACATTTAGAATGTTGGTATATACAGAGATGCCCTGGCACAGTTCTGTCACATTGAGAATGTTGATATATACAGAGATGCCCTGGCACAGTTCTGTCACATTTAGAATGTTGGTATATACAGAGATGCCCTGGCACAGTTCTGTCACATTGAGAATGTTGATATATACAGAGATGCCCTGTCACAGTTCTGTCACATTTAGAATGTTGGTATATACAGAGATGCCCTGTCACAGTTCTGTCACATTTAGAATGTTGGTATATACAGAGATGCCCTGGCACAGTTCTGTCACATTTAGAATGTTGGTATATACAGAGATGCACTGGCACAGTTCTGTCACATTTAGAATGTTGGTATATACAGAGATGCCCTGTCACAGTTCTGTCACATTTAGAATGTTGGTATATACAGAGATGCCCTGTCACAGTTCTGTCACATTTAGAATGTTGGTATATACAGAGATGCCCTGTCACAGTTCTGTCACATTGAGAATGTTGGTATATACAGAGATGCCCTGTCACAGTTCTGTCACATTGAGCACGTATTGAAAAAAAACCATACAAAAGTATATCTAATAAAACGACATTTAAAAATAATAGCAAAACACAAACGTTTGAAAATATGTTTAGTCAAAGAGTTCAGACAAAATGTTCAGGCAAAGAGTTCAGACAATATGTTCAGGCAAAGAGTTCAGACAATATGTTCAAAGTATTCAGACAAAATGTTCAGACAAAGAGTTCAGACAAAATGTTCAGACAATGTGTTCAGACACTGTGTTCAGACAATGTGTTCAGACAATTTGTTCAGACAATGTGTTCAGACAATGTGTTCAGACAATATGTTCAGACAGTGTGTTTAGACAAAGTGTTTAGACACTGTGTTCTCACATGTCGGTTCTTACACGGAGAGACAATGGAGCATGACCTCAAAATATGAGACACGTTTTAGCATTCACGCATGAATTCCATGACAACTTTGTAACTTTGTCACACCCCCTTAGTGGCGTACACTCATTGGTTTGTTCTAGGAATCATTACAACAATGAGCACCCCCTCCTTTCCTCCCCCCCACACCGTTGTATTAAGAGAAATATATATGGGGATCTCATGTACTTTCAGATATGTCACAGAGCCATATGTACAGTTATCATCAACTTTTAGATTACAAGCAAATGAACGAGTTGTGTACTGAATCCCAACCTATATCTTGACTTCACCCTCCTACTGTATGTCGTCTTGTGTTAACCTGTAGGTCTGATGAAAGAGCGCACGCTACTATGTACCTTCTCATCACCTGTTCGTTGTAAGTGGCACTCTATGCAAGGGAAGGCACCGCGGATCATTCAACCCTTTCTCAAGATTATCTGCCTTGCTTTTCCCTGGAGAATGTTAAAACAAAACCAGCGACGGTCTACTGTTTGTATAGTTTTAGTTAACACGAGGTCATGACTTGAATCTCCATGACTTTTAAGTCATTTTAAAATAAAGACTGCTATGAAATGTTTGATGAAAACAAGTAGTGCCATTTGTCTAATAAAGTAACTAGGGAATTTGAGATAGTTTCAATTGATTCTATTTTTAGACTCTGACATAGTTTCCATTAATTCTATATTTGACTTTGACATAGTTTCCATTGATTCTATATTTGACTCTGACATAGTTTCCATTGATTCTATATTTGACTCTGACATAGTTTCCTTTCATTCTATATTTGACTCTTACATAGTTTCCATTGATTCTATATTTGACTCTGACATAGTTTCCTTTCATTCTATATTTGACTCTTACATAGTTTCCATTGATTCTATATTTGACTCTGACATAGTTTCCTTTCATTCTATGTTTGACTCTTACATAGTTTCCATTGATTCTATATTTGACTCTGACATAGTTTCCATTGATTCTATATTTGACTTTGACATAGTTTCCATTGATTCTATATTTGACTCTGACATAGTTTCCATTGATTCTATATTTGACTTTGACATAGTTTCCATTGATTCTATATTTGACTTTGACATAGTTTCCATTGTTTCTACATTGGAAGTTGAGCTAGTTTCCACTGAGTCTTTGACTTAATCTTACAACGCTATGTTCACAGATGTGTCGTAGACTACGGAGTGGTCAAGAAGGAGTTCTCCTTCCAGCTCGGGGAACCGTTCGACTACACGGGAGTTGACGGAACCAATGCAAAGGTAAATTGAACAAAAGATAAGAACGTGTTTCAGTACCCGAACCATCTTGAAGACTACTGGTGCGTCGGAGACTTTACACATCCAGTTGTCATGGCTACTGTGTTACGGCTAGGCTTCTCTGCTATTTAGAAACCTCGATGTGACGAAATGTCGGGGCGCAGACTGCTCTCAAAAGAAAATAATGATTTGGCGCAGACCCAATTTTTTAATGTTAAAAAAAAGCGACCGCTGCAGATGTGTATAGGAAAAAAGGAAAAATAAAATGTTGTTTGTAGTTAAAAAATAAAAGCAAATGGAAAAAAAAATGTCCATCGGTCTAAACTCAGAGTCATTAACTCAGTGTCATTAACTCAGTGTCATTAACTCAGTGTTATTAACTCAGTGTCATTAACTCAGAGTCATTAACTCAGTGTCATTAACTCAGTGTCATTAACTCAGTGTCATTAACTCAGTGTCATTAACTCAGTGTCATTAACTCAGTGTCATTAACTCCGTGTCATTAACTCAGTGTCATTAACTCAGTGTCATTAACTCCGTGTCATTAACTCCGTGTCATTAACTCAGTGTCATTAACTCAGTGTCATTAACTCCGTGTCATTAACTCAGTGTCATTAACTCAGTGTCATTAACTCAGTGTCATTAACTCAGTGTCATTAACTCCGTGTCATTAACTCAGTGTCATTAACTCAGTGTCATTAACTCAGTGTCATTAACTCCGTGTCATTAACTCAGTGTCATTAACTCAGTGTCATTAACTCCGTGTCATTAACTCAGTGTCATTAACTCAGTGTCATTAACTCAGTGTCATTAACTCAGTGTCATTTACTCAGTGTCATTAACTCAGTGTCATTAACTCAGTGTCATTAACTCCGTGTCATTAACTCAGTGTCATTAACTCAGTGTCATTAACTCAGTGTCATTAACTCAGAGTCATTAACTCAGTGTCATTAACTCAGTGTCATTAACTCAGTGTCATTAACTCAGTGTCATTAACTCAGTGTCATTAACTCAGTGTCATTAACTCCGTGTCATTAACTCAGTGTCATTAACTCAGTGTCGAAGACATTTAGTGCTAAAAGTTAAGTCACAAAATACACATTTTGAAGAAAAAAATACACATTTTGAGATAATCAAGTTATTCTCTTCGTCTATACAATGTGATCATGTTCATATTCTGTCTTGTTTCATTAAATTAATGAACTGGGGCGCATTTTAACCTGTTAAAAATTTCTGCAGGACATTTGGATGAACAGGAAAAGAAAAGGTCACAGTTTAGATTGATTTTGACAAAAAAATATGACTTAAGTTCTTTTGATCAGGGTCTTCATTAATGGACCAACACCACCACAGGTCCGGCCTTAGGCCACTGCAACCTATGCGGCCGCAGGGGGCCCCGTACTTTATTTTCTAATACAACATCTTAATTTTCACTTATTATCCTTATCCCTACCCAGACTGAGCCCCGCGCAATCCGTTTCGCATAGGGCCCCGCAATTGTTAGGGCCGGCCCTGACCACCCCTACCCTCACACAAACCTGTAAACTTGTTCTTACCTGAAACACACTATTACCTGCGTTATTTCATGTATTTAAAAAAAAAATCTTTTATTTAATACAAAAAAGTATATAATGATATTAAACACCAATAGTCCTACAAAGTGCAGCCCTTCACGAATAGGCATCACGTGATGCTATTCGTCATGCAGCACGTGATGCTATTCGTCATGCAGCACGTGATGCATGTTGAACGGCAACTTTTTCTCGCAGCATGTGATCTAAACCACACGTCTAATGTGGTAGTAATACCTTACGCGTATTTAACACTATAAATATGGTGACAGAGTGGGACGTAAGTAATCATATTATAGAGTGTAGTGTTATGTCTTCGTGTGGAATAGACGCCTTAATTTTAATTTAAAAAATACCAAACACTATAAATAACATCTGAATAGCATTAGTCAAAATGGACCCGGATACGCAGCGCCGCCATTTGCACCCGGGTACCATTAGGCTCAATGCTATTCGGATGTCATTTGTGGTAGTTTATTTTAGTAAAACTGAAAAATTAAGATTTCAAACGTATAGTACATTCAATTATCTTTCATTTGATACCTCATTTGGTCTTACAAACCCAACAATACTATTATAAATCGTTTTTAAATCCCAACCTCTCAATTCTGGTACCCGTGTACCTATAGCCACTTCGTTATTTAAAAGAAAGAAATCTGATTAAATTAACGCTCTTTATGCTAGGTCTATTTTAACCAACTCTTTTATTTTCCAGAACTGTTTTAAAGAATGTATGTGTTTTCTGATACTGTTTTACCGAATGATTTTGTTTTCTAGGACTAAGTTAATGAACGATTTTATTATCTCGGACAATTTTAACGAATGATTTCATTATCTCGGACTATTTTAACGAATGATTTCATTATCTTGGACTATTTTAACGAATGATTTCATTATCTCGGACTATTTTAACGAATGATTTTTATTATCTCGGACTATTTTAACGAATGAATATGTTTTCTAAGACTATTTTAACGAATAATTTTAGGACTATGTTATCCAATAATTTTGTTTCAAACTCAAACCAATCCAATATTAATAATAATTCTTTTGTTTACAGTGCACGGTTGTCGTTGAGGGGGGAAAACTTTTGGAAAACTTTAAAGCAGCGGAGGGAGTGACATGGAAGACTGTCCGAGAGATCAATGGATCTAACATGAAAGCCGTAAGATAGCATAATTAGATCTGTCAATGTAGTAAATCTTGTCGAACTCGCTTTACACCTAACCGCTTTACAATTGACCGCTCTACACTTATCCGCTTTACACTTAACAGCAACATTTTTTATGACCAAGTCATAAATGGGTGGTTTAAAAACAACAGCAACGCATCCAGCCAAATTTTTCATGGCTTCCATGAAAGCGCAAATTTTTCATAGCTTCCATGAAAGCGCAAATTTTTCATGGCTTCCATTAAAGCGCAAATTTTTCATGGCTTCCATGAAAGCGCAAATTTTTCATGGCTTCCATGAAAGCGCAAGTTTTTCATGGCTTCCATGAAAGCGCAAATGTTAAATGAACGTCATAAATAGATGATTTAAAATGTTCCCTGTCTGCCCTACCTAGGACATGGATGCAGCATTGTTTAAGTCTACCCCCCCCCCCCTTTTAGCACATGGATGAGGTTTTGTAGATTTTTTGGTGTCACATACGGGCTTAATTTTGAGATATAAGGACAAGGTATGCTAAACTTGAATTCATAGACAGGACAACAGATTTTGACGTTTCGTCTTAGAGCCTTCATCAGAAAACAAGACAGAAAGAAGTATAACAAGTATCAGATCACAGTAAAAACTTTAGAGATTTCCTTTTTGTTGCCGGAAGTAGGATCACAAGAAGTGAAATAATATAAATATTGGTACTGTGAAAAATAAGGTAAAGAATCTTAACGGACCAAACTATTTAGAGATACATAAAATCTAAGGAATATGAAAAAAAAAGAAGAAATACAGGTAAATTGAGACCTAATAACATTCTGTAGATTCGAACGATTTGACTATACTAAATGAATGATATGGGGTCCTTTCGTCAATGAGATAACACGTTTGTTTTGTACAGAATCCTTACAATATTTCCTGTCTAGTACGTCAGTCCATAGCCAGATAATGATGCCAATGAGAAACACCAAACACCCAAAGACGTTGCATAGATAATAGATAGATAATAGATAGATAATAGTTAGTTAATATCATGTACGTATGTCTGATGGCTGCACAACGCGATACTTCCGACGGGAGGGACGGGTTGACGCTCATCCCTAAACCACGTCTCGTCCCTGTGTAAACATACGCCCCCCCTTTTTTTCGGAGGAAATGATTTCGTTGACATTTGTGATGACATGGTGTCATCCTGTTCGTGTTCAAAGCCTGGTGTTGGCATTCAACATTGATGACATGTTGTTGAGACTGCAGATATTGGATTCTAGTCTACGTATTTTTAAAAAGAAATTCAATGAGACTTCAATGAAATTCAATCATACATACATGTCATGTATTTTACTTTCATAAACATTAACATAATCTTAGCGTATATTTGTTAAGTCTGCTATCGTGTCTCCTATCAGCTGTACCTCCAGGTCTGTCTGTAATCTGTATGGTGGTTAAGTCACTGATGTAGAGCTAGCATTTCTTCCATATATATATATATATATATATATATATATATATATATATTGCTTCTGGTGTGTTCTGCTTCCTTTTCACAATTAACCCCTTTAACCCCTACTCAGCATGTTTTATATTTATTACATTGAGTGGCAAAAAGTGGACATGGTGTAAGAAGGTAGGCCTATTGTTTAAAGGCGGCAGGTAGGGTATAAGACTGTCTGTAGGTGTCCGTTGTTTATAGAAAATGAGAAGTTAACACTTTGTGTAGCCCTTGAACCTACCGGGTTATTTCTCAAAATACCCGACACTGTGTAAAAAAACTGCGCCCTGTTACGCCCCAGGTTTTACAAGTATTTTGCTGGACAAGAGGAGATAAGTTTCATAATGTTTAATATTTCTAAAATTTGACAATTTTTTTTAGTGTAAACGGTGTGTAAAACGTACACTAGTGAAACTTTGATAGCGTAAATGATGTGTAAAATTACACCAGTGAAACGTTGATTGCGTAAATGATGTGTACAATTTACACCAGTGAAACTTTGCTAGCGTAAATGATGATTTACACTAGTGAAACTTTGATAGCGATAATGATGATTTACACTAGTGAAACTTAGAGAGATATGCCCGAGGTAAATTGCTTCATTGCAAACTAGAGCTACTATTGTGTAAGCCTTATTAAAACCGTTTGATCAACTGCCAAATCTAAGGTCAAAATTTGAGACCTTTCACCGTGCAGACATTGTTGGTCTCAACTACTGAACACGTTTGATAATCATGTCCACACCCAGTTAAGGACCTTTCTAAATTGGCTGTTTCACGACCGATCATTTTACATTACCAGCGACATGAGCTTTAACACTTCTCAAGAGATGACATTGTACACTGTTTAAAAGCTGCAGTTGTACATCTTCAAATACTTCTCCATGTACGCAAAACTATCAACCTGCCTACA
The DNA here is from genome assembly GCA_964017045.1 of Omphiscola glabra. Lineage (NCBI taxonomy): Eukaryota > Metazoa > Mollusca > Gastropoda > Lymnaeidae > Omphiscola > Omphiscola glabra. The sequence goes on from OZ024808.1 coordinate 26,708,556, forward strand.
ATATCAACATATGTTTTTCTATGTTGTACCACTAAAAAAATCAGAGTTATAGAAGTGTACTATATAGTACACTATTTATAACTATCCTTGTGTCCTGTTAATATCTGTGATTACAATATGCTATAAAACTGTCATTGTAAACTCAAGTAGAGCTATCACGTACATGATTTATCAAGCTGTCCATTCTACCCATAAAATTGCACTGACCCCACGCCTATGACATTCTCCTCTACAGACCACTACATTTGGAGGTAACGAAGACGTCAAGTGCGTTCAAGAGCTCATCAAAGTTTAATTCAGAGGCTCACCTCATCACTTCACTCGCACTACGACAACATTACTGTAATTGTGTCCTGTCGCCAAAACATGAAGTGCATGGCGGATCCAAGCAATTGTGTCAGGATGGGCCAAGTTTAAGTTTTTGTGGCGGAGTGGGGAGTACTTGTTCATTGACATCATTTTCATGTATGGAAAGAACGCCTCCACAATTTAAAAAAAAAATTATGTACAATTTGTAATAAATATTTTTTTAATGGAATGCTAAATGTCACTGTATTTTATGTATTTCTAGTAATAATATTTGAATATGATAAGTGTTTAACAGCAATCAAAAAAACATATTTTTGCTTTTTTGTTTATAAAAAATATCGTATGATGATAATGAGGGATTATCTGGCGTAGGTAAATAATTCGGATTGTCACTACTTAAGTTTAAAAAAAAATCAGATTGGTTTGAGGAACAAAAGAAAACTTCTAAATTATAAATCGAGAACAATGCTTACCATTTTATTTACTACAATATATTTAAGTGCGTCTGTGGGGGTGGGGGTGGTGGGGGGGTAAGGGGGGTTTACCACTCTAGAAACATACGATACTATTGCTGAAACAAATTAAGACTTAAAATAGCACAATATTGAAATACTAAAGGGTTATTCTATAAATATAATTTTTTGATTAAACAAAAGAACAAAAATTATTTAATTTTACAGTATTATCATTGTTTAATTTTCAGTATTTCCTGCACTTTCCTGTTAAAATACTTTGAGTAAGTGAAAGGAAAACGATTCTCTTCATTATTATTGTGAGGTAAATATGTCTCAGCTTTTTCAGTTTGTGTCGTGACAGTCAAATGTAAGTGCGATTTTTTCATGTACGCATCGTTGTTTTCATGCCATTTAAGATTTGGGAACACATTTCATCATGATGAGTTAGGAGTTGACCAATCAGAATTCTCAACGCCTTGTTAGGAGTTGACCAATCAGAAGTCACAATGCCTTATTGGGAGTTGACAAATCAGAAGTCACAACGCTTTGTTGGTAGTTGACCAATCACAAGTCTCAACGCCGTGTAAGGAGTTGACCAATCAGAAGTCACAACCCTTTGTTGGTAGTGGACCAATCACAAGTCTCAACGCCTTGCTGGTTAAACTTTGGGGAGGGTATAACAACATTAACATATTTACCCTAACTTAGAGATGACTGAATGTCACGTGACACCGTCACCCTTGTTTTAGCGGCAAGTGATTGTACCACCTATCAAAGTTTGCCTATAAAGTAGATACGTTGTATTTTTGCTATTGAGCTTTATAATAAATCTAAGATCTTTGTGTCCCATCATTACCCTAACCGCTACACGTGCAATACTGAACCATAAATAAGTTTAACCCGAAGTCCTCTTTCAAAGAAGATTCCATTAACAAAAAAATCTCCAGGTTCGACATGACAAGAGTTTAAAAGCTGGTTCAACTCGGCACATGAACCAGAAATTGGACACAACCGGTTAAAATAGAATCACTTTATCATTGAGGTCAATTTAAAAAAAAATGTTTGTACCAATTCAAGTTTTTTGGCACTTTCAAGTTTTAAAATGTCAAGGGTCGCGCTGGCCTGAAAAGATTCAAGTGGAAACATCAAGCTTCGTTCTAAAAAAATAAACGTGTTTGTTTCATTGCTCAGCACGTTCATCGCAAGATTTTCACATTTCAACTTTGCATTATTTTTTAAAATAAATGTTTTTAAAACAAATATTTTGTAATCAAATAAAATTTTGCATCACATTTTAATTATTTTTTTTAGTTAGTTATCAAAACTACCTTAAAACACATAACACTATTTCAGGGTGGCGTTTAAAAACAGGAAATGAGAAGTTGGAATTTTCAGAAATTAGTGCTCAAAACAAAGCTGATAATAAAATATTGCACTGTTTAGATCAGACCTGCACAACTCAAAATGTAAGGCGGGTTGTAATACTTTATGAAAAACTTGTGCGGGCCGCATGTTGTGCAGGCCGCATGTTGTGCAGGCCGCATGCTGTGCAGGCCGCATGTTGTGCAGGCCGCATGTTGTGCGGGCCGCATGTTGTGCAGGCCTGGTGTAGGCCGATTCGTTTCTTTGTGATGTGGAGCACGAAGAACAACTTAACTCAATGCCAAACGATTGCAGTGTTTAACCAGCGAAACAAGCCGATGCACCCCTGCTTGCCCACGGGGGGAAGGGGGGTGTTGGGATGGGGGTGTGGTCGAGCTGTTATGGTGAAGTTCTAAAAAGTCTGCTCAGTAAAATCAACTGCATGACAACGTTTTACTTTCATGGACATAAAGTGAGGAGCATGTTTATAAATATTTATTTACCTGTTCTAAAGTGTCATTTGAATACAAATAAAAGGTAACTTTCAACAAGCTGCCATATCTTGTCTATTTTGTGTGTGGAGTTTATTTTCATGTTCAGGATCTCCCTGTATAACAGTGTTTCCCCTGTATGTCATGGTCTCCCCTGTATATCAAGGTCTCACCTGTAAACCAGGGTCTCTCCTGTATACCTGGGTCTCTCCTGTATACCAAGGTATCTCCTGTATATCAGGGTCTCACCTGTATATCAGAGTCTCCCCTGAATATCAGGGTCTCCCTTGTACATCAGGGTCTCCCTTGTACATCAGGGTCTCTCCTGTATATCAGTGTCACTCCTGTATATAAGGGTCACTCTTGTCTAGCTTAAGTCCCAGCCATTCAAGTGTTCACTAAATAAAATATTCCAAAATTTTACTGACTAAGAGTTGAGACGCAGTCGTTGACGAACGCCCCCCAAAAGTCATCATGCAAGACTATTTTGCTGTGACTCACCCACAAGACTTAAGTCATTTATTTATGACGGTAATTCAAACGATTAAAGAAACATTTGTCACATCAACTACCAGGTTTCTACAACATGTTGTACTTTTTAACAGAGCGGCTAAAAATTTGCGTTGGACCGCGTAAGATTGGTACACGATGCAGTATCACTATATCATAACATCTTGATGTGTATGAAAAAGCTTTCTCTTAGTGATTCATTCACAATCTACAATGTCAAACTCGGCGTCACAATGTTTGCTTGTTTGTAAACAAAACCAACTAATCGATCACAACCAGGTCTGGCATGGTCATGTCTCAGTGACCTACAGATACTTTATGGAAAGTTTCATGATAATCCCCTTACCTCAAAAGCATTAGTTAAAAAAAAGTCTTAAAATGTATGGGCGAAAGAGTAAAAAATACTCTGTTTAGGTCCATGGGCAAAATTTTCAATAAATGGATAGATCTAAACGAAACTTGATACACATATGCTTTAATATCTATATTGTTCTTAATTTCCTTTGCACATAATATAAAGCTTTATAAATACGAGTAGACTTAGATAAAACTATAGCAGTGTTTCTCAGCCTGTGGGTAGCGAACCTTTTGGTGGTTCGAATGCCCTTTCCCAGGGGTCGCCGAAGACCATCGGAAAACAAATATACTCTACAGTTATGAAGTAACAACGAAGATAATTTTGTGGTTGGGGGTCGCCACAACACGATGAACTCTATTAAAGGGTCGTGGCATTAGGAAGGTTGAGAACCACTGACCTATAAGGTTCTCCGAGAAATGATGGATGGAGGCCGCACTTGTTAGGCACACCCTACAACTACCATCTTAATATGGCGCTGGATTACAAACTAATAATATCCACTCCTGGGGCCACATAGTTTTCTATCAAATATCTAAACTAATAATATCCATTCTTGGGGCCACATAGTTTTCTATCAAATATCTAAACTAATAATATCCACTCTTGGGGCCACATAGTTTTCTATCAAATATTTAAACTAATAATATCCACTCTTGGGGCCACATAGTTTTCTATCAAATATCTAAACTAATAATAATCCACTCCTGGGGCCATATAGTTTTCTATCAAATATCTTAACTAATAATATCCACTCCTGGGGCCACATAGTTTTCTATCAAATATCTAAAGTAATAATATCCACTCCTGGGGCCACATAGTTTTCTTTAAAATATCTAAACTAATAATATCCACTCTTGGGGCCACATAGTTTTCTATCAAATATCTAAACTAATAATATCCACTCTTGGGGCCACATAGTTTTCTATCAAATATTTAAACTAATAATATCCACTCTTGGTGCCACATAGTTTTCTATCAAATGTCTAAACTAATAATATCCACTCTTGGGGCCACATAGTTTTCTATCAAATATCTAAACTAATAATATCCACTCCTGGGGCCACATAGTTTTCTATCAAATATTTAAACTAATAATATCCACTCTTGGGGCCACATAGTTTTCTATCAAATATCTAAAGTAATAATATCCACTCTTGGGGCCACATAGTTTTCTATCAAATATCTAAACTAATAATATCCACTCCTGGGGCCACATAGTTTTCTATCAAATATTTAATCTAATAATATCCACTCTTGGGGCCACATAGTTTTCTATCAAATATCTAAACTAATAATATCCACTCCTGGGGCCACATAGTTTTCTATCAAATATTTAAACTAATAATATCCACTCTTGGGGCCACATAGTTTTATATCAAATGTCTTAACTAATAATATCCACTCTTAAGGTCACATTTTTTTCTATCAAATTTTAAACTAATAATATCCACTCCTGGGGCCACATAGTTTTCTATCAAATATCTAAACTAATAATATCCACTCTTGGGGCCACATAGTTTTCTATCAAATATCTAAACTAATAATATCCACTCCTGGGGCCACATAGTTTTCTATCAAATATCTAAACTAATAATATCACCTCTTGGGGCCACATAGTTTTCTATCAAATATCTAAACTAATAATATCCACTCCTGGGGCCACATAGTTTTCTATCAAATATCTAAACTAATAATATCACCTCTTGGGGCCACATAGTTTTCTATCAAATATCTAAACTAATAATATCACCTCTTGGGGCCACATAGTTTTCTATCAACTATCTAAACTAATAATATCCACTCTTGGGGCCACGTAGTTTTCTATCAAATATCTAAACTAATAATATCCACTCTTGGGGCCACATAGTTTTCTATCAAATATTTAAACTAATAATATCCACTCTTGGGGCCACATAGTTTTCTATCAAATATTTAAACTAATAATATCCACTCTTGGGGCCAAGTAGTTTTCTATCAAATATCTAAACTAATAATATCCACTCTTGGGGCCACATAGTTTTCTATCAAATATTTAAACTAATAATATCCACTCTTGGGGCCACATAGTTTTCTATCAAATATTTAAACTAATAATATCCACTCTTGGGGCCACATAGTTTTCTATCAAATATTTAAACTAATAATATCCACTCTTGGGGCCACGTAGTTTTCTATCAAATATCTAAACTAATAATATCCACTCTTGGGGCCACATAGTTTTCTATCAAATATTTAAACTAATAATATCCACTCTTGGGGCCACATAGTTTTCTATCAAATATTTAAACTAATAATATCCACTCTTGGGGCCACGTAGTTTTCTATCAAATATCTAAACTAATAATATCCACTCTTGGGGCCACGTAGTTTTCTATCAAATGCATATTGCTCCATATAGATATAAAAATAATGAAAATGTCAATGCGATCTAAAAGTTTATGAACATTTTTTGTTTAGTTTTATAGATCAATAAACCTTCCTTGGAATTTCCTCAATATTGGTGAATTTCGTGTTATAAATTTCTTGAAGTTTCTTCTCTTTTCCAGAACAGTTTATTTTTTTATAAAGGTTTTATAACAATCTTCTTTTTATTATTCGTATGCTTTAAAAAAATATTATAAATATCTATGAATTTCTTCAAATTTAACGAAATCAGACTTAAAGCGACACAGTACTTTAATTGAGAAATTTTCCAAATGAATAAAGAAGCTGCTACAGTTAAGTTTCCTTATAACAGCAAAATGTAAACACGAGGTTTTTACTAAAATTGTCGAAACTAGGTCAACATTGGTAAACATGTCTTTTTAAAATCCCGTATAAAAGATCAAATATATTTCAACATCTTTTTGCGGAGGGGGTGCCCACTTTTATTTTAAACTAGTTAATACCCGGCTTTGCTCGGGTTTGTGTTTGGAGAATTTCGATAAGCGAACAAGGAGTCAAAAACACTTGGCTAAAGTCATGGCTGAGACCAAACCAGTTGATTACGTGTTGAGTTATATACTTGTCTATTAGGGTGGCACCAAATATTTGGGTTATTTACTGGTTCCGAATGTGGTCCCTCCTGGATAATCACTGAGTTGGACAATCTAAAAAACATTTTTTAAAAAAAATCTTCAATGCTAAAATTACTATTTCTAAATCTTTCAATTGTCTCATCTCGGTTTTTGTTGTAAATTTGCGAAAAATGTTTTTCTTTTTTAAAAACAATCTTTGGGATATTAAAGGCGAAAATAGTGATTAAACCATGAAAGAAATTAAATAGACGGCTTGTATTAATGTTCAAAAAAATATTTTTATAAAAATGCTACATTTAATGTAGTGATAGCAGTCGTGTATTAAAAAGTTATTTATTATGAGACGAAACTTTTTATTTTAAATACAAAATAAGTTTATTTGTTTAGCTCCTGAACAAGGAACTGGTTGGTCCTGAGATTAAGATAGCCCATTATAGCGGCGCACGTGAGGAATAAAAGGCGTCACCACTTCTCATTCGAAGAAAAACTACACAGGACCGAAATTTGCCATGGCGAGATGCTGGGGAGGGTGGGAGGCCAGAATTCTCAGAAATAGAGAGGGGGGGGGGGTTCTTCTTATTCCCATAATCTCGAGTTGGAGAGGTGGAGAGCTCATTAGTTCAAGTCAAGCATTTGGAGCATGAGCGATTGTCGGACCAACACGGTAAATGTAGTCACTGCGTGTGAAGTGTTGCTTTATTTCATGTACACATGTGAGAAGTATAGAAACCTTTGAGACGATGTGATGTGTACTTCACTAGTCGTAGTTTTTACATTAAAAAATCATCCATGTTTGTTGACCTATCAATTTTTATCATCGATTTATTATTAATTTGAATAAGTTCTACATTACGGTTTCCATGGTAATGTCAAAAATCTATTTCCTTTTTTTTTAATAATAGAATAAATAATGGTAATTTTAAAATTTTAAAATCATATCAACATGTTTATCATTTGTTGAAATTATAATATATGTAAATAATAAATAAATAAATATTATACGTAAATAATAAATACATAAACATATATATAGTTCGTCAGTCGAAATCGACCAAGACCACCTTAATCATTGTATATTTGTTTATTTTAAACTTGGCTGTGGTGCGCAGATGGCTGATTAGTCCATAGACCGATTCTGGTACGAGGTGGTCTTTGTGAAAGTAAGTGCAGTGGGTTAACGAGATTTCTCAGAGTTAACACTGGCTTTTGTGACTTGTCTTTTGTGCTCTGTGGCCACTGTTCTATTGGTTGCATGTTTTAGGGAGCCTTGATGTACAGAGGAAAGCCAGCAGGCATGATCCTGTGCTCATTCGTCTCTTGTGCCCGGGTTGACATCAACGCTTCCAGTGAGGCCTTTAGGTTGTCCTTGAAGCGTTTCGTCTGCCCGCCAGCAAACCGCGTTCCATACTCGAGCTCACCACAGAATGCATTGTGGGGAAACTGGTCGTCTGACATTCTCACAACATATCCCACCCAGCTGGGACTGTATTAAAACGATAAAGTTGCTAGGCCTGGGGAGATCTGCCTGTGCGACCTCATTGTCTGGAACACTGTCCTGCCATTTGATGCTGAAGATTGTCTTGAGGCTTGTCGTATGAAAGTGGTAGAACATTATCGCGTGGCTTTGATAGACCGTCCACGTTTCACAGGCACAGAGAAGCGTAGGGAGAACAGCCGCCTTGGCTAGGCTCGGATGGATATTGAGGAAAAAGATCTACAGCAGCTGGGAATCCAAGCATGGAAAAGAAACATACAGCAGTTAGATCTGGGTGAAAGGAGGTGCTGCGGCTGTAGCGCCACAGGGAGGGATGGATGATACCATCTGAATTTTTTTTACATTATTATGCTATCTCTTCAAGACCTTAGAGCGTACTCGGCTTTGTGTTTTAGGAATTCATTTATGACAACGATGAGGTAAGGAAAAACATAGCGGTGATACGTCATTAGTCTTAGGACAGTGTAACTGGTAGAGCCAAAGAAAAAAATTGAAATATCTGAAATTAAGAATACCGAGAATGGCGTGTCCCATTATAAAATATAAGACCATGAATGCCGTGTACCATTTTGAAATATAAAACCCAGAATGGCGTGTCCCATTATAAAATATAAGACCCAGAATTACTATAACGTGTTTTATTTTCAGATCGGTATAATATAACGTCAAACACCCCGCGAAACTTAAATTTGCCCCCCAGCCCCCTAGCGGCCGGCCTTGAGGTGAATTAACACGAGCGTCTACGCTCCTCTCTATACGACAATGGAGGCGTTCTGGGGCTCCTGGAAAGTTCAGAAGGACAAGAACAGACACATCGCAGAGATAGGAGAATACTTTGGTAAGTCTATGGACCGACAAAAACAGACACAAAACAGAAATAGGATAATACTTCGGTAAGTCTATGGACCGACAAGAACATACACATAACAGTGATTGGATAATACTTTGGTAAGTCTATGGACCGACAAAAACAGACACAAAACAGAAATAGGATAATACTTCGGTAAGTCTATGGACCGACAAGAACAGACACATAACAGTGATAGGATAATACTTCGGTAAGTCTATGGACCGACAAAAACAGACACATAACAGTGATAGGATAATACTTTGGTAAGTCTATGGACCGACAAAAACAGACACAAAACAGAAATAGGATAATACTTCGGTAAGTCTATGGACCGACAAAAACAGACACAAAACAGAAATAGGATAATACTTCGGTAAGTCTATGGACCGACAAGAACAGACACATAACAGTGATAGGATAATACTTCGGTAAGTCTATGGACCGACAAAAACAGACACATAACAGTGATAGGATAATACTTTGGTAAGTCTATGGACCGACAAAAACAGACACAAAACAGAAATAGGATAATACTTCGGTAAGTCTATGGACCGACAAGAACAGACACATAACAGTGATAGGATAATACTTTGGTAAGTCTACGAACCTGCCCTCACAATATATATGGCCAAATGTAACAAAAAATAAAACACTTTTATCGTAACTTTGTATCTATTCCATTTTTAAGTAACTATAGTGTAATATATGAAGTAGTAGAGATTACTGAGATCAGAACTGAAATTTCACAACTTGGCCCTATTTAACTTAATAATAGTGAAATAAAAATAATAATTATAATAAAATAATAATAGTTATAATAAAAAACATAACAACAAAAAATATATAAACAATAATAACAATATTAATAAAAACTGTGTACCAATAAAATAATAGCAATACTTTTAACAGCAAAATTATCATTGCTTAGCTATGTGGTCTTTTGATTCGGAGTTGAGCGAGGTAAAGTTGAACGTTTCTGATATGACTGCTTATGGAGTCGACGTCTTGATATGACTGCTTATGGAGTCGATGTCTTGATATGACTGTTTATGGAGTCGATGTCTTGATATGACTGCTTATGGAGTCGATCTCTTGATATGACTGCTTATGGAGTCGACGTCTTGCTATGACTGCTTATGGAGTCGACGTCTTGATATGACTGCTTATGGAGTCGATGTCTTGATATGACTGCTTATGGAGTCGACGTCTTGATGTGACTGCTTATGGAGTCGATGTCTTATAACGAAATAATCTTGTCAAACTCGACTCATGAAAAACATGAGTCAACATTTTAATTTACTTCGTCAATCTTCCATCTAATTTTTTCGAACAAATTAACGGACTATTACGGCATTTAACGGACAATAATTTGTGTCCCATTTTTAAGGAAATTTCACTTTCAGGGGAAGTACGGACATTATTTTGTATCCCATTTTAAAGGAAATTTCACTTTCAGGTGAAGTACGGACATTATTTTGTATCCCATATTTAAGGAAATTTCACTTTCAGGTGAAGTACGGACATTATTTTGTATCCCATTTTTAAGGACACTTCACTTTCAGGTGAAGTACGGACATTATTTTGTGTCCCATATTTAAGGTAATTTCACTTTCAGGTGAAGTACGGACATTATTTTGTATCCCATTTTTAAGGACACTTCACTTTCAGGTGAAGTACGGACATTATTTTGTGTCCCATTTTTAAGGAAATTTCACTTTCAGGTGAAGTACGGACATTATTTTGTGTCCCATTTTTAAGGACATTTCACTTTCAGGTGAAGTACGGACATTATTTTGTGTCCCATTTTTAAGGACACTTCACTTTCAGGTGAAGTACGGACATTATTTTGTGTCCCATTTTTAAGGACACTTCACTTTCAGGTGAAGTACGGACATTATTTTGTGTACCATTTTTAAGGACACTTCACTTTCAGGTGAAGTACGGACATTATTTTGTATCCCATTTTTAAGGACACTTCACTTTCAGGTGAAGTACGGACATTATTTTGTGTCCCATTTTAAGGACACTTCACTTTCAGGTGAAGTACGGACATTATTTTGTGTCCCATTTTTGAGGACACTTCACTTTCAGGTGAAGATAATGTAACATTAACAGGCGGACCATTCAAAAAATTTGTGTTTGTTTCCAAACATCTCACCAGTTGTGTATGTTATAAACTAATGAGAAGTTATGTCATTTTAGTTTTGATTAAGTCTTGACTTTTGGCGATGTGTATTTTGTGGTTGCTGCCCCTTTCTGCAGATGTCATAATCACGCGCTTGTATTGCTTAATGGTTAATCCGGGGCCTTGCAAGGGGGGAAATGTCAGGTTATCAGTTGGTGGCTTTACGTAGACACCCCCCTGGCTGGGGATCCCATTAATGACAGGTTCGAATGTCAAAGGTTAGCTATAAAGGGCATCAGTTGTTTCTGAAATGTTTGTTTTTTTTCCCTTCTGTATAGGCTGGTCTCCCGACAGGATTGCGATGTTTTCAAATTTAGAATATATTATCGTTGTTGAGCCTACACCCAATGGAATCAGGTAGGCCGTGAGGGGGAGACGAGGGGGGGGGGCAGCGTTTGTGTTGATGTGGTCTACGTTGTGGTCATGGAGTAGAAAGGTTTTGTATGGTTTTGGACGTGGCGTGGCCATGGTGTAGGCACAGTTATAGTATGGTTATGGGCACACTGTCTGTCAACCAACAATCCGATATTCGTTATTACCCGAAGTCTTGCCGTCATCGTATACAACAAATCCTATTCGAACACTGTCACAGCTGCATGATGACTTACTTGTCCAATGTTTCCAAAAATGGAATGTAAATACGACAAAAGGAAAGGTAAATAGTTTTGTGAAAAAAAAAACAACTATGGGAATATTAATATTTAGATTATTATTTTTGTTTCATTTTTTTTTAAATAATTGGTAACCCTAGCTACAGTCAAAGCATTCATTTGTGACATACATTTTTATTTATCATTATCTTATTGTCGAAGGTAAATAGTATTCTGAATTTTTTTAATATATATTTGGGAATGGTAAAATTTCCTTTATTTTTTCTTAAAATTTTACAGGCGAAGTTTGTTATCTAGCCATTCAAGGTGTAAAACACATAAGCCATCATACACTTTGCCTAGCTGTTCTATTAGTATATGTGTTTTTCGATGGTCTTAGGCGACCCCTGGGAAAGGGTCATCGACCCCCGAAGGGGTCGTGACCCACAGGTTGAGAACCGCTGAACTAGTGGGTGGCCCGTCACATTTCATTGAGACAAAAGTCAGTTTTTCTGATAATGTTTGAAATGTTCACCTCTGTCCACCCAAAAAAACTATTATTATAATCTTTTTTTTTTGTTTCAGCTGTAAAGTTGATTATGGAGAGATGAAGTCTGGATTTTCTTTCCAACTGGGCAAACCTTTTGATTACACCAGAGTGGATGGGCGTAAAGCAAAAGTGAGAGATAACTGACTCTGAAATAGAAAAAAAGAAAGAAATTGTAGCCAGTTGCTTGGGAAGGTGGGGGAGGGTGGAAGGTAGAGGGTGGTGTTCCGCCCCTGGAAGCGCTTTTTTAAAATTTATATGCATGTTGAAGTTGAAACGAAAAAAAAGCAAGCATACCCTATATGTGTAAGTTTTACCAAAGGCAATAGAAACAAAAACAAACTCTCTTGAAGACAGGGCAATACATTTGTATGGGTTTTCAAAATTTATATATTTTTTTAATAAATCTTATGTAACCAGCATAATTATGTTAAGAAGACATGAGTTGTTTACAAAAGACATCATATAATTATTAATGTGTGATTTTATGTGAGGGAAATCGTATCAAAGTTTAAATTCCCAATATTCAGTTGATTGATTTTCAAACTACTATAACTTGTTTCAGATCAATTACAAATTTCCTCTTCGATCTACTTTAAAACACTTTTACCAATTCCATAGAATTTATTTTTTACTACTACTACTAAAAAAAGTGGAATTTCCAAGATAATGGAAATGCTATTTAAAAGAAACAAAACTTTGTTTATTTATATATATAAATATCTGTCTACTGGATTATCATCTAAAAATGAAATTTAAAAAATGTGGTTAATTAGTTGGGGAAGATGCTTCATTATTATGACATTAAAAATAATAAAAGTCGATGGGGATTAATAAATAAAGGCTAAGTATTTTAAAAAAACTTAATTTTACACTGTTGTTCCAGAAACTGTTACAAAATTTGAAACGAATTCGATTTGATAATAATTGTTGAACCTTCCACTAGTTGTATGCAAACGTTACATTCCTAATTTTTATTTTTAAATGTCATTTTTAAAAAATTTTTCTTTTGATCTAACTCAATATACATGGATGGAATAGAATACATTAAAATTTATGCTAAAAACTAAATTTTTTAATGCATGATTCTGTTATACATTTTATAATTAACACTTATCTCTACTTTAACAGTCATGCTTTTATGAAGAAATGTATTTTGAAAACAGATAGCACATGTTTAATACTTAGCAAGAGCTATCCTCAAGTTAAATACCTTTATATCATTTAAAGACCGTTAAAATCGATGTAAAGATAGTTTTATGCTGTGATATTACAGTTTTTCAACTTGTGAAGCTGCAAAAGGTAACTAATTAAAATACCGATATTTGCAAACAACAAAAAATAAGATTTTTGGCGAATGATCAGGAGCGGCCAATGTTGAAAGCGATACGATATTTATAATCGAATTCTGTAAGCCTGTAACACGATTATTTGGAACGATATGGATCATCAATATATATCGAGCATAACGATATTTTATTGGTTCCATTAATTGTAATCGATGATATTTTATTTCACATTTTTCCGGAGAAAACCATGCCTCAAGCCACTATGGGGCCTCACGCCTCTAGAAAACTTGATGCCTCTAGCGGGCCTCACGTCTCTAGAGAACTTGATGCCTCTAGCGGGTCTCACGCCTCTAGAGAACTTAATGCCTCTAGCGGGTCTCACGCCTCTAGAGAACTTGATGCCTCTAGCGGGTCTCACGCCTCTAGAGAAATTGATGCCTCTAGTGGGTCTCACGCCTCTAGGGAGCCTCACACTTCTAGCGACATTGTGCAACCAAAGTTGTCAATGAATAATGACATATTTTTTGACAATTAAATTTTCTTTCAAAATGCCTCAGGAACACGAATCTCTCCAGTTTTTTTAAAACAAGATTTTTCGATTTTCATATCAATTCAATTTTTGGTACGAGTTCTGGTTCTGGTAGGGTACGTTGCTTCATCCATGTACTGGCATATGTGCATAGGTTGGGGAAGCGATACTACCATCCCAACGGTTCCTAGCAGATGCCAAGGCAGTCTTGAAGCTTTCGATAGATGTCGAGTTCACGGCGGCATTGTCCAAGTGGTTCCAAGCGATTATTGTGCGTGGGAAGAACGATTGCTTATATTGCACTGTGTTACTCCGAGGCACAGTGAAGCATTTGCTATTTTTCCGGGTGTAATTGCTCATGGGGGTTGTCAGAGGTTAAGTCAGTGTTGAGTGTTTGGTTCTGATTAATCGACCTGGCTTCTGTTGGGTGAGATAATTGTTTGCTGGGATGGCCGGCGTTTGCCCCATGACCACTTTATATAAGAATTTTAGGCAAATCTTTTCTCGTTTTAGAAAAGTTTCTTCTATAAATTATCTCTTGTCACTTTGAAAATAATTCCGGGATTTTTTTGGGGTTGGGGGGGGGGGAGCTGGTGGTGTAAGTAAATTAAAGAGTCTTACAAAAGTCGCCAAAGATCACTATTTAGTCATTTAAATGAGGAAAGTGATGGTGGTTTGAAATTCCAAACAAACTTTTCAAGGTACTGCATATGTTTGAGAACTCATGCTATTTCATTCCTCCCCCCCCCCCCCCCCCCATATAAATTAAATAATATTAAAACATTATTCCCTTTTTGCTAGTTCAATTTTGGAAACGCTTACGTAAGTTTGAAATAAATGAAGGGCCGAGTAGAAAAAGTACTTAAGTTACAATTTTTCAAAAATGAGTTAAACCTGGCATTATATTTGAAGACAACCCCTGAATCATTCCTGTAAATATCATTCATGAGAAATGTTTGATTCAGAGTTACCGCCAGCAGCTTTTAAGGTATTTAAATAATAATTTAAAAAATTTAAACTAATTTTTCTCAAAACAGCAAAAATACACTTAAGTACTTTTTCTACTCGGCCCTTCAAATGCAAAATGGGTAATCCTTTTAAACTTATTGTTTGTTTTTCTATTTTGACTGGAATAATTTTTTAGTTTCATTCATTGGCAAAGTAGTTTATCAAAATAAATAATTTTAAATCAAAATTATGAAAAACATTATTATTTAGGTACAACTATAAATAAAAGGAACTGTGTACCCCCAATGTATGGTCACGGGACACTAAATTTCAAATAGCATCTGTTCTATTGCTAGCTTGTTAAGTGTAGAATGATGCGAAACTAAATTCATTTTTGCGCCAAATGCATCCCATATTTTGAATTTATGAAAAGTTTTCTTGGAGGGGATTACTAAGAACTCTCCCTAAACCTGTGTGTGTCCCAGTCTGGTATTGTGTGTCCCAGTTTGCCAGTGTGTGTCCCAGTCTGGCAGCGTTTGATCCAGTCTGGCAGTATGTCCCAGTCTGCCTGTGTATGTCCAAGTCTGCCAGTGTATGTCCCAGTCTGCCAGTGTATGTCTCAGTCTGCCAGTGTGTGTCCCAGACTTCCAGTGTATGTCCCAGTCAGCCAGAATATGTCCCAGCCTGCCAGTGAATGACCCAGTCTGCCAGTGTATGTTCCTGGATTCCAGTGTATATTCCAGTGTAAAAGGGCTGGTAATTTTCTACTTTCTCATCTCGGTTAGTGCACTATTGTCCTGGAGGGAGGGAAGCTGTTGGAGACGTACACATCAGATGACGGGGCAGTTTGGAACAACATCAGAGAGCTCAACGGATCTACAATGACAGTGGTAGGGTAACGAGTTTAGTACAAAGTCTTTAACACTTTGTTTTTGGTGTGGGGAGGGACTGGGATGTGGGGAGGGATTGGGATATGGGGGGATAGGGATGTGGGGGAGGGATTGGATGTTGGGGGGTGGGTTAATTTTTCTTATTTCAAAAATTCAACTTAATGCTCCCAAAACGAAAAAAAAACAAGAACATAAATGATTAATTTGGCGTTTAACATTTTGAAGCTTAATTGCTGAAGCTTCGACGACCGATTAAAAATGTCTAAAGCCAAATCGTATTTACTTGGTTATATTTCTATAGATTTTGGTTTGGTTTGAGAAATGCACTGAAAAGCTTTATATTTACTGTTTGATAAGATCAAATGAGCTAAGAATTGAGATAAAGAGTTTAATTTAAAATAGGATTTGAATACAAACTTATTAATTTTAAACTACATAATATGTGCAGCTTCAGTTAGAGTGGAAGCGATGCCAAAGATTAAGACATAACTTCGCTTTAACAGAGGTGCTTTTGTTTAAAAAAAACAGGACAGTCGTGCGCAGAAAATAAGATCACATTTAAATATATATATATATATATATATATATATATATATATATATATATATATATATATTTATGTGCAAAGCAAGCTGGTGTTAAAAATAATCTTTGTATTTAAAAAAAAAAAAGTAAATCAAATATTATTGTCGTAGTTCTTTTTGTGTGTGCTTTTTTATTGACGCCTCGAAGGCGTGTATAATTTTAATTTTACGTCTTTATTGGTTGGATCCATACAAGTTTTTAATTCTTGTTCTAAGCGTCAGTTCACACGATCAAATTTCGTGTCAAAATGTTGTATGAGCGCACTATTTTGTGCGTGGTTTCTTTTTGGGGGAAATTTGATCAAGTAGTAATTTGAAAGTTGTGACAAGGCTTCATACACGAATTGCAGCAAATGCTTGAAGGAAAATTAGATCGTGTGAGCCGACCCTTTGTCAGTGAGTCAAACTAATCAAACAGTATTTTTTTTACTTCTTTGCAGACCACAACGTTTGGGGAAAATGGAGGCGCAAAGAGCACACAGGTGTTGAAAAAACTGTAACGGAAATTTTACTTGAATCAAAATGAACATTATGGAATGTAAACGGGTGATAAATAAAACGTATGTACAAACAAATACAAACATTTATTGACTTGTAGGTCAGCCTTTGAGAGAAAGAGAAAAAGGGAGAAGCTGTAGAGATAGAGAGAGAAAGAGAAAGCGAGGGCAAAGAAAGCGAGATTGAGCGAGTGAGAGATAGATAGAGAGAAAGAACCGGATGAAGAAAAAGATATAGTTGTTTATGAGATAAGGTCAGTCGACTAGTTAGCGATTGTAATAATTATTGAAATGTGCAGTTTATGTTCCCCCCGCTCCCCAAACTGTCCGATGTGACAGCTGTCAAATACAACAAAAATGTGTACATTTTTTTCACAATGTTTTTGTATCACAAACATGCTGGATGGCTGCGTGCGGTCAAAAATTCTTCAATTCTAAACTTGTGGATTGAAATTCAGTCCTTAGGAAACCCTAGAAAAAAGTATCCATTGTGGATGGGATTCTTTAGCCTTGGATCAATAAGTCTTTTAGAGAAAGAAAAATGTAAATTTAAATCAAGAAACGGAGCCACGCAGGTGGTATGACATTATTAAATAAAACAATTTCGGCGATATGCGCTTAAGTTTCATTTGGAATCGGGGGATTTGCTGGTTACGAAACTTAGCGTCAGTTCACACGATCAAATTAGCTTCAAATTGTGCTTCAAATTTGTGTATGAACAAACTTTTTGTGCGTGGTTTATTGTTTTGGAAAAAAAATGGGAATTATAATCTTGTAAAAATAAACTCCATCTTATCAATCTTTGAGGTCAAGAGAGACTATTTTTAGCTAGCCACACCTTAAATGTGGTTCCGAGCTAGAGTTCATTCACGGGGAAAGATGACGTAAACACGTCGTCTACATAACATGTGCCTTAGTCTTTGGACCGTTGGAGCGCCGCAGATGACATGAAAACTTTCCTCTCTGTTTTCTGCACTACGCATAGCATCGCCTAGTTTTAGTCCCTTCCACTATTTGATGTTAGCTCCCCATCTTTTTCTCTGTCTTCCTCTTCTGCTCCCTTCTCTCGTTGTGCCCTGCATGCTTTCTTTGGCGAGCCCTTGTTTTCTTGTCACGTGGCCATTCCATTCCAGTTTGCGCTTTTTTACTCTCAAGATAGGGTTAGTCAAATTGCCCTTTAACGATAAAAAATTCAAAATTCATTCTCCCTACAATAGCATCTTCCTTCGTATCAATAATTCATAAATATTGCCTGCTTCTGCCGACTGTTTGAACACGTTTTAGCCCCCAAAGCCTACATAGAGAAGGATGGGTCGTTGTTCCTGTACTAAGTGATCCAAATGGCTCATGGACTTGGCTTTGCTTGTTGACATTACACGGGACCTGAATGTGCTCAACAAGAAGTTACAAGAAGTTGGGGTAGCTTGTCGGTGTTGCCTATGACAATGTCATGTGGTTCTGCCACAAAACTTGTGTTATGATTCTCAGAGGCACCTCTGTCATCTCCCAACATGCAAAGTGGTCATGGACTCGGGCACACAATGCAGTAGTAAGTATCATGATGCCTTTGCAAAGCTACAGGAAGAATTTGATTACACGTTTGCAGACTTAAAAACACAATGAGCCACTTTTTACATTCTTGCTGACCCTTTTTCAGTTTTGAAGATACCCCCACCCCCAACTTAAGCTTCAAATGTAGCTGATTGATCTTCAGTGCAAGTTCAGGGAGGTTAATGAAAAAAAACAGATCAGCATGGACAATCTATGAAAGCATTGCCCTACAACTTCCCTGAGATTTACAGGTTGTTCATCGGATCCTGCGCATTTTTGGAAGTACCTATCTGTGTTGTGTAAAGCTTTTCTCCACTATGAACTTTAACAAGTAAAAGTTCAGGACCAGACTTACTGATGAGCATCTTCAAGCTGTATTGTGTGTCTCGGTTGCCTCCTCACTCAAGCCGACTGTAGCTCAGCTGTGTAAGAAGGAGCGCTGCCAGGTCTCTGGCAACAAGGAGTAGGACGAAGAAAGTGAAGCCTAGTTATTGAAACCTTTACTGCTTTTAATTGTTATTAGTAAAGGTTAAGCAGATTGTAACAGTTGTACTTTATTGAATTTGTAATCGCTTTTTGTGCGGAATACTTGATGGGGCCAAATCTCACCCAGACTCTACCTCCTGCGGCCCCCGGATAGTTTAAGTTTAAGAACCCTCTTAATGAAAAATGTGTGGGTCTGAGGTAAATTATAGACAATGTGTAGGACTGAGGTTAAATTATAGACAATCTGTGTGGCTGATGTAAAATTTTAGACAATGTGTTACTAAGGTCAAATAATACACAATATGTGAGCCTGAGCTTAAGTTATAGATATTGTGTAGAGCAGAGGTCAAATTCTAGACGATTCCGGTTCGTAACATGGGACTGGGGTGAAATTATAGACGATATTTGGGACTGAGATTAAATTACAGACAATGTGTGGGACCGAGTGTCACAAATGACTGGGGCGGGGGTACAGGACAGAGCTGCATTGTTAAGGTAACTTATAGGATGGACGGAAACTGCTGTTAGTTTTGGTAGAGCATTTATGGGGGTGAGGTTATGGTAAATAGAGTATCGCATCTTTTAGATTTGGGGGATGTATATTTCCAAAATATTCTGTCTCGGGCCTTCCAGTCTTCGCGTGATAATTTTGGTGTTAACGACGGAAGTTCCTAATTGACCGGAAATGAGAGGGGTATGGAGGGGTTTAATAGCTAGCATTCCCGGGCCACCTATGGAGATAGAGAATGGTATGTAAGACAGAACTCTTCCTGACATGGGCGGTTCGTTGAGTTGGAAGTAGAGAGTGATAGAGAAAGGAGCTAAGAGAGCAGCTGATAAGGGATAGTTGCAAGGAGACGATAGTTTAGTGAAGCATAGGAATAGTTGAGACGAAACAGTAAACAGTCTAGAAATAGTCATAGCGTTAGGGATTCTTAAAAAGAGCAGACAATCAGTGAAGACTACAGAAGAGCTTTTTATATTGTAGTAATAAATACATTCTTTTTTTATCATCCGGACACCTGGAGTTTGAGTTGTTCATTTGTCATTCAAGTCTACGGTGTGCTTTTTCTGTCCCAACGCCCAGATACTCAACATATAAATCACAGAGAGGAGCGGTCCTGTACTGACCACTAATAAATCAATACAGTTTGTGATAAGTCATGACCGGAGCCCTCCTCCGTAACATCCGCTCTGTGACACTGAGGTTTGATTAAAGACGATGTGTGGGGAAGACGTCAAATTATAGACAATGTGGGGGACTGAGGTTACATTATAGACAATGTGTGGGTCTGAGGTTACATTATAGACAATGTGTGGGACTGAGGCTAATTTATAGACAAAGTGTGGGTCTGAGGGTAAATTATAGACAATTTGTGGGTCTGAGGTTAATTTATAGACAATGTGTGGGACTGAGGTTAAGTTACATACATTGTGTGGGACATGGGTAATAGAACAAGAACAATAAATATTCTTAGTTTGTGGACATACCTTTGTTTATTTTAATAAATACTCAAATGATCATCCTTAAATAATGCTTCTAATAATTTGGTATTGGTACAATCATTTAACTATTTTGATTACAAACTAAAATTTAGGAAACTAATCTACCCTCTTCAATTAAAACATTTTATGATAAATTGCTTCGTGTAAAAGTTCATCATAGTATTTGGTAATTTCCAGTTTCATATTTTTAACTTCAGGGAGACACAGCTTTGTACGTCCTGAAAAAAAAAAGAAGACCTTTTTTTTCAATTTGAATTAATTGATTTTATCGTAACAAATTGTGACGTAAAATATTTACGGGATATCAGCGAATTTATTCACCGTGTTTAAAACAACAACATATACACCTATACCTCGCTATACGGCCGCTCTTTATACGGCATTTCGCTATTACGGCCTTTTTAAATTATGGCATCTTTTCGGTTTACGGCCCACGATGTTTCATTATACGGCCAATAGATACCCTCTCTTTAGTTTCAGCTTCTCCCCTTTAGTAGTCTGCCTTATTTCCTGTGCTACCCCACCTTATTCATATCCTGTGACTCAGTAAGTTGACGTGTTTGTTTCTGTTTCTTTTCTGGTTGGCTTTTGTTTCTGTTTTGTTTCAAAATGATCCCGACGAAGAACGCAGCGCTAAAGTGTCTAGAGGAGTAAATTCAGCAATTGCCTGTTACAAAACTCTTTTAAAAGAAACAGAAAGCAAGGCGAAGCAGACAACTTTGCACCAATATTTTCAACTGGGTCAATCCACAACAGCGGAAAGTGAGGATGGCAGATGATTTTTGGTGTTAAATGTTCATCAGATTATAAAGTCTCTAAACATTTTATTTTATGTATAAATATGTGCATATAATTTCTTTTTGTTTTTTAATTTATATGTTTATTTTTTAAATTCTGTTTACTATTACAATGTTTTGTATTTTTATTTTTATAGGAAATGAAAAGAATACAATGATTTATGAACTAACGACTATATTATTTTATACAACAGATCAAATTAAATTTAGATGGGTTTGTATCAAAATTATTGATTCATTATACGGATTTTCCCTTTACGGCCAACTTTTCCGGAACGTATCTAGGCCGTAAAGCGAGGTATGTGTGTAATGCGAAAGTGAAAAAAAGAAGGACAAAAAAAAATGTCAACTTCTGCTCCATTGTGGACCGCCATGAATAGTGACGTCATTTTTTAAATATAGACGGTGGAATGTTTCGTGGATTCCTTTGTTTTACAGAATCAAGAAGGTCATTGAACCCATCTAACTCTCCTCTCTCCCTCCTCATGTCTGATCTATCATGAAGGTTATTGAACACACCTAACTCTCCTCTCTCCCTCCTCATGTCTGATCTATCACGAAGGTTATTGAACCCACCTAACTCTCCTCTCTCCCTCCTCATGTCTGATCTATCATGAAGGTTATTGAACACACCTAACTCTCCTCTCTCCCTCCTCATGTCTGATCTATCATGAAGGTTATTGACCCACCTAACTCTCCTCTCTCCCTCCTCATGTCTGATCTATCATGAAGGTTATTGAACCCACCTAACTCTCCTCTCTCCCTCCTCATGTCTTATCTATCATGAAGGTTATTGAACCCACCTAACTCTCCTCTCTCCCTCCTCATGTCTGATCTATCATGAAGGTTATTGAACCCACCTAACTCTCCTCTCTCCCTCCTCATGTCTTATCTATCATGAAGGTTATTGAACCCACCTAACTCTCCTCTCTCCCTCCTCATGTCTGATCTATCATGAAGGTTATTGAACCCACCTAACTCTCCTCTCTCCCTCCTCATGTCTTATCTATCATGAAGGTTATTGAACCCACCTAACTCTCCTCTCTCCCTCCTCATGTCTTATCTATCATGAAGGTTATTGAACCCACCTAACTGTCCTCTCTCTCTCCTCATGCCTGATCTGTAATTATCCCAAAAGTCTTTTCTACATAACGACCGTGTTGCTCTACTTCGAGCTGATGTCATGTCATCATAGTCACAGTTAACATCATAGTCATCCTAAACACCATAGTCACAGTTAACATCGTGGGTGTAAAGAAAACATTTTTATATTATTAGAAATGTTAATTTTAGACAAATCAAACATTGTGAAGTTGATATTTCCATCGTCTCTGGGCGGAAATACTTCACAATCTGTGCAATATAACATCACAAAAATATCAACATCCTCATTAACGTTATAGTCTGAGCAATGTCTGCTCTTAACCTTTGAGAACTCCCGGCTCTCATGACATAAGTCATCAACTATAGTAAAGGTTTTCTCACGTAACCTCACCTCAGGGAAAAATCTCACCTCCTCCACGGAAACAGTGTAACCACGGTCAAACCCGCTAGCTACCTCCAGATTTTCTGAGTCTGAGATAGACTCAACCATATTACGGTTCTCAAACTTTGAGCAACACGTGTATTCAACCCCACACGCGTTAACAATCGGACTACGACCCTCGTAGCTCCACATGAAGTCGTTTTCAACGACTTCTTCTTTATTGTATTTACGTCCTTGACTTGGAACTGCCCTTGAGACACACCCGATCTCCCCTGGAACTGCCCTTGAGACACTCCCGATCTCCCCTGGAATTGCCCTTGAGACACTCCCGATCTCCCCTGGAATTGCCCTTGAGACACTCCCGATCTCCCCTGGAATTGCCCTTGAGACACTCCCGATCTCCCATGGAACTGCCCTTGAGACACTCCCGATCTCCCCTGGAATTGCCCTTGAGACACTCCCGATCTCCCCTGGAATTGCCCTTGAGACACTCCCGATCTCCCCTGGAATTGCCCTTGAGACACTCCCGATCTCCCCTGGAACTGCCCTTGAGACACTCCCGATCTCCCCTGGAACTGCCCTTGAGACACTCCCGATCTCCCCTGGAACTGCCCTTGAGACACTCCCGATCTCCCCTGGAATTGCCCTTGAGACACTCCCGATCTCCCCTGGAACTGCCCTTGAGACACTCCCGATCTCCCCTGGAACTGCCCTTGAGACACTCCCGATCTCCCCTGGAACTGCCCTTGAGACACTCCCGATCTCCCCTGGAACTGCCCTTGAGACACTCCCGATCTCCCCTGGAACTGCCCTTGAGACACTCCCGATCTCCACCTCGCAAACACCGTGGCCTGTCATAATACTTTCGAAATATCGCGGAAAACACAAAGCTTCCTACTCCACAAAACTCTGCCGCATAACCCCAATATCTCCATGTTGCCAAGGACCATTGGAAAACACACATTTCCGATGATGATTTTCTTAGAAACCGATTGATTTGGTCCAGTTGAAAAACCAGACATGTCACCAATTTTCATTTGTTAGATATCCCCCTTTGAACTATTCACCCCATAATAAAGCTTAAACCTACAGCGAAAACTACTGCACAAATCAGCTCGTTTACGGGTAATCGCGAATTATAAATAGGGCATACAATAGACGAATCTGACAAGTCCAGTGAAAATGTAGAAGAAAAAACTCAAAGTTACCTCCTTTAATATAGGTAATAATGGGGGAGACTGCAATCAGGTTAGCACAATAGGAAATTAGTAAAACACAGTAAGGTTAAACCTGATAAAAGGTTGAGGAAGCAGAGTCTTTCTAGTCATAACACATGGGGTAAAGATTGTTACTGTTAAGTCTTATGAGATTAGAAGCAGTGTACTGAGAGGAAAATATAGGATTAAGTTTAATCAGTTTCAGTTGCCCTCACCTGCAGTCAGTACTATTTTGCCCAAGCTCAACATGCTGTCGTACTAAGTTTCGTCTCTGTTAAAAATTGCCCCTGATGAACGACGATTGCCTTATAAAGGCAAAAAATAAAAATAGAACGCAAAATAAAAAGTATGCTCGTCTACTGCTTCACCCTTTCTTTTGATTCTGACCATTGAGTGATGAGAGTATTACAATGATTTACAACATAGTCATTGTCAATCCTTTTAAACAATTGTATTTAGTCCCATCTGATACAACGCTGTTAAACACGTTATAAAATATCTCTATGTTTTCATTTTTATTGAAAATGCAGGCCATTATCTTTTATGTTATTAATCAAAGTCTTACAGTGAACTGAGTAATGACTGATGTGTATGTGTAAAATAGCATAATATAAGCATATTCCATAAATTTCAGTACCAGTTCAAGGTCATAATGAGTCATATTACTTATATGTCACTTATAATTTATAATAAGCTGAATGATAATGGCACTGTGAAAGTAAAAACTTGATATAATTTATTACATTGTCATTGAGTCATTACACGGAAATTACACCACCTGTACAAGATCTCAGTGGCTTGTACACTGCTTCAGATAAAAGAAAGAATTACGATTTTTGGAAAAATAATAGTTTTTTTTATTTCGGCCACAATTTGTTTTCTTATTTAGAGAGGTCACTTAAGTTTAATAAGTGATTAATAAGAGATGTAATTGGCTTTTAAAAACCATAAAATATAGTTAAATTAATAAATTTCATTTTTCAGTGGAAAAAGTTGACAAGTCACAATATTGAGTCAGTCTGATAATAAACTGTAAATATCTGTCACAAAATATCTAGTAATTGATATATTTTAAAAGTAAAATGGTACCACTAATTATAGGCAAATTATAGAATTGTATTTTTACTTGAGAATATGTTGGATACTTTCAAACTTTAAAATCCCATTTTCTCAAACTCTTCAAAATGTTACATGTCTATTTTTTACATTGAGATCTTCAATATACCATCTTTTAGCAAACCATCCCATGACAATGAATCGTGTAGAGAAGAACGTTAAGAAAATAAAATACAGTGAGGATTATTTGCAGTATGGTTTTACCTCAATAATTACAACAAGGATTGAGAAACCGCAATGTGTTCTTTGTTGTGAAATTCTATCAGCCGAATCTATGAAGCCGAACAAACTAAAAGCCATTTTGATAGCAAGCATCCAAGCTTTGCCAACAAGGATACCAACTATTTTAGAAGTAAAGCTGATGGACTCCTGAAAGCCAGACTTGAAACTGGAGTACCAAAAACAAAACGTAGCAGCCGTTGAAGCTTCATATTTGGAGGCACTCAGAATCGTCAGAGCTATGAAACCTCACACCATTGCTGAAGATTTATTGCTTCCAGCGGCCAAAGACATTGTTCGCGTTATGATCGGAGCTAAATTTGTTACGAAATTGAGTACAATTTCCTTTATCCAACGACATTGTCCGCAGAAAAATAGATGACATGGCGGACATCTCTTTGAATGGTAACACCCAGGTACCTTACGGAGGAAACTGGCTCAAGTAAATGGCCATGCAATTCATAGTGGTAGTGTAGAGGAGCACAACTTCTAGAGACTGACATACGCACTGTTTATATAAGGTACGGTTTCCTTTGTACTAGCCGAAATGTTTTCTACCCTCTGCCAGATCACGTATCTAGGTGAGACTCGTTTCACCTCATTCCAGAGGTACTGAGCACCTTCGTAATATCGAACAAGATAATCAGCGTACCATCTCAACAGACATCAATGGAAGTGACCACAGAGGCGCAGGGGAATTTGCTATCACCGCCATTGCGTCTTGTACCAACCCGCCAAACCGAGTGATCAGGGAAAACAAACATATGGAACCTTGACACCTCATTGCACGATTATCATTTCTCATTCACCTGTTAAACGTTCTCTTTATACTTAATTGTTGCAACTAATCGCAGTGGACTTATTTTTCCTTTTTTGTTAAAGAATTAATAAAATGATTATCATCTACCATCAATACTACAGCGTTTCGGATGTAGATACTTAGTAAAACAAAAGAGAATAGCTTACAAATGCTTCACTGTAGCAACACATTTCTTTATTCCGAAAATATTTTTAGGGCTTTAGAAGGGCTTTGCGCTTTTCCAGTGGCGTAACTTGGGGGGCAGGGGGGCATATGTCCCCGGGCGCCACGTTAGTGGGCGTCAAAATGTGTATTAAAACTAATTATTTAATTTTATTTTGATGTAAACTAATGTATCCAAATAAGTTTGCAAGATTGAATTTTGGAGCTCCACAAATATCTTCATTACAAACCAGTTGGCAAGCATGATTTTTGCGCCCCCATTGAGCATTAAGGGGCGCCATTCTACTCATAAAAAAATGATACACCCATAACGTAGGATTGCTGATGGCGTTTTTTTAAAAACAAAGATCAGTTCGGGTTCAAATATTATTCTTCTTATACTGAAAGTGGCATC
Source organism: Omphiscola glabra (assembly GCA_964017045.1). Taxonomy (NCBI): domain Eukaryota; kingdom Metazoa; phylum Mollusca; class Gastropoda; family Lymnaeidae; genus Omphiscola; species Omphiscola glabra. Next base: position 26,735,216 of record OZ024808.1, read on the forward strand.
TGGTTTTAACCATTATACAGGTTGGATGATTTCGAGTCGAATATAGGATTTGACGTGAGTGCATTTCCTTAACGCCACAGGTCTTACTCTGTCCCGTTAGCTTGGAACGATTTGTGTTAAGTGTGATGACATTTCTTAGAATAAAAATGTACACAATGTAGGAACAAAAGAAAGGAACGCCAAAGGCTAAAACAATAATAACAATAAAATAAATGTGTCTGAATTTCTGAGTGCATTCTTCCCGCGTGCAGTTCCACCCTCGCCACAGGTCAGCGTCCGAACCTCCTTTCATTTCATAAAATGGCCAGACGTTGAGAAGGGCAGGAACAGCAATCATGACATACCCAGTCTTTTTAGTCAGACCCCTGTACAGAAATGGCTTACATATGGCAATATATCTGTCGATCGCCATGCAGTTGACGTGCCAGACTGCAGAAATCGCCCACCAGTATGTCACATATAAACGTGCGGTGCACAGAGACGGGCCGTAAATCCAACGCCCTTTCTCCTTGAACTCTATCAATCTGAGAGGCATGACGAAAATACCACATAAGAAATCGCAGGCTGCCAGAGATGTCATCAAAAGCTGTGGTATACCGTAAGAGGTTATAAAACTTCTCTTTCTGCATTTTGTGGTTGCGAACTGGCGCTTGAAGAGCATAACCACAACGAAGGCGAAGTTCGTGAACAGTGCGACAGCTGCTATCATTCCAAGAAACACGGTCATCAACACCACGGCATAATCGGCTTGTGAGAATATACTCTCATAGTGAACACGGTATGAAAAGTAGATGAAACTGCACTGAGAAGAATTCATTTTGCTATTCAATGAGTCGAATTGAGTTCACCAACACACAAGATAAAGACCTTTTTGTGAAATATTATATTTAGATTGAGTTATTTTTTAAATAATATCACTAAACGTGACTGAGGCGAAAAGCAATTTTAAGAGTATTAGTCTCACCGTTCAATACAATTTGCAGATTGCGTCTTGCCACACCCACAGCCACTTGCCACACCCGCAGTCACTTGCACATTCACAGTCATTTGCCACACCCACAGCCACTTGCCACGCCCACAGTCACTTGCCACACCCACAGTCACTTGCCACGCACACAGTCAATGCCACATCCACAACTTACTCCATATTCTTAAAAAGTAAGTTTGAATTTTTATTGAATGTTCTCTCCTATCCTGCTGTGTTGAGCTTCTATGCTGCACATTGTCATTGGGGATTTTGTCTTGTTTCACACTTGATACAGACTTGATTTTTTATAATGTCTATTTTTATGCACCACACTTTATGTAAACAAAAGCAGCTGAAAGGAAATTTAAGATCAACAATAAAAACATTTATAGTTATTTTACATTTGTACAATGACATATTTATTCCAAACTGTTAAATAATATTGAGGATTTCATTCTACTCGATTTCCGTTATAAAGTGAAGTTACAGAACTATTATTTTTCATGTCATACTTTCAATTTCAGTGTCCTCATTTGTAGCTCACGTGGCAACAATTACTATTCGTCAGTGGGGGGAAAAAATATTAATTTAACTTCTACTGTTAAAAAAAAAAGGAAAAAATTAAAAATAAAAAGTTTTATTTCTTTCGTATAGAGACAGTGGCGCAGCGAGGGGGGGCAAGGGGGGCATCATGCCCCGGGCGCTACTCACAAAGGGGCGCCAAATGGTATATTTCGAATAGGGGGCGCTAAAAGGGTAGTGTGCCCCCGGGCGCTAGTTAAGCTCGCTACGCCACTGGGCTTTTCAGTGCCCATGAAAAGGGGGAGGGGACTCTCGCACCCGGTTCCAACGCCAGAGGGGTGCGATGGATCTTAATATCCATATCTATAGAACAAGCTAAGAGTGTTTGTCTTGTAGACTACATATCTATAGAACAAGCTAAGAGTGTTTGTCTCTGTCTTGGACTGTTTTCGCTATCTAAGGTTTTTTGACCGAAACTTTCACTTTCTTTCATTGTTTTACCCCAACCTTTCATTTTTGTTAATGCGTCATCCTTAAGGTAGTCCTCCCAGTATGCTCTATCATTACAACCACATTGCTGTTTGACATCCTCTATCATTACAACCGCATTGCTGTTTGACATTCTCTATCATTACAACCGCATTGCTGTTTGACATCCTCTATCATTACAACCGCATTGCTGTCTGACATCCTCTATCATTACAACCGCATTGCTGTTTGACATCCTCTCTCATTACAACCGCATTGCTGTCTGGCATCCTCTATCATTACAACCGCATTGCTGTTTGACATCCTCTATCATTACAACCGCATTGCTGTTTGACATCCTCTATCATTATAACCACATTTCTGTTTGACATCCTCTATCATTACAACCATATTGATGTTTGACATCCTCTATCATTACAACCACATTGCTGTTGACATCTTCTATCATTACAACCACATTGCTATTTTAAATCCTCTATAATTTTAACAACATTTATGTTTGACATCCTCTATCATTACAACCACATTGCTGTGTTGACATCCTCTATCATTACAACCACATTGCTGTTTGACATCCTCTATCATTATAACCACATTGCTGTTTGACATCCTCTATCATTATAACCACATTGCTGTTGGACATCCTCTATCATTACAACCACATTGATGTGTTGACATCCTCTATCATAACAACCCCATTGATGTTTGACATCCTCTATCATTACAACCTCATTGATGTTTGACATCCTCTATCATTACAACCGCATTGCTGTTTGACACCCTCTATCATTACAACCGCATTGCTGTCTGACATCCTCTATCATTACAACCGCATTGCTGTTTGACATCCTCTATCATTACAACTCCATTGCTGTTTGACATCCTCTATCATTATAACCACATTGCTGTTTGACATCCTCTATCATTACAACCATATTGATGTTTGACATCCTCTAACATTACAACCACATTGATGTTTGACATCCTCTATCATTACAACCTCATTGCTGTTTGACATTCACTATCATTACAGCCCCATTGATGTTTGACATCCTCTATCATTATAACCACATTGCTGTTTGACATCCTCTATCATTACAACCATATTGATGTTTGACATCCTCTTTCATTACAACCACATTGATGTTTGACATCCTCTATCATTACAACCATATTGATGTTTGACATCCTCTATCATTACAACCACATTGATGTTTGACATCCTCTATCATTACAACCTCATTGCTGTTTGACATTCACTATCATTACAGCCCCATTGATGTTTGACATCCTCTATCATTATAACCACATTGCTGTTTGACATCCTCTATCATTACAACCATATTGATGTTTGACATCCTCTTTCATTACAACCACATTGATGTTTGACATCCTCTATCATTACAACCATATTGATGTTTGACATCCTCTATCATTACAACCACATTGATGTTTGACATCCTCTATCATTACAACCTCATTGCTGTTTGACATCCACTATCATTACAGCCCCATTGATGTTTGACATCCTCTATCATTACAACCACATTGATGTTTGACATCCTCTATCATTACAACCTCATTGCTGTTTGACATCCACTATCATTACAGCCCCATTGATGTTTGACATCCTCTATCATTACAACCACATTTCTGTGTTGACATCCTCTATCATTACAACCACATTGATGTTTGACATCCTCTATCATTACAACCTCATTGCTGTTTGACATCCACTATCATTACAGCCCCATTGATGTTTGACATCCTCTATCATTACAACCACATTTCTGTGTTGACATCCTCTATCATTACAACCCCATTGATGTTTGACATTCTCACTTGCTAATTTGTATGTGCCGTGCAGTGAGCCTAGGCATAGGCTGGGGTACTACTCAAATTAAAACCATAATAATAATAATAATAATAATAATCTTCTTCTTCTATATGTTGAGGGCCCACGATCAATGAATTGATCATTCAGGCTCCTGTGTTTCAGAGGGGTTTGCGATGTTACTGTGCGTGGTTTTGAAGGGAATAGTTAACTGTTTTCAAGGGTACCTCGGCAAGTGTGTTATAAACTGGGGGTTGGAAGACAGGAGGACGCAAATGTGTCAAGTGCAGTCGCCTCAACTGCTGCTTTTGGAAGCTTGTTCCAGTCCCTTATTGTCTTTGGCAGGAATGAGGAGTGTCAAGGGTATGAAATCAATGTAGTTATGTTTGTACGTAAAACATGTTTAGTTAGAGAGTATAGGTGTAGCGTTGTATATGGTGCGAGAATGTTATGACGTATTTGGGTAGGGGAAGTGACGTATTAGTTTTTAGTAGTTGAGTTGTAGTGATTGTGGAATGTAGATGGCGGTTGGACAAGAGGATGTTGAAAAGTTATTGTGTGGAACATTGTAGAAGACAGATGTGTTGCTTGTATTGATAATTAAAGTTATAGTTACTAAAAGGACTTGAGTTATTCACTAATTATTGGAATAGTAAGATAACTTGATGAATGATCCAATCCAGGAGTATAGGAGTTGACATTGGGGGCTACTCGTCCGGAATTGGAAAACATCATTTTCTTACTTTGAGGTAAAGTCCAAGAACTTTCTTATACTTTTGTGAAGTTACAAGTATCGTCGCTGTCCCGTGTTTCAAGGTCGGAGCTCTGATGCCACCGTGTATCAAGTGTGTGTGAGTGGCATACTCCATTAACTACATAGGTCCTGTATCAGGCTAGTTATGTTAACTACGCCTGACCGTTATTCAAGTTAACTACGTCTTGCCCTGTGTGAGGTTACGAAGGTCGTGTCCAGCTCCAGTGAAATAACTACGCCTCGCCCGAACAAGCTGTGTGTCGTCGCCCGAACAAGCTGTGTGTCGTTGTCCGAACAGGCTTTGTGTCGCCCGTCCGAACTCATCTGAGGCTGTTAAGTATCATCCTCGTCCGAGGTGTGAAGTATCCTGACACATCTGTCCGAAGCTGTGTGGGTGCTCGTCGGAAGCTGTGTCTACTGTCTCAACCAAAGCACCTGTCGGATGCTATGAGCCGCTGATCGGTGTATTCTTCTAAGCTTTACACCACCCTTTGCTGTTACCACTGCTGACGTACCCCGCTGTTGCTGTCGACCGTGGTGGTTATTGACCGCTGTTGCTGTGAAGTATTAAGCTGCATATGAACTGTCTAATGTCGGTGAGTGTCTACATCGTGTCCAGTGTCCAGTGAGCTGTCGATGTCACGTGGCCCTGTCCGGTCACCCAGTTAAAAAACGCTCTGTCCTGTTTCAACGAGCCATCAACGTCCTGTCCTGCCCTGTATCAACGAGCCATCAACGTCCTGCCCTGCCCTGTATCAACGAGCCATCAACGTCCCGTCATGCCCAGTATCAACGAGCCATCAACGTCCTGTCCTGCCCTGTATCAACGAGCCATCAACGTCCTGTCCTGCCCTGTATCAACGAGCCAGCATTGGCGAGTCACCGAACTGTGTAGTGTTGTTGAGTCACTTACACCCTGTTCAGTGAACTGTCGGCGTCCCGTGACCTGTCCGGCCACCTACAAACTAATGACTGTATCCTGTGATTTTTCAAAGTCTATTAACAATTATTGAAGTTCTTGTGTGACCATTAACAATTAATGCAAGAACCTCTTGTGTAGAAGCTATTGACATTTCATCTAGCCACAGGACACGTGTGCATCTGTGTTATTTATTACTTATTTAACTTCAAGTAGGACATTCTACAACCCAGGCAAGTTATTAACTTTTATTTTTTAAAAATATATTTGTATATATATTTGATTGATTTTACCCTTGTAAAAATTTAGTGTGTACCAAGAGTTTATTGATAGTTACCGAGATTGGTCCTATCAAATAATATCAAATAAATGGAAATGGAAACTAGAAGAAAAGCAAAATAAATGAGCACAGATGAAAAAATCACATCTTTTAGGAAAACAGGGGAATTACTCTCCTATACGGGAGAGAACCTAGAGGAGTATGTAAGAGTAAAGTATAAAGAACAGATATGGGAAGAGAAATAGGAAGAACGTATAGAAAGAGATAGAGAGAGAGAGAGGAAGAACGTATTGATAGAGATAGACAGAGTCAGAGACAATACGAACTAGATAAACCTATTAAAGAAATTAGACTGGCGGAAATAAAGGCAGAAGGACGGGAAATTATTTTAAAAAGACAAACATGTTGTTTTAGCGACAATAGTGACTGTGAGGGGGAAGAAGTGGTCAGCTCTAGAATTAGTAGAATAGATGGGATAATCAGTATTAACTGTGATAATCCGTACACTAAAGGGAATAGGTATAGCGAACCGTCAGGTAAAGAAACACAAGAGTTTTATGACAGTGACAGTTGTGAATGTAAGGAGGAAGATAGTTATTACAGGACAGAGATTGAAATTAAGAAGAGTCAGTTCAGATGGGATTATAAGCTTAAAACGTGGGAAAAACTAACAGACACGGATAAGGTAGAAACTGTGAAAAGCGTTAAGGAAAATGGGATGCCATTAGTTATGGTTGAAGAGAGTAAAGTCCAATCTGGGATGCCATTAGTTATGGTTGAAGATAGTAAAGTCCAAACTGGGATTCCATTAGTTATAATTGAAGAGAGTAAAGTCCATCCATTAACATATGAAAACGATGTCACACGGTGACCGTTACTGGGGCGGGTGAGGGTGCGGTCACTGGGGCGGGGGTGTCCACTGGTTGACTTACTGGGGCGGGACAGGAGAGAGCTCCAGTGTTAGGGTAACGTGGGGGTCACGACGGACAGGGTCGGGGGACAAGTTTTGGGGCATGGATACTTTCGGGTTAAGGACGGAAATTCCTAATTGACTGGAAACGATAGGGGTCAGGAATGTGTTAAGAGATAGCATTCTTGGACCAACAAAGAAGTTTGGGTAGGAACGAGGGGTATAAGTAGGGACATCTAATTCGGTAGTTTCACTGAGCACTACGGCCCACACATGAGACTTCTCTCGTCAGAGCTCAGACACATAGACTTACCTAGTACCAGCCTTGCCGCAGTATCAACGTAGAACAGTATCAACATAGAGAGGTAAGTGTATGTAAGGTGTATGCATGGAGGAGCTTTATGATAGTTACGTTATGTAGAGATTTAGTATTTTGGAAGTCTACGGTAAGTAGTTAGAGAGGGCTTAGCATAGATCACTTGGTGTAGGTGACTTATTCATATATTTCAGGAATAGCCACCTTTTAACGTCATTAACTAATCGTCACAAACTCGTGACGGAGTGTGTGCGCAGATGCCAGTGCAGAGAGACAACGAGAGACGCTAACAACCACGACCATAGGCCATAGGACAGATTCACGCTGTAGAGGGGGTGACAGTCTTGCAAGACTCCACTTAGTCGTATGGTAGCGTTTCGATTGTATGATGCAGAGTTGCTCAATATTTAGAATCACTATTGTAATGTCATTTTAGTAATCATATATGTACGAAAATCATCCTATTACTTCAAAGTGTATTCCTTCATAGCGCATGCTATTATTCTCATTGTATATCGAACATTACTCTACTTAGCACATTTAAACAATAAATTAGCTGTAGTCATCTTACGTTATATTGAAGACTTTGTTTATTGTATGGTTATTGTGTTTCCTTGGCCACATCAAAACAAGGTGTTGTCAGAGGTGTTGTATAAGAATATAGAACAAGGGTCACTTAGCATAGGGAGCTCGTGACAAACGAGCTAGTTAAAAATACTACTGACTTTTTGGAGAAGATAAAGTATCCAGAGGAATCTCAAACCACTATAACGGAGTGTAGGGGCAATGAGACTGCTGTAGCATCTAGGGAGGGGTTAACCATAATAGAAAACAGAGGAGAAGCAAGGGATAAAGATTTTGATAATGTACAACATGAGAGCTGTGATATTGTAAAAGCGGGTCCCTTTGAGGCACAAGAGAGATGGTTTGATAATGTACCAGAGGGTTCTTTTGTTTTAGAACAGCGGTTCTCAACCTTTCTAATGCCGCGACCCCTTAATGCAGTTCCTCATGTTGTGGCGACCCCCAACCATAAACTTATGTTCGTTGCTACTTATTAACTGTTATGTTGCTCCTGTTATGTATAGTAATGAAAATATCTGATATGCAGGATTTATTTCCATGGTTACAAATTGAACATAATTTAAACATGGTGATTAATCACAAAAAAACAATAGATAATTATAAATTGTGAACTTTTTATTTCTAACAACAAATAAATGAGATTTTGTCGTGAAGGATGGTGTAGCATGGGTAACAGTCTTAACATAAATAATAATAATAATAATAATAAAGTTCATTTGAAAAATCACGCTTCATCCCCAAAGGCTCGAAGCGCGGTACAAAAACAAAGCTGGGAGTTAATAACTAGCTGAAAAAGATGGTAGACAACCACAGTAAACTACATTGCTACATTTTGCGACAGTATGCGTAAAAAGCTAACGTCAGTGCGAAGGTTCAGATTGCTTCTTTTTTACCAGATCAGAAATGCTCGGGGCAGTTTTTGCAAGCGCACAACGAAGATCATATTCCACAACAATTCTACTTCTGTATTACCAGCATGCTTTATCCTGAACCGCTACCGTCTCTAGTATTGGCAGCATGCTGAAAACAGTGGGCTGGTCCCTATTGTGGGAACGACAACGACTATCCAGGCTCTCCATGATTTACAAGATAAATATTGGGCTAGTCCACTGCTCTGGCATTAAACAGAAACTCGTCCTTCTCCCCCATAGACAGCGACTAGTCCATGGTAGGCAGTTCCGACTCATACCAGCGAGAAGCGAGTACAGGAAATGCTCATTCTTGCCAAAGACAATCAGGGACTGGAACAAGCTTTCAAAAGCAACAGTTGAGTTGACAACACTTGACTCATTTGCGTCTATTGCCTCAGGCCTTCCAACCCCCAGTGCATGATACCCTCACACAGTTAGTCTTGCAACCAGTGAAATATCCTCATCAAAACCAGGCACAAAAACATTGCAAATCCCCTCTACATTCATAGGAGCCATAATGATCAATAAATTGATCGTGGGCCCTTAATATATAGAGGAAGAAGAAGAGAATTAGTTGTGTCTGGATTAGAAAAGAGCATGTTTTGCAAACATTTCTTTAAACATGGCTTGGTCCCAAAGTGCAAGGGGGGCATGCTGGAAGTGATTACGCAGAATTAGATTTCGCAGATTTAACAAAAAAATCTCTTTTCAAAATAAGGAGAGACTCGGAAAAGTGAAAAGTTGATGGTGTCAAGGTCGGCGTTGAGAATGACATGGTTTTAAGGAAAACTTGTTTGGCTATGAGATTGTGAGGATGATGTGGGATAATTAGTTTGGTCTTGTCATACGGACGAGATCTGAAGAAATTCTCATGATTAATTTTTTTTACTTTGTTTCATTTTACCAAACGTGGTTGCAGTCTCTCCCCGTTATAAACATCATATAAACCTCTCCAAATTTTAGATCCTAGTATGTAATGTCTATTGCTCTTTAACATAATGAGCATTGAATATTAAACACAACACATATTGTATTGCATAACATTAGCATGTAACAAAAGCTCGTTCTTTAAGTTTATTTTTTGAGTTTTTATTATAGATCAAATATGGATATAATTTACAATGCGAACAAAATGGTCACTTCGTGTTTTTTTGTTTTTTTTAATCAATTATTAATCTCTTAAATGGTCACTTCTAAAATTCTTGAACAAAAACTAAAAAAAGAATTGAGGCGGCAGAGTGTCCACAGAACAAGATCTGAAAATAATAAGGAGATACGTTGAACGAAAAACAAAATGGAGGGATTGTTTCATTGCTAAGCTAAAATTAATTCTTTCAATTATATACATTATCTCTACGGTTCCATTCTTTTTATGGAAATTGAAAAATGCGAAACTGAAACTTAATGTAAACAAAAGGGCATGAAAATAAGGGTAACCAGACAAAACGACAAAAGACAAAACGACAAGTGACAAAACGACAAGTGACAAAACGACAAGTGACAAAACGACAAGGTGACAAAACGACAAGATGACAAAACGACAAGGTGACAAAACGACAAGTGACAAAACGACAAAGTGACAAAACGACAAGGTGACAAAACGACAAGTTTTCAACGCCAACTCATCCTCCGTCTTTAATGCCTTACATACAACAAAGTAAGGTCAATTTTTAAGATATTTTACATGCCTTATCGTTGGAGAAACACGGTATTCGGTTATCAGACTTGCGCATAATTACATTAAAATGAGATTAATTACCATTAGAATTACATGACCTATATTTGTAATTATCTACAATTTACATTACTTCATTCAAAAGTGTACTTAATTACCATTACAAATTACTCCACTATTGACCTGTAATTACAATTACTTTTTTTTTATTTAAACATTGTTTTAGTTAGTCATATTTCCTTTTACAGTGCACTACATGTACATTTTTGGGAACCCGCTTTTGGATTTTATTGTTATACAAGAAAGTCAGAGAAGTTCATTAAATGATTTTACTGCATATTTGAATACACAATCATATTTTGTAGCAGACCCTTAAAAATTTCAGTGATTGTCTGTGTGTATGAGCAACCATGACATAATTTAAATTATAATGTTCAGCTTGCTCATTCTTTGGAGACAAAATGTATGTCATATTGGGTCAAAGTACTATATGAGTATGTTGTATACCATGACACTATATTCATAAAGATGTGATCTGCTATTCAGTATTTTCACTTTTAATCTGAAAATAAACATTTACTGAGCAATTAAAAAAGGACAATTACATGGATATTAATTAATTACAATTACTAATTACAGTAATTAAAAATAAAATGTGTAATTAATTAAAGTTTTTAATTATTATCTCAAGTATGTCTGTTATTATGCATAAGATTAGGATCTCAAAAGGTCTATTACTATCTAATTACACTGTACAGGAAACTGCACTAACACAGCACTACACTGTTGCACACAAACTCCAGCTTCTAGAGCACATGTGTCAAACTCAAGTTATTTTTCATCACCACTAACACAGAATTAGGCGGACGACTCCACTAAGAAAGTAATAATATTTCAAACCCATCGCTGCGAACAAAAAAAAGCTCTTTGATGTGACCGCCGCACGAGTTTATCATGTTTGCAACGGTAACCAGACAAAACGACAACTGACAAAACGACAAGGTGACAAAACGACAATTGACAAAACGACAAGGTGACAAAACGACAAGGTGACAAAATGACAAGGTTTGAGGTTAGGGTTAGGGTTAGTCTGATAATCCAATACCGTGTTTCCCCAACTATAAGGCATGTTAAATATAAAAAAAAAAGTTGACCATACTTTATTGTATGCAGTGGCGTAGCGAGCTTAACTCGTGCCCGGGGCACAATACCCTTTTAGCGCCCCCAATACCTTTTTAGCGCCCCCCCTATTCGAAAACCATACAATATTATAGTAAAATATACCATTTGCCGCCCCTTTGTGAGTAGCGCCCGGGGCATGATGCCTCCCTTGCCCCCCTCACTACGCCACTGATTGTATGCTAGGCAGTGGTTCCCAACCTTTTTTGTGCCATGCCCCACCTAAGCCAGTGTTTCCCAACCTTTTTTGTGCCATGCCCCACCTAAGCCAGTGTTTCCCAACCTCTTTTGTGCCATGCCCCACCTAAGCCAGTGTTTCCCAATTTTTTTCGAGCCATGCCCCAACTAAGCTTTTCTAAAATTCTTTGCCGCCATGTAACATATACATAATTTTTAATATTCAAAAATACGGTTGTTCAGCCAAGAAGATTTAATGATAGGTTTTAGGAAGAAATCACTAGGAAATTGGTGACGAAACATAGTAAGTAAATTTTCAAAACATATATGGAGAACTGACATTCATGTATGAAATAATTTTAATGAAATATTTTTCTATATTATTTTAATTATTAGTAATAATTTATTGTTTAAAGTTAATGAGATGTTTGTGTTTTCAAGTTCTAGATAGCTCATTTTCAAATTGCCCCACTGTGGGGCGTGGGCCCCACGTTGGGAAACACCGATGTAAGGCATTAAAGACAGTGGAGGTGTTGAAGACTTGTCGTTTTGTCACTTGTCGTTTTGTCACCTTGTCGTTTTGTCACCTTGTCGTTTTGTCACTTGTCGTTTTGTCACCTTGTCTTTTTGTCACCTTGTCATTTTGTCACCTTGTCGTTTTGTCACTTGTCGTTTTGTCCCTTGTCATTTTGTCACTTGTCGTTTTGTCATGGAACCGAAAATAAGACGAAATAATTCAATTATAACAAAAGACGAAATATTTCAACAGCAATATCAGATGACATATAAGCAGGATCCAAAACATTATTACACTTAAAACGGTGGGAAACAATACAAATGATGTAATGGAAGCAACTCTTAAAGAAAGGAGCTTATTTGTTCCAATGTTTTTGAGTCAGCTATAACTAAATTTGTGTTAGCCGCTACTTTTAATTTAATTAAATTTCATTACCTGTCCAACTATGTAGAATAAGTCCAAGTGGATTTCATCTTGCTCATTTTATATGTCAACTTTTGAATATTTAGAGAAAAAACAGTAAGGAAATAAAGGTTTCTCCCGATTTTAAATTAAAAAAAATAAATTTGAGATTTTGTTGTGCTTACTGTCAAAGGAAAGGAATAAATTCAAGGTGCATTTTCAGAATCTATAGTCAAATCAACCATAGAATTGTATTTATTTGTAATTGTCCAAACTTTTAAATGGTTAGGGTAAAGTTTTGTTTCATCTGTCTGTCAGTCAGTCAGTCTGTCTGTCTGTCTGTCTGTCCGTCCGTCCGTCCGTCCGTCCGTCCATCCATCCATCCATCCATCCATCCATCCATCCATCCATCCATCCATCCATCCATCCATCCATCCATCCATCCATCTATCTATCTATCTATCTATCATCTATTTATCTATCTATCATGTCCTGTACTGAGGGACTGGCAAAATCTGTAGACGTCGTATTGACCTATTCGCCGTCATCCTATCGAGCTGAAATATGTCATATACACTGTTGCCCAGGACAACAAAGTCTTTTAAATTTTCAGCCCCAAAACGCAATCGTAACACGAAACAAATAAGTTGTTATGGTTTTCAAGGGAAAAAATAAAATGAAAATTTCCCGTTGACATGAAATGAGATTCTTACAAAACAAAAAATGTCGTTTGTTGCTTAATATTTTCTTTTTGTTTTTCTAAAATTGTTGGTGAAATGAATCTGCTGTGTAAAAAGCGGGTGTCAATTTGGATATTAATATATTTAAGCGACATGGAAAAAAATACGTTTTCGAGCCTTGGGGGCGTGGGGGGTGGGTAAGGGGGGGGGGGAGCGCTAATTGAGATTCTTTTAAAGCGCGTTACTTGTATGCATGCTATGTCAAAATTTTAGCCCAACTCTCATAGCTCGGTGTTACATTTTGTAAGGACTTACACGAAAAACTTTCTTATCAAGGGTTGTTTAATTTCTTTTAACTTGAGTTAAAACTACGGTTTCTAAAAGTCTTCATAACTCACAGTTGAAGAATTTAACATCGTAAATATCACTCGCTTACATATACTTGTGTTTATATTAATATCGTATTAATAAAATGAAATAAAATACATGACACTAGTCTCACACACAAATAAAAAAAAAAAAAACGTAAAAAAAGTACATACAAGACCAAACCGGAAAAAGACTTCTTCCATGTACAACTGTGGTTTTGATTAGTACCTAAGGGAGTTATTGTCTTGATTTTTTTTTTTTCATTTAAAGTCCTTATGTGTAACAATCGCGTTGAACATTACCGTAACGACAAAGTCTGATGTAACATTCGTTCTGCTCAAGGAATAAAAAAAAATGGACAGATTTGATCTATAAAATCAGATATAGCGTTTCTAAAAAAAAAATTTCTTATTGCTTTAAATCAGTGCTTCCTAACCTTCCAAATGCCGCGACCCTTTAAAACAGTTTTCTACGTTGTGGTGACCCCCCAACCCTAAAAGTATTGTCGCGACACATAGGTTGAGAACCGATGCCTTAAATGTCTATTTAAGGTCAACCCTGAAAACACTGTGTCATTGCCTGAAACGTCTCTTTTCTTTCAACACCGCATCTTTCTAACCATCTCACAACAACGCAGCACTCAACTCACCACAGAAGATGACGACACACGCCAAGGCGAGGATCAGTTTCAACATTTTAAATCAAATCAGGCGCAGAGCAGACGACGTTGACTATTTATAGATTGTGCCACATGGTGGCTAGCTTAAACAGTTTCCCGCTTAGATAAATGAGACAATTTGCAATGGAACGTGAGAGCCGTAATTACAATGCCAGCCGTCCCCGGTCATACCCTGTAGCGTTAGCCCCTGCTGATACGTAACAGTTGTCGCGAGACCAACGGTGCCCTTTACGTTTGTACAAGTGAAGAGCAGATGCTTCCCTGAAGTCCTTTCGAATCGTCTCTTGATGACACATTAGGATATAGAACCAGCTGGTAAAACTTTTGAGTAAAACAAGTGCGCAAGTGCGTTTGGTGCGTAATATTTTCTTTTGCTCTTCTGAAATGGTTGGTGAAAGAAATATTGTGCGTAAAAGCGGGTGGGGTCATTAGAATATTAATATAGTTCAGGGAAGTGAAACAAAAATATGGGTGGTTGCGAGCCTTTGGGGAAGGGGGAGGGGAGAGCACTAAGACTAAACACTTAAGAAAAGCAGTAAACTATGGAGCCAGAGGTCATTAAGGCTTCCCCGCCGTACCCCCCCTCCTCCCAAATGACCTTCAATATAGTCCACAACTAGTCTTTATTCCAGTCGGGCTGCGAAGCGGCAAGTCAGGGGCATTCCGCAATTGAGACAGCCCCACCCGCCTTCCAATCGATTGACCATGCAGGCGGGGGGCGGCATCAATGTAGGAACACCTGGCCAGTCGGTGCTGCTGCACTTACAAAACCCATAGTCGGACATTCTAGGAGCTGGGACTGTAAGTGGGATGGGGTCAAAATCTCAGACTTTCACCGGAATATGTGTGTTAGGGGCTGGGGTGGATTATTTAACGTCCGTAAAACGTTCCTTCCAATCCCGGGGTGGCAACAGACGCCCCCTAATAAGGATTCTACACGTGGTTTCTTCTGTGTCTAGGTCACATCGTAGATGGGACGAAACGGTTGCATAGGAGCAGTCCCCTCACAGGCTGCGTGATAAGAATCATAAGGGGCTGCCACGACCCGGGGAGGGAAGAGAGAGCACTAATTGAGATAGGTCGCACCAGTGAATAGGTCGCACCAGTGAATAGGTCGCACCAGTGAATAGGTCGCACCAGTGAATAGGTCGCACCAGTGAATAGGTCGCACCAGTGAATAGGTCGCACCAGTGAATGGGTCGCACCAGTGAATGGGTCGCACCAGTGAATGGGTCGCACCAGTGAATAGGTCGCACCAGTGAATAGGTCGCACCAGTGAATAGGTCGCACCAGTGAATAGGTCGCACCAGTGAATAGGTCGCACCAGTGAATAGGTCGCACCAGTGAATAGGTCGCACCAGTGAATGGGTCGCACCAGTGAATAGGTCGCACCAGTGAATAGGTCGCACCAGTGAATAGGTCGCACCAGTGAATAGGTCGCACCAGTGAATAGGTCGCACCAGTGAATGGGTCGCACCAGTGAATGGGTCGCACCAGTGAATGGGTCGCACCAGTGAATAGGTCGCACCAGTGAATAGGTCGCACCAGTGAATAGGTCGCACCAGTGAATAGGTCGCACCAGTGAATAGGTCGCACCAGTGAATAGGTCGCACCAGTGAATAGGTCGCACCAGTGAATAGGTCGCACCAGTGAATAGGTCGCACCAGTGAATAGGTCGCACCAGTGAATAGGTCGCACCAGTGGAAAGGTCGCACCCATAGTTTGGGTGAGTTTTTGTAACGTAAATATAACTAAATTCTTCTTAAACAGACATCAAAATTATATTTTCCCAGATACTTTAACTAATTAAAAGACAATGTTTATAAACTTTGGGATATTTAATACAAAAAAATAAAAGATTGCCCTCTGGGGCAAGATGGTGCACCGAGTTTTCTTATAAATGACTCCTCAGCCCTAGAATTAATGTTGATTGGCTAGGTCTCACCAATGATTCGTGTCTAAATTTTTGGTTTTTTAAAAAAATGTGACCTATACGATAGTATATACTGCAAGCCGGCGCCACTCGCAGCTGATGTTTGGTAAATCTTTGTGACATTTAAAACTCAACGCTACTCTGCAATGTTTACCGACGAACTTTGCAATCTGAGACATAATGTTTTTGACATTCTCATCTTTCGGATAAACAAAATTTGGTTTGATATTTATTACAATACTACTGACGTCACTTAAATTAAGTTTGAAAAGTTGATATATTCCTCTTAAGTTGGATGATTGGGGGTGTAATTTTTATTTAATATGTTTAACATCCAATACAAAAAAAAAGGTTGTTATTATGAATAGAGGAAGTCAGCAGTCTCTAATTTAATGAAAACTTGTCCCTGATCTATTATTGCCCAGTCAAGCAAAACCATCACCAGCACCCCGGTTGGATGGGACTCGTTCACCTTGGACGGCACCCCGGGTGGATGGGACTCGTTAACCTTGGACGGCAACTCATCTAAGAGAAGGAAACCCTGAAATCAAACCCGGAGTTGGAGTCCCGTAGGCGGATAGCATTGGTACAATGAAACAATCAGACAACTCCTGCGACGCCACTGGTGCCAAGCTGTATCCCTTGGGGTTATCCAGTGGCTTGGAGAGAGGCGATTTGCTGTTGGGAACCAGCTTATAATCCTAGAAGAATAATCCCAGGCCTTGTGGATTTCGTCCTGCGAATTCCATACCATCGTCACTTTGTGACGGACGGATGCAAGTAAAAAAAATCAACAACAAAAACAAATAAAGGTTGTTATAATGTATAAAGAAGTCAAAGGTCTATATTTCAATGAAAACTAGTCCCTGATCTTTGCTGCATTCACCGTGTTCCTGATCTTTGCTGGATTCACCGTGTTCCTGATCTTTGCTGCAATCTCAGTGTTCGTGATCTTTGCTGCAATCACAGTGTCCCTGATTTCTGCTGCATTCACCATGTCCCTGATCTTTGCTGCAATCACCGTGTTCCTGATCTTTGCTGCAATCACCGTGTTCCTGATCTTTGCTGCAATCTCAGTGTTCGTGATCTTTGCTGCAATCACAGTGTCCCTGATTTCTGCTGCATTCACCGTGTCCCTGATCTTTGCTGCAATCACCGTGTTCCTGATCTTTGCTGCAATCACCGTGCCTGATCTTTGCTGCAATCTCAGTGTTCGTGATCTTTGCTGCAATCACAGTGTCCTTGATTTCTGCTGCATTCACCGTGTCCCTGATCTTTGCTGCAATCACCGTGTTCCTGATCTTTGCTGCAATCACAGTGTACCTGATCTTTGCTGCAATCACAGTGTCCCTGATTTCATAAGTGTAAACGGCAGCAACATAAAATCAGACGAGGTATTTAGATGAAGAAACAAAATTGCAAGATGGTAAGTCAATGTATTTTTTGATGATAAGTTGTTAACAAGATAAGTAAATTAATACTATTTTGATGATGATAAGTGGTTTATGTTTATGCCATTTTCTTTTGATAAAATCTGTCTATAAGAATGTGTTCGCCATTTCAGTGATTCATCAATGAATAATTTGAAACATACAATTTTAATGAATTGCTTCAAAATTGGCATCTCACCTGCAAAAAATCTAGCAACTTCAAGCTCTGTCCGTTACTTAAGGCTCAGATGACGTAGGCCTGGAGATGGAAGTTCTGTATGCAATGGTCCATGAGTTCTTGGACTTCCAGGCTTTTAACGTCGCTCGTTGCACATTCAGACTGCGCCAGACCTAATCTCACTGGGGATAGGACAACCTAAGACATCCAGACTGCGCCAGACCTAAGCTCACTGGGGATAGGACAACCTAAGACATCCAGACTGCGCCAGACCTAAGCTCACTGGGGATAGGACAACCTAAGACATCCAGACTGCGCCAGACCTAAGCTCACTGGGGATAGGACAACCTAAGACATCCAGACTGCGCCAGACCTAAGCTCACTGGGGATAGGACAACCTAAGACATCCAGACTGCGCCAGACCTAAGCTCACTGGGGATAGGACAACCTAAGACATTTTAAACTATTATTTTCTTTATTATTCTCGTCATTGTTGAATTATTTGAATACCATAATTTCACATTAGTGTGAACAAATAATGTCAAAGCATTTCAAAGATTATCTCAAACATTTCAAAGATTATCTCAAACATATCAAAGATTATCTCAAACATATCAAAGATTATCTCAAACATTTCAAAGATTATCTCAAACATATCAAAGATTATCTCAAACATTTCAAAGATTATCTCAAACATTTCAAAGATTATCTCAAACATTTCAAAGATTATCTCAAAAATTTCAAAGATTATCTCAAACATTTCAAAGATTATCTCAACCATTTCAAAGATTATCTCAAACATTTCAAAGATTATCTCAAACATTTCAAAGATTATCTCAAACATTATAAAGATTATCTCAAACATTTGAAAGATTATCTCAAACATTTCAAAGATTATCTCAACCATTTCAAAGATTATCTCAAACATTATAAAGATTATCTCAAATATTTCAAAGATTATCTCAAACATTTCAAAGATTATCTCAAACATTTCAAAGATTATCTCAAACATTTCAAAGATTATCTCAAACATTTCAAAGATTATCTCAAACATTTCAAAGATTATCTCAAACATTTCAAAGATTATCTCAAACATTTCAAAGATTATTTCGTATTGAACAAAGCTCATCTTCATTTTCCTAAATATATTTAATGGAAACCCAGACACAAAAGATAAGATTTGAACCTACTATCTCTTCCTTCCGTACTGCAGATGTTATCGGCTATATCAGCCTGGCACTCCATTACTTGCAAGATGTTGACATTATCACATCCGGTCTTGCCCCTGTTAAAGCATTATTTGAATATCCCAAACTGTCTGTAGAAAATAATTGAAGTTTTATAAAACAGAAACTAATTATTTACTAATATCTTAATTGCGCAAGGAATTAAAACGTTCATATGTGCATTAGTCTCGGACGGAGAGATTCGGTCCGGCGACGTAACTTATTTGTATAGGGCACTACGTTTGAACTGCTCTGCGCAACACTTGTTATCTCACTATGCCATGCCCATTCCTCTGCCCATTTTAGTTTAGGTCGTTATATAAACAACATTTATCTTTGAAAGTGATAAAACACTCTCTTATGGTCTCGGTGTCGTTATGACAAGAGTTTCTGAAATCTAAGAAAAATAGTGCAATAGTGGGCAGAGGCGAAGGAACGGCTTGGCATTGGGGCAGTTGCCAAGGGGGCCGCCCACGCCTGTTCAAAAGGGCGCCGCTAAATCTCTAATTTTTTAATTTTTATTATTTAAAAAATAAATTAGCCAAGGGCGCCAAAAACCCAGTTACGCCTCTGATAGTGGGACGGTAAACGTAGGCGTTTGTGAAGTGTTTTAAAGAGTGCGTAAGCTGACCACCAGTCTTCAGAATAAAAAAAAATGTCATGGCACTGGAAACGCATACGTTACAAACAGAACTTATAAGGGCAATAAACTGCCTGTAGTTGAAAACTTCACATACCAAGGGTCCTGTAACACCATAAGTTAACCTTGATCTGTCGCAAGACAATATTATTTATTCCTACTGCACGATGGCGTAGAGATTCGACAATAATCCCGATGAATTGTTGTATGAATTGTTGTACGAATAGTTGTATAAAATGTTGTATGCATTGTTGTATGAATTGTTGTATGAAATGTTGTATGAATTGTAATATGAATTGATTTTAGAAATGTTTGAATTTTTGTATGAATTGTTATATGAATTGCTGTATGAAATGTTGTATGAATTGTATGAAACGATGAGATGAAAAATGAAACACAATGTGTTTTAAACGAAATAAATAGGCTAGTCTCTTCTCCGTGAAATCACTTTCGCCATCTAAAAATGTGCATACAAATGTATAATATACAGTAGCATTCACTCACCCACTCAACACAAATTCTTTGACATTATAAAACTGAATTAATAGGCATTGAGGTAAAATTATAATCGCTAGATTTAGAATGCATCAACATTAATTCTTCGACATTATAAAACTGACTTAATAGGCACTGAGGTAAAATTATAATCGCTAGATTTAGAATGCATCAACACTAATTCTCTGACATTATAAAACTGAATTAATTGGATGCAGGGCAACTAAATGTGACTCACACGATTAACGTGAAACATTACTTTAACGTAAGTCACAAATTATCCATTTACGTTCTTAAGATTAATGGTTATGATCATGATATTGAAAGTAGATGCAAGTCAACAGACAATAAATTACTTCATCTAACTCCCTGGCCTTTTGATCTCCAGCTCCTCCAACTCCCTGAATTTTTTATGTCTGGCCCCCAACTCCTTTGCCCTTTGATGTCCGGCCTCCCAACTCCATGGCCTTTTGATGTCTGGCCCCAAACTCCTTGGCCTTTTGATGTCCGGCCCCAAACTCCCTGACCTTTTGATGTCCGGCCCCCAAATCCAAGGTCTTTTGATGTCTGGCCCAACATGGCTAACAATGTAGACCCTCTTTGAATAATTCATCACATGTTCCCCAACTCTACTTGCTTTGATATGAGCACTACTCTTTAGCAAAGAAACACCAAATCTCATGCTGTTATCAAAACGATTGTGTTTTTAAAAACGAATTGTAGTCAGTGGCGTAACTAGGAGTAGTGCCACCATGGGCGCACCAAGATTTCCACAACCACCACCACTTTTCCACCAGAAAAACCATGCATTAATGGTATGCTTGTAGTTATATTGCTATTTAACGTTACCGCAAAAGGGGGTCAATTTTTCAACACATGCACCCCCACCCACGCTTTTGTTCCGATGATGATGAGAGGACAAATGAGGGTTAGGGGGGTAGGTAGGTGGTCGGTAAGTCAATGAAACTTGGATTGTTTTCTTTGATACCGACTAATTATGATTTATCTATAGCTCTGCCCGAAGTCATGCTGGTGGCAACCTCTCTTGGTCAATGTCCTTAACCAAAGTTTTTTGAGCATGCCACAAGACGGAAACACAACATAAGGATATGCCAAATCGAATGTGAAGACTGGACCCGGTTGTCCACGCAGAGTCATGTGAAATAATGGTCGTGAAAGCAGGTGCCACAAACATGACATTGGTCATCTTCATTTGAGCAGGACAAACGACAAGATGGTCGGTCGCCTGAGGAGTTGAATTGTGTGCGCTACGACATCAATACCATCAATTACTCACTTTAGAACATAGAATAAGCACATCGTAATAGTTATAGCACCTAGCATCATGTTTCTTGGGAACTTTATGTTTTTGTTACTCAGAGTTGTACTTATCAATGGAGAGCAGGTGCTTGGTTTGTTACTGGCAAAACTTACTCGAACATTTATTCGCAGTTGCTTTACGCGTACAACATATACGTTTCTAATTGTGCCAATACAGTATTGGTGATGTGATATGATTTACCATAAGGGGTGATGTCGATAGTTATGAAGGATGTTGTGAATTATTTGGGATATATGTTTTCCTATAATTGTATAGGGTGTAAAAAAGGACATTTCTTGCCATTGGAAATGCCTTGGTCCGTAGATTCGTGTGGTCCAAGAAAAAGTGTATGGGATGTGAAAAGGTTAAATGAGCCGGCGCATGTTGTTTATGTTACGCTCTACAACTTACACATCATTAATCAGAAGATGGAAACACAAGGGTGCGACCACAACTTACACATCATTAATCAGAAGATGGAAACACAAGGGTGCGGCCACAACTTACACATCATTAATCAGAAGATAGAAACACGAGGGTGCGGCCCTGCGTGGGGACGTACGGGGCATCTACTGAACGCCCATACAGACTCGATTGTACTCTTACAAAAAGGATCTGGCCCTAGATGTCCACTTTCCCAGAATGCTCTGAAAGGTTCTTCTGTGTCACTCATTTGACACTCATGAGGGTAAATACCGCCGAAGGCGGCGCCGCTGCAGGTTTCTCTTGAAGGAAATACGTTTTGCCCTGATGTAAATTGAGTTGACCTAAAAATATATGGCGCTTATGTTACTTTTAAGAACACTGCGCCGATTAAAGGAATTTGCTGGCGCAGCTACAACGGACAAACAACACACAATCTATCTGACCAACACACACAATCTATCCGACCAACACACAAATCTATCTAACCAACACACACACTCTATCCGACCAACACACACAATCTATCCGACCAACACACACAATCTATCCGACCAACACACACAATCTATCTGACCAACACACACAGTCTATCTGACCAACACACACAATCTATCTGACCAACACACACAATCTATCTGACCAACACACAAAATCTATCTGACCAACACACAAAATCTATCTGACCAACACACACAATCTATCTGACCAACACACAAAATCTATCTGACCAACACACACAATCTATCTGACCAACACACACAATCTATCTGACCAACACACACAATCTATCTGACCAACACACACAATCTATCCGACCAACACACACCATCTATCCGACCAACACACACAATCTATCTGACCAACACACACAATCTATCTGATCAACACACACAGTCTATCTGACCAACACACACAATCTATCTGACCAACACACACAATCTATCTGACCAACACACACAATCTATCTGACCAACACACACAATATATCTGACCAACACACAAATCTATCTAACCAACACACAAAATCTATCTGACCAACACACACACTCTATCCGACCAACACACACAATCTATCTGACCAACACACACAATCTATCTGACCAACACACACAGTCTATCTGACCAACACACACAATCTATCTGACCAACACACACAATCTATCTGACCAACACACACAATCTATCTGACCAACACACAAAATCTATCTGACCAACACACACAATCTATCTGACCAACACACACACTCTATCTGACCAACACACACAGTCTATCTGACCAACACACACAATCTATCTGACCAACACACACAATCTATCCGACCAACACACACAATCTATCCGACCAACACAGACAATCTTTCTGACCAACACACACAATCTATCTGACCAACACACAATCTATCTGACCAACACACACAATCTATCTGACCAACACACACAATCTATCTGACCAACACACACAATCTATCTGACCAAAACACACAATCTATCTGACCAACACACACAATCTATCTGACCAACACACACAATCTATCTGACCAACACACACAATCTATCTGACCAACACACACAGTCTATCTGACCAACACACACAATATATCTGACCATCACACACAATCTATCTGACCAACACACACAATCTATCTGACCAACACACACAATTATCTGACTAACACACACAATCTATCTAACCAACACACACAATCTATCTGACTAACACACACAATCTATCGGACCAACACACAATCTATCTGACATGTCGCTTTATGTGTTAGATAACGTAGAGAGACCTTCTTAATTGTAATTATCCAATGTACCAAGCCAGAATTCTCAAATGACTGATCAGAACACAGCATTTCTCGTTGAATCACCACAGCAACACGTCACTATATTGACGTCATGAAAATCAGAAACAAATGACACACACAATACATGATATTAGTTTTTACTTTGAAATCAAATTTCCCGCATTAACGAGTGCAGTCTCAAATGTATTTATGTCAGAAAAAAAACGAATTTTTAAAAAATGTTGTCTTATCACTGATTTTTTTTCCTTTTCATTTACTCCATTTGTGTTTTTTAAAGTGGGTCTTGAATTCTTGCCGTTGTTGTCACCCATGAGCTGCTTAACGCTTCAGACTTTTGTATCCTCCCAAGAATGCGGAGATGGTTTTGACGAATCAACCTGCCAAGAAGAAACAGCATTTGCATAATATATTTGCCAGTAGATTAAATAGCAGACGGAACCAAATTAGATCAGACATTTGATGTAATTCCTCCAAAAGGCAAGGGCAGAAAATTGGGTTCTTCTATATGAAAAATGTAATCTCAGTTTAAAAAAATTATTTTTTTTTAAATGAAGCTAATTAATTTTTATTATACATAATATGTAAAGTGTAAAAATAACTTTACTTTTACACTTAAGAAGAATTCAGATGATTAAATTTTTGCTAAAAGGGGGAAAGAACTCTGGCTGGAGAAAGGGACTCAAATAATTAAGATAGTAATTTTCAATTTGAATGGTTCGATGAAGTGCAGTCAAACATTGATTGAATGAAACAAGGCAGACGATGATGTACTCACGAGCATGTCCAGATTCACACCCGAATTCTTCATAGCTAGGCTGGGCAGCGATCTGCCAAAACTGGCTCAAGAAACTACCAAATTTTTCCCCACACTTGTCAGTGGCTGCAATGACGACACAGTTGTTCAGTTGCTCCAGGTAACTACACATGACGATGTTCAAAGTTATAGAAAGAGATGTCAATAAATGAGTCAGACCGAATATTAATTTTGAGTGAATCACTCAACTTATAACTGAAATAAAATAATGTCTGAAACTAATATTATGGGAGAGAAACTTGGAAACAGCCTTGCATTTTTAAAATATGAAATAGTGGTCAGCTTAAATTTTTTTAAAAACTTCTTTATGTAACGCCATATTCTAGAAGTAAGCATGGGGAATTATGTGAAACCTTATTATAGTAGTTATTATTGAAGACTTAAAAAAAAAAACTGGGCTGCATTTAAAGAAATTTCGTTGTATGCCATTTAAGCTTACTTCCTTAAATTGCTCCTCAAATTCTGACTAGAATAAAAAAAAGTAATATATTTGAATGCGATCAGATTACGTAAGCGATAATAAACAGCACACATTGTTCTCTAACTCTCTACACCATCATACAGGCTATTATTATTTTTAAAAAAAAATATTTTGTTCACCATTTTTTGCTCGCTGAAGAAGGCTTTTTGCCGACACATCCGTTGTTCCGTTTTGTCTTTTGTTTCAGATGTTTGCCTTATCTTGTACGCATCGTGTCATTGTAATTTCCCCTATCATGTGCGCATTGTTTCATTGTTACTTTGGAATGCGTATCACTATCACGTGATTCTGCATTTCCTTTCAGAATTATACATAGAATAAAAATTACGTCACGATTTCATTGACAAAACAAACGCACAAAATCCGAATACTTCATTTCAGAAAGTCTAAACTTACGGGCAGCGATCGAACGTTTTAAAACGTCGTCGATGGTAGATGACAGCGGCCTGGAAATCAGATGTATAGGTCTGTGCGCATGCGCGCATGAGCTGCTTAGCTTCCAGTCTCTTGACGTCATCAGTAGCACACTCGGACTTAGTTAAGGCTGTAGATTGTGTTTAACGAGACGTAGGCTTAACACAAATATCTTAATTTACTCTGTCTCCACATTACATTTTTTCAAAAAGTAGATATCTATTCAAGGTTTTAAGTTGATAAAAACAAATATTTAAGTGCACTTTTCATTGTAACCGATTTCAACAATACTACCATTTAATATTAATAGCTTTCATTAAAGAATTGGGAAAGGACATCGATAACAAAGAAAATATGTTTTACAAAGTAATTTGTCAAACATACTCTTGTTGCCTTCAGGTGTACATATGTGATAGGCTACTGCAATCTGTGTTTCTTTGTACTTCAATGCATCATCGTTGTCACATTGGGACTTGCTGTCCTCAAAACATGTTTTGAATGTCTGGAACTGTCTGTAAAATGTTTATCTGTATTACAATAAATGGAGCCTTTTATTGATCCGAATGGACGGATATGGTGGAGCAGGCCAGGGCCCTACATGGGCTGTAGTGCCACTGATGGTTATGTCTGAATGGAAGGGTATGGCGGAGCAGGCCAGGACCCTACATGGGCTGTAGTGCCACTGATGGTTATGTCTGAATGGAAGGGTATGGCGGAGCAGGCCAGGGCCCTACATGGGCTAAAGCACCACTGATGATTAATTGTTACTATAAAATATAAACTTTATCTACAAGATTGTGTATGACTGTTTGAGTTACACAAATAATAATAATAACAGATAATCAATTTTAATTTATGTTGCTACATTGAGCAGATACGGCCATTTTCTTGTAGATTCTTACGTCGTTACATAATCTTAATCTTTGTGTTAACGTTCTTTTACTAGCGCGTAGTTCTTTCACACATTATTTCTATTTATCTCTGTTCTTATCTGCTACTCCCAACACATTGAACTAACTGCCGTTCCTCTCAATCCCTGTGTCATTTTCCCGGTGTTTTCCGAGGTGACTATCCCAATGGAATATTTTGTTTTCGCAAACATGACTTATTATTGCGGAGTATTGACGTAGTCTCCTAGAGTTTCAAGCTACCTAATCCTACGAGTGGTCGTACACGTGACACTAAATATTACCCAGCAAGCACCTTTACTCTTGTAGTATTTTTATCTTAAAACATTTGAGAGAGAGAAAGTAGTTCCATAAATCGTGGACTTGTTTAACATTATGACGTCATCAAAGAATAGGAATACTTGTTTTCAAAACAAAGTAATTATTCAACTTTACATTCAAGATTGAATTTCTTTTTATTATCATTTGAAAAGGGTGTTTTTTTTTTTTTTTTACACCCCATAAATTAACTTCGCTTTCGTGTGTTCCTAGCTGGCAAAATTTCAAACGTTCTTTAGAATTGTCAGCACCATACCCCCAACCCCACCCCAGTTTTTCCTGTTTTTTAAAAGGAGGGTAAAGAAAATATGATGCCACTGATTTCACTAAATACAATTCCCGATAACTGCACTAAATTAAGTTCTTGAAAAGAAAGTATGATGCCACTGATTTCACTAAATACAATTCCCGATAACTGCACTAAATTAAGTTCTTGAAAAGAAAATACGATGCCCCTGATTTCACTAAATACAATTCCCGATAACTGCACTAAATTAAGTTCTTGAAAAGAAAATATGATGCCACAGATTTCACTAAATACAATTCCCGATAACTGCACTAAATTAAGTTCTTGAAGAGAAAATATGATGCCACAGATTTCACTAAATACAATTCCCGATAACTGCACTAAATTAAGTTCTTGAAAAGAAAATATGATGCCAAAGATTTCACTAAATACAATTCCCGATAACTGCACTAAATTAAGTTCTTGAAAAGAAAACACGATGCCACAGATTTCCCTAAATACAATTCCCGATAACTGCACTAAATTAAGTTCTTGAAAAGAAAATAGGATGCCACAGATTTCACTAAATACAATTCCCGATAACTGCACTAAATTAAGTTCTTGAAAAGAAAATATGATGCCACAGATTTCACTAAATACAATTCCCGATAACTGCACTAAATTAAGTTGTTGAAAAGAAAATATGATGCCACAGATTTCACTAAATACAATTCCCGATAACTGCACTAAATTAAGTTCTTGAAAAGAAAATATGATGCCACAGATTTTACTAAATACAATTCCCGATAACTGCACTAAATTAAGTTCTTGAAAAGAAAGTATGATGCCACTGATTTCACTAAATACAATTCCCGATAACTGCACTAAATTAAGTTCTTGAAGAGAAAATATGATGCCAAAGATTTCACTAAATACAATTCCCGATAACTGCACTAAATTAAGTTCTTGAAAAGAAAATATGATGCCAAAGATTTCACTAAATACAATTCCCGATAACTGCACTAAATTAAGTTCTTGAAAAGAAAACACGATGCCACAGATTTCCCTAAATACAATTCCCGATAACTGCACTAAATTAAGTTCTTGAAAAGAAAATAGGATGCCACAGATTTCACTAAATACAATTCCCGATAACTGCACTAAATTAAGTTCTTGAAAAGAAAATATGATGCCACAGATTTCACTAAATACAATTCCCGATAACTGCACTAAATTAAGTTCTTGAAAAGAAAACACGATGCCACAGATTTCCCTAAATACAATTCCCGATAACTGCACTAAATTAAGTTCTTGAAAAGAAAATAGGATGCCACAGATTTCACTAAATACAATTCCCGATAACTGCACTAAATTAAGTTCTTGAAAAGAAAACACGATGCCACAGATTTCCCTAAATACAATTCCCGATAACTGCACTAAATTAAGTTCTTGAAAAGAAAATAGGATGCCACAGATTTCACTAAATACAATTCCCGATAACTGCACTAAATTAAGTTCTTGAAAAGAAAATATGATGCCACAGATTTCACTAAATACAATTCCCGATAACTGCACTAAATTAAGTTGTTGAAAAGAAAATATGATGCCACAGATTTCACTAAATACAATTCCCGATAACTGCACTAAATTAAGTTCTTGAAAAGAAAATATGATGCCACAGATTTTACTAAATACAATTCCCGATAACTGCACTAAATTAAGTTCTTGAAAAGAAAGTATGATGCCACTGATTTCACTAAATACAATTCCCGATAACTGCACTAAATTAAGTTCTTGAAGAGAAAATATGATGCCAAAGATTTCACTAAATACAATTCCCGATAACTGCACTAAATTAAGTTCTTGAAAAGAAAATATGATGCCAAAGATTTCACTAAATACAATTCCCGATAACTGCACTAAATTAAGTTCTTGAAAAGAAAACACGATGCCACAGATTTCCCTAAATACAATTCCCGATAACTGCACTAAATTAAGTTCTTGAAAAGAAAATAGGATGCCACAGATTTCACTAAATACAATTCCCGATAACTGCACTAAATTAAGTTCTTGAAAAGAAAATATGATGCCACAGATTTCACTAAATACAATTCCCGATAACTGCACTAAATTAAGTTGTTGAAAAGAAAATATGATGCCACAGATTTCACTAAATACAATTCCCGATAACTGCACTAAATTAAGTTCTTGAAAAGAAAATATGATGCCACAGATTTTAGTAAATACAATTCCCGATAACTGCACTAAATTAAGTTCTTGAAAAGAAAATATGATGCCACAGATTTCACTAAATACAATTCCCGATAACTGCACTAAATTAAGTTATTGAAGAGAAAATATGATGCCACAGATTTCACTAAATACAATTCCCGATAACTGCACTAAATTAAGTTCTTGAAAAGAAAATATGATGCCAAAGATTTCACTAAATACAATTCCCGATAACTGCACTAAATTAAGTTCTTGAAAAGAAAACACGATGCCACAGATTTCCCTAAATACAATTCCCGATAACTGCACTAAATTAAGTTCTTGAAAAGAAAATAGGATGCCACAGATTTCACTAAATACAATTCCCGATAACTGCACTAAATTAAGTTCTTGAAAAGAAAATATGATGCCACAGATTTCACTAAATACAATTCCCGATAACTGCACTAAATTAAGTTGTTGAAAAGAAAATATGATGCCACAGATTTCACTAAATACAATTCCCGATAACTGCACTAAATTAAGTTCTTGAAAAGAAAATATGATGCCACAGATTTTACTAAATACAATTCCCGATAACTGCACTAAATTAAGTTCTTGAAAAGAAAGTATGATGCCACTGATTTCACTAAATACAATTCCCGATAACTGCACTAAATTAAGTTCTTGAAGAGAAAATATGATGCCACAGATTTCACTAAATACAATTCCCGATAACTGCACTAAATTAAGTTCTTGAAAAGAAAATATGATGCCAAAGATTTCCCTAAATACAATTCCCGATAACTGCACTAAATTAAGTTCTTGAAAAGAAAACACGATGCCACAGATTTCCCTAAATACAATTCCCGATAACTGCACTAAATTAAGTTCTTGAAAAGAAAATAGGATGCCACAGATTTCACTAAATACAATTCCCGATAACTGCACTAAATTAAGTTCTTGAAAAGAAAATATGATGCCACAGATTTCACTAAATACAATTCCCGATAACTGCACTAAATTAAGTTGTTGAAAAGAAAATATGATGCCACAGATTTCACTAAATACAATTCCCGATAACTGCACTAAATTAAGTTCTTGAAAAGAAAATATGATGCCACAGATTTTACTAAATACAATTCCCGATAACTGCACTAAATTAAGTTCTTGAAAAGAAAATATGATGCCACTGATTTCACTAAATACCATTCCCGATAACTGCACTAAATTAAGTTCTTGAAAAGAAAATATCGCAAATGCGTTTGGTGCGTAATATTTTCTTTTATTTTATGAAAAAGTTTTTTTTAACTAAATCTACGGCGTAAACATGTAGGCCTAATAACGGGTGGGACATAAGAATATTAATATAAAAATAAAATAATTTAAAATGTATACAAAGGATAAAAAAGAAGAAAAAATACATTTAGGGTTTCTTTAATTAATATTTTGGATAAAAGAGAGGTGCCTTGTAGGTTTGTCCACATTTGAATACATGTATACATTTGACTTTCACATATAACATACTGAGCGGTTTTATTATTATGTTTTTATAAATCTCGTTAAGGTAAATCAATAAATCGTAGCTTATGTATTTCAAATAAAATTACATTAAAAAACTGTACGGGACCCTGGTTTTAAGAACGCGACATTTGTGATAACAATTTTTTTGACTTTGACGAAAGACATTCCAATGTCTGAAAAGTACGTTCTTTAAAATAACTAACTAACACACATATTCTGGTGAAGGTCTGAGATTAATTTCTTATGACCCCCGCTAGTAAATTGGCTACCAGCTCCATCTGCTGAGCTGAGCCATACAATATTTTCCTCACGTAGGGTTCCCCAACCCCCCTGGCTTCCCCAGGGAGATCTAGTGCGGGACATTCGATCAGCAGGTGCGCTAGTGTCTCCGGGCCAAGGCTGCAATGCCGGTAGGTAGGATCCCGGTTGCTGTCCAGCCGGCAGAAGTATGTGCCTATGGGGCAATGCTCGGTGTGCATTTGCGTCACTAAGCTCTGCTGTTTGCGGCCTAACCCCCACCATGGGCCTTGTTTGCTAGGAGTAGGTAAATTGGAAAAGACGCCTCTGGCAGTCGTATTGTCTGCCCATTGCCTGTACCAATTCGTCCTGAAGTAATCTGCCAGCCAGTTCTTTATTTCCAAATAAGTAATTGGTACCTCTGGCTGAGGCTGGGCAGCCCCGGTTTTCGCCAGAATGTCCGCTTTCTCATTGCCACTGACGTTGACGTGGCCTGGGATCCATTGCACTGTTACCTTGCCTCCTATTTCACCGATTTTGCATACGTCATCAATGGTAACGTCAACTAGATGAGTGGTACCTGTCTCTTCCCCAGGATCTAGAGAGCAGATCTTGAGCCGGAGTACACGATCACATCGAGCCCCGCAAGTTCGTTTTCTTTCAGTGTGTGGTACACGTTCTCCAGGGCCCTGTGTATAGCCTCAAGCTCCGCATCAAGGTTTGATTCTGCACTCCCACAGGGCCCCGAGAGTTAATCACTTTGTGGCCCCCTTGTGGGGTATATTATGAGCGCACCATACCCAGCAGTAACTTCTCTCAGGGTGGCCAATCTGTCTGTGAACACTTTCAGTACAAATCCATGTTCTCAAGGGCAGCCACTTTGTGAACATGTTCAGGGCTTCGCTTGTCATTGTTGCATCGGTCAAGGCCAAATTTATGGAGGGACGTGAAGGTTTCGCGTAAGGCGGATTAACTGGGATTTGGGCCAGACGTTCTCTATTTTGGGGCAGGTCGCCAGTCCTTTCCAGCTCCACGACCAGGTGCATGGAAGAGGACCTCTTTAGTCTTCTGCGTGCCACCCAGTTGTTCTGCATCTGGAACGACGGTTCCTTTTCGTCTCGTTGACGGTACCTCTTTACGGTACTTAATATTGACTTTTTCCCTCCTTATTTCTAGCGGTTCCTCATTGACCAAGACCTCAACAGCAGCTGTGGGTGTGATCCTGAATGCGCCACAGATGAATCTCAGAGCCTAATTCTGGATTCTGTCCAACTTTTCCAATTCGGTCTTGCTTGCAAAGGATTGGACTGGAAATCCATCACCGACCTTACACTGCCTAGGAATAGACTCTAGGCATTCTTGCACCCGAGCAAACCAATGGTTTCGCCAGATTGAGCTTGGCTGTTGCCTGTGAGAAGAGGTCTTGTACAACATTATAACTTTGCACATTTTGATCCACGTTCTTTAAACTAAAATTTACTAATTGACAGAAGATAATTATAATAGTCGATTAACTCACTGACAAGACTGTGATGATCCGAGGCTGGACTTTAGAAAATTCTTCACTCATAGATCCGCCCCTGAAAACCCCTTGTAAGATATACCATTCCTCCCCCTAGTTTTACCCCACAGTATCATAGACCACTCACCCCAAAAGCGTGCATTTAGTGTTCATCTCCTATCATTGATGAACCTTGAGAAAATAATACCTTACCCCCCCCCCCCGGCCCCCCCTCGGTATTGTCCTGGAGACAGCAAAGCGGAGTAACGTCCCTTGTTGTTATTGCATTCTTAAACCAAGTAGCTCACGCAAAAGCGTGAATATGGATTTTGTACCTCACACCGATAAACTTTGAGGGTAGAAGGTCAAGCCCGCAATAGCAGAAATGAACATCATTGGATGGGAAAGTATACACCATTTAAATCATCCAATTGAATCATCACCCAACTCGAATAAATAGCCAGAAGAAGCAAGAATCTGTCTTTTATGATCTTATCACTTGACTGTGGACTCTAGAAGGAACTAGACTTAGACCTTCACTAGCGTGATACATAACTGCAACCCAGGCTATTAGCAAGTATATGACTTTTAAGATCTGATCACTTAACAGTGGACGCTGGCAGTACCTAGACTTAGGACTTCATTAGCGTGATCATTAACTGCGACTGCTACCTGTAGTACTAGTGAGTACGCAATCATGTTATTGCACTTGTAATGTTCACATAGCTATTTAACTAATATTCGATCGTGTTTGATATTATTCTTATAATGGCTATGTTACCTTATACCTTATATAATTATTGCCTTTGCCGCGAGCTACGACACACCACCATCACATCATAGAGATGGTAGGTTGTTGTTCCAACTCGCTCATGTCTCTTTTAACAAGAGGACATTATGTTTATTATGTACATGTAAATTTAATTGTTAATGATTAAATATCCCATACTTCATAATTGTAATATTTGCCTGGTCCAACATTGTCGCAAAGCAACATATGCTTATGCTGACAACGTTCAGACTTATAAATCCATCCACAAATTGGAGGTATATAATGTACACGCCATGTCACTTTCCATACCTCGATCTGAATTCGTTGCTGTTGGAAAGGGACTTATCAGCGTATTACCATTCGATTGGATACTTATCCATTTTGTATCATACTACATTCAGCCTGGTTTCTATCACTTGACCGATTGACCTTGAAGCTGGAACTAGGGGATTGATCAACATCCTACACCAAACTACCTGACGGCTACTCGGACTTCGAGATCCAGGGACTCTACCTACCACGATTCGTCGCTGGAGAGTCATCTTCCCCATCGCAGAGATCCTACGGAACTCACGACAGGGAACTCCGCCTTTACTACTCTACGTTTGTGATCCACCGAGATCATCGTGGAAATATATAAACGTTAAGTCCCCAAGGAATGAACATAGTATCTTGGGCATTTATAATGATGATAACGTTAGTGTGTCAGTGACAATTGAAGTACATTGGAATATCTCGTCTAATTATAGGACATCCTTTTGTGTATATATTTATTAACTACCAGGAGTATATTAAGGAGAAATTTGTAAATAATTATATTCAATAAATCCTTGTATTTATTTCTCCTTTAACAACTAGTTCGTTTCAGTCCATACTTTATGTACATAGATAGGTGTTATGTCTATGTGGTGATTGGGCTTAAGTAAATAATCCCTAGACTGAGTGCCAATAGGATATCTTGTACGAGAGATACTCCTCAATACTAAATTATAAGACAGATCACCACAAAGACTTTTATAATCAACTCTTTACTTACTGGCAGAAAAGGGCGTACGCCACCTCATCAATAAGTTCAATTAATACACTTGCATTTCCTGACACCAGAGGGAATGAACATGCCATCAGCTCACTGCATGAATCATTTCGTTTGGAGAGTAGGTCTTTCCTGATCAGGCTGCTTTCTATGAAATATACAAGTACACCAATTCAGAATGGGTCAATTCATAATTAAATATTTCTGCATCCAGATGTTCCATTTGGAAATATGGAATATACTATAAAAAATGAAATACAATGTAGCCCAATGTAACATCTCGACCGCTCCAAGATGCTTGGTAACAATGTTTTATTATTTAGAAATATCCACCATGTTATATTAAGAAAATATTTATAAATGACAGCACACTCTTTTCAGTTTATAACACAATATAACATTTGTATAAACAATTCTTTTGGGGTGTGTTAAATCGTGATCTTTTCGGGATTTAGGCCCCAGGGTAGAATTTAATCTTTTGGTAGTGTTCCTTCAGAAGTACTGCAATACCGGGATAGTTACGTCCAATTCAACCCTTGAGGGTCTCTTGAACCTTGCGGCTTTCTATCTGTTGCACCGATCGTCCCGGCCCCGACCAGACACAAATTGAGATATCACGAGCAACCCAGAGAGGTTTGGTAACCTGACGGGAAATAGATACTACATTTTGATCTTAGCCAAGAGCTGAGAAGCAAGTAATCAAGATACGTGACTCACAAATTTGGTTCAATGGTTGAAAAAAATATGTACTCTAACTTTCAGCTAGATATGTTTAAGTTAAGACATATTTGATAGTACACTTTCGTTCCACGGTCCACCGAAGTCTTAAAAGCGAGTTCAGGCATTCAAGCACTAAAATAACGCAACAATATACATATAATATAAACTCACAACAAAATATGGCAGCAAAAGACAAGGCTAAGATGAGTTTAAACATTTTCAGCAACTTGTGACTTGTTTAAACGAGATTGTTCACGTCCCTTTCTTCAGAGTTCTTTCCCTTCCTTTTATAGCCGACCATCCTGTAAAATCGGGGGGTAATTTTTGAACAATAAACAATGTGCCCACCACAGTAAAATTTCGAAATTGCCACAAAACTGCACCCAACAGCTGTAGGTTTTATGACAGTACTAGAATTATGTTGTCTGCAAAATTAATCAATATATGTATAAATGTATGTTTCTATGTATGCATGTTCGTATGTGTTCCAATATCATTTATCAGATTACGATAAAACATTGGTAAGTTGTTGTGCGAACGCCCGCAAAGGTTTCTAAATTAGTACAATCATTTTACAATATTCGGTTTTGGGCCAGGGGACCTAAGTTCGTTTTTTCTTATTATTCTTATATAATTTCAAACAGAGCTATTTCATGGTTGTAAGGAATTTTAATTAAATAAAAATAGGGATATTTCAGTTTGTGTTTGACTTAATAAGTAGGTTTTTGAATTAGTACAGTCATTTACGCGATTGCGATATAAATTTGGTGAGTTGTCGTGTGGCTGCCCGCAAAGGCTTCTGCATTAGTATAACCATTTTACAATATTTCATTTGGGATAGGGAAAAGGGGGGGGGGGCTTAATTTCGTTGTTTTTTTTAATTATTCGAGCTTTTCAAATATGATTTCAAACAGAGCTACCAACACATAGAATTTCGATTGTTTGTAATGTTCTGGAACAACTGCTAACTGAATTAAATCTTAGTGCATTCCACTACGCTGCGAATTAAGATTACAGTCTTCATCAAAGTGTGGTTATTCGAAAAATGAAAAATAAAAAAAATTATGCGCGTATTGCTGTGAATTCAAATTGAAAAATGAAACACCAGGAATGTGCTGCGTGGGTAGAAAAGTGAAATCGCCAGAATTGCATTACCAACGGAAACATGATGAACGTTGGTATCAGATGACATGAGCTAATCAAAACATTTCTTGGCAAACATACGCAAGTACAATTCATGTTTCCAAATGACATCGATCGGGGCAGCAAATATGCGCGAGAATGGCATGCCAACATTTAAAGTGCAAGGGAAAATGTATCATTGTGGGAGGTTACTACGATCACTGCCGAAAGCAGATCACTAATTTCTTCAAATTTATTTCATTGGAAAATACTGATGGACAAATCGAACAACGTTGTCAATTTAATACGTGATCTAAACAAGAAATTGTCGTTGCATTGCAAGATTTATTCTATCAACACCACTAATTAATTTGATTGTTAAGAATTGCCCTTGAACAAATGTCTAATGATGACTACAAAGTTGTAGTTACAGCAGACAAAATACCTATAGGCCAACACGAAATGCATTATATTGCACACACAATTGATGAAATGGCGATGGCAATAGTAGGCGAAGAATTTAACTCACTTGAAATAATTCTTCATCGTAGAATTGTTGATGTTGAGCGAGTCTCACAAACTCATAAGTCACGCGACGGATTGCAGTATCCGATGTTATTTTCAGCAAGGAAAGGATGGATATCACTTCAACATCAAATTGAGAAATTAACAAACAGATGAAATAACGAATAAGAAAGTCAGTGCGATGAATTGTTATTCATATCGATTGATGATTCGCGAAGCTCTGAAAATCATATCTTGAAATGTCGACAATTGCTACAAGAATAAGAATTAGTAGCTACGAATCAGCAGCGTGGCAAATTTATCATTTCCAATCCATGAAGTACATCGCATCCAGCAGTTGTTTATTTTGAAGTGCACCAGAAAATGTACGTGTAAGAGCATTGTCGCCACCGACTACAACATTAACTGCGTTGTTCTCGTTGTGCGTGAATGATATGTTTGCAAAGACGCTACTTTAATCTTGAGTGCCAACATAATACACATGGAACGCACCAGCGAACAAGCTTCAACGTCGCCAACAAGCTCAAGCATTTGAAAGACACCCACATTTATATTCAAGCGTCGCATTATGCCGTCTGTACACATTAGGCCGTCTGTACACATTAGGCCGTCTGTACACATTAGGCCGTCTGTACACACTAGGCCGTCTGTACACACTAGGCCGTCTGTACACATTAGGCCGTCTGTACACATTAGGCCGTCTGTACACACTAGGCCGTCTGTACACACTAGGCCGTCTGTACACATTAGGCCGTCTGTACACATTAGGCCGTCTGTACACATTAGGCCGTCTGTACACACTAGGCCGTCTGTACACACTAGGCCGTCTGTACACACTAGGCCGTCTGTACACATTAGGCCGTCTGTACACACTAGGCCGTCTGTACACATTAGGCCGTCTGTACACATTAGGCCGTCTGTACACATTAGGCCGTCTGTACACACTAGGCCGTCTGTACACATTAGGCCGTCTGTACACATTAGGCCGTCTGTACACATTAGGCCGTCTGTACACACTAGGCCGTCTGTACACACTAGGCCGTCTGTACACACTAGGCCGTCTGTACACATTAGGCCGTCTGTACACACTAGGCCGTCTGTACACATTAGGCCGTCTGTACACATTAGGCCGTCTGTACACATTAGGCCCTCTGTACACTGTTCACCCAAACAATGCAGAATGCTTTTACTTGCGACTACTGTTAATCAACATACGTGGACCAACATCCTTCCAAGAATTGATTGAGAACAGAAAATGGTCAAATATCCCCATGGACACCAGGCACAGTAACTTTGGAAATCTCCTCTACACGCATAGAAGCCAGACTGATCAATAAATTGATCGTGTGCCCCTAATAAATAGAAGAGGAAGTATATGCCATTTATTGTAAAGTTTGCCAAGATTTTTTTGGGATGGTGGCAGAACAGATCCGTTAAATATGCACATCACTGAAACACCAACGTTCAATATCAAAAAAAAATCTGGAATTGGGGAAGTAACTCTAATCATGTCAACTCATTGTCTCATTAGGAAATGGCGTCAGCGGGCCGTCGAACTTGTGCTCCTTATGCCCTCCCTGGCGCCCACCCACACCTGCCAGCCGCCGGGTTTCCCCGACGTCGGGCTGTGCGGAGGAACGCCAGAGACCTCCCCAGGCGTGAAGCGTCCCCACCAGCAACCGCTCGATCGGGTTTGCCGATGGAGACCCTTCTCGCCCGGAGACATCTGGTCGACCGAAGACACTGTGTTTCAAGCGTCCGCAGTCCACTTACCTAGGGGTCGGGACGGTAAATTAACGTCCTAATATCTCCCCCCACCCGTCCCGGGGAAGCATCGGACGCCCTCTAAGAGGGATTCTACAGTGGGTTTCCACCTCGCAACTAATTCGCGAAGTAGCTGGGACGAAACGGTTGCCTAGGAGCAGCTTTCTCAGGGCTGCGTATTTAGAATCATCGGCCATAGGCTTCCACCACAGCCCATCGCCTCATATCCCTTAACGGCAACTTGTAATCATGATCCCTACCCTGTGTTTGCCTTTTCTTCCACCTGTGAAGTATCACAGGTGGCAGCCCTGTAGGAGCTGTTTTTTCCAGCAACTACCATGCATGCCCTTGTCTGCCACGCGGAACACGCAATGGTGGTAATGTGACCCGGGTTAACGCCGAGGGGGTGGATGGCCAGCGCTTCCAAATCGGCAAGCCACTACAGACTTGTCGACCGGAATCCCGGGGGGGATGTCAACTCATTATATGGGACGAATGAATTATGGCACACACAAACGCGTTGGAAGTGCTGCGAAGATCTGAGATGAAATGAACAGCTCTTCGGTGGCGCACTTATTTTATTGTCTGGTGATATTCGAGAAACTCTACCAGTTATACCACGTTCAACAGCTGCTGATGAATTAAATGCATATCTCAAATCATTTATTGTTATGCGACAAGTACAGAAATTGATTTTGGAGACCAATATGCGTGTACAACTATAGCAACCGCTGAAGACCAATATGCGTGTACAACTATAGCAACCGCTGAACGTTTCACAATACGATTGTTAGATATTTGGAATGGGGAAAAAGGCAATCACATGTATCACATTGCCAAAAAGCTGCTGTGAAATTACAGCAACCACCGTCGAATTGATTCACAAAGTTTTCCCAAATATCTAACAGAATTACAAAAAATCACCAGCGACTCATATTAGCAGCCAAAAGCAACGATGACAATGGCACCAACTTCAGCATTCAGTTGATTTCCCAGGCATGCCGTCCCACGATGTAACTTTGAAATTGGCGTCCGAAAAGTAAATCCACCAAGACTTTGCAACGCTACCAAGCTTTCAGTGAACAAAGATGATGAACAAAATCATCGAAGCTACTATTTTAAATGGAAAATTTAAATGAGAAGATGTACTGTCGCCACAATTGCCAATGATTCCCACAGAAATGCCATTCCAAGTCAAACGCCTGCATTTCCGGTGCGACTCGAATCGACTATCAACAAAGCATGAAAAATTCATTATACCATCCATGATAACACCAATGATACCATCCATGGTAATTTCCATATTAAAATTCATGATACCATCCATGATCCCATCCATGATTACCCATGATACAAACGATGATACCATCCTTGATCCCATCCATAGGAGATCCATGATACTAACCATGATACCATACACGATACCATCATTGATACCATTTATGATCCATCCATGATACATCCATGACACGATTCATAATACCCTACATGATACCATCTTTGATGATATCGATGTAACCATCCATGATACCTCATATGATACCATCCATGATACCATACATGGTACCATCCATAATACCATTCATTGTACCGCCCATCAAACCATACATGAAGCTACCCAAGTTACCACCCATAAAACTACGATACCATTCATGGTACGATCCATGATACTATCCATGATACCACCCATAATACTTCCATGATACTCTCCATGATCTCAACCATAAAACCATCTGTATTACAATTCATATAACCATTCATGATACATCCATGATACCTTCCATGATTACATACATTCTACCATCCATGATACCATCTATGTAAACTTCCATGATACCATCCATGATGCCATACATGATATCATTAATGATACGATCAATAACACCATCCATAATATATACCAGTGGTTGCCAAACATTTTGTCTCGTAGACCACTTGCCATGTTTTTCGTTGTTGGGTAGACCCCTTGCTTACCTCATATTGATTTTTGGCAAATCCATTACCATTAAATGTATTTTTGACAGCCGGTATAGACTAATTGAAGAGATTCATGGAATCTAACATTCAAGTTCATAGCAACTAAATGGTGTTGATGGATGACGCAGTGTATAGCTTACATCCCGGGAACATTTTGTTTTAAATAACTTATACATCCACGATAACGTCCAACCATGACAGGTGATCTGTACTTATACATCCACGATAACATCCAACCATGACAGGTGATCTGTGCTTATGCATCCACGATAACGTCCAACCATGACAGATGATCTGTGCTTATACATCCACGATAACGTCTTCGGTAAGTGATATTGCCAATAATAATTTGGGGTAACTCTAAGCTTTGTATAACTGTTATCCCGGTTACATTTAAAGAACTACTTCACATTTTGTGAGTTCCCGATTATCCCGTTTAGTGGTGTTAGATCTGATGCTTCTTTACAATTGTATTTATTAATTAATCGGTTTCAATAAATATTTCGGCAGAAGTTTCCGATGCTAATATTACTGATAACAATGGGATGTTTAAAGAAATTATAACTCATAACTAAGTTGTCTTATCTTGTGGCATGTGACAGCATAAAGTGGCAGCAGCCCCTGCCCATGATCCCGGTACCCTTTTTACATCAGGTTGATTTGCTCAGTGGAGTAGGCGAGAATGGATCTATTTTAACTTAGGCCGACAAAAGGTTGATAAAATCCACGGTGCCCCCCGCCCCGATCCCCAACCCCCGTGACCATCGAATAGATGCAGAGACATTGCTGGTGTCATTCTATCGATGACCATCTTGTTCAAAGTTGTTCAACCCT
The DNA here is from genome assembly GCA_964017045.1 of Omphiscola glabra. Lineage (NCBI taxonomy): Eukaryota > Metazoa > Mollusca > Gastropoda > Lymnaeidae > Omphiscola > Omphiscola glabra. Next base: position 26,776,219 of record OZ024808.1, read on the forward strand.
AATAGCATTTATAAAATTACATTTTACAATCGCTGAGACAATCTTGATTGACTAGATTCTATTGTGTAGGGCACTGACAGATCTAGAAGAGCATCTAGCACGTACTGTCAACCTAGGATCCACTGACAGATCTAGTAGAGCATCTAGCACGTACTTTCAACCTAGGATCCACTGACAGATATAGTAGACCATCTAGCACGTACTGTCAACCTAGGATCCACTGACAGATCTAGTATACCATCTAGCACGTACTGTCAACTTAGGATCCACTGACATATCTAGTAGACCATCTAGAACGTACTGTAAATCTAGGAGCCATGACAGATCTAGTAGACCATCTAGCACGTACTGTCAACTTAGGATCCACTGACATATCTAGTAGACCATCTAGCACGTACTGTCAATCTAGGATCCATGACAGATCTAGTAGACCATCTAGCACGTACTGTCAACCTAGGATTTATGACAGATCTAATAGACCATCTAGCACGTACTGTCAACCTAGGATCCATGACAGATCTAATAGACCATCTAGCACGTACTGTCAACCTAGGATCCATGACAGATCTAGTAGAGCATCTAGCACGTACTGTCAACCTAGGAAGAATTAGGGTTATGCAACTTGTGTAGTGGTTTTGTACCAAAGTTTTCTGATATCACTGGGCCATTAAGAAAACTTCTAAATAAAAGTAACAAAAAAAAAAAAAAAAAAAAAAAAACAAAAAAAAACAAAAAAAACCCAGATACACTGGACAGACGATCATGACACAACTTTGGAAACTATTAAAGTAATATGTCAGAGTTACAACATATTAATTCCCCCTGATTTAGTAAACTTTTGATATTAGTAACAGATGCATCCTATAATAATAATAATAATAAAGTTTATTTGAAAATCCCGCTTCATCCACAAAGGATCGAAGCGCGGTACAAAGTCAACTACTTTAAAAGAGTAATGAAAACAATCTATACTTTACAACATTGAAATACAAAACGCAACAACACAAAACTAAGTACGTGCATTGCCATTCAAAGTGTTACATCCCCTTGCAACCATAAACAACACAAGCCAAAAAACATCTAGGATCTAGAAATGGATGTGTTTTCAGATTGGTTTTGAAGGACACCAGTGTCTGGTTGTATCTGAGAGCGACAGGGGCTTGTCTCATGAAAGAGGTCAATAACAAAATGAGACCAATAATATGCATCGAATATTGGATAAGGAGATTTCCTTATGCAAGAGGTTAATAAAAAATTAAGACCAATAATATGCATCCACTAATGGATAAGGAGTTTGCCTTATGCAAGAGGTTAATAAAAAATTAAGACCAATAATATGCATCCACTAATGGATAAGTAGATTGCCTTATGCAAGAGGTTAATAAAAAATTGAAACCAATAATATGCATCCACTAATGGATAAGGAGTTTGCCTTATGCAAGAGGTTAATAAAAAAATTGAGACCAATAATATGCATCCACTAATGGATAAGGAGTTTGCCTTATGCAAGAGGTCAATAAAAAAATTGAGACCAATAATATGCATCCACTAATGGATAAGGAGTTTGCCTTATGCAAGAGGTTAATAAAAAATTGAGACCAATAATATGCACCCACTAATGGATAAGGAGTTTGCCTTATGCAAGAGGTTAATAAAAAAATTGAGACCAATAATATGCATCCACTAATGGATAAGGAGTTTGCCTTATGCAAGAGGTTAATAAAAAAATTGAGACCAATAATATGCATCCACTAATGGATAAGGAGTTTGCCTTATGCAGGAGGTTAATAAAAAAATTGAGACCAATAATATGCATCCACTAATGGATAAGGAGTTTGCCTTATGCAAGAGGTTAATAAAAAAATTGAGACCAATAATATGCATCCACTAATGGATAAGGAGTTTGCCTTATGCAAGAGGTTAATAAAAAAATTGAGACCAACAATATGCATCCACTAATGGATAAGGAGCTTGCCTTATGCAAGAGGTTAATAAAAAAATTGAGACCACTAATATGCATCCACTAATGGATAAGGAGTTTGCCTTATGCAAGAGGTTAATAAAAAAATTGAGACCAATAATATGCATCCACTAATGGATAAGAAGTTTGCCTTATGCAAGAGGTTAATACAAAAATTTAGACCAATAATATGCATCCACTAATTGATAAGGGGTTTGCCTTATGCAAGAGGTTAATAAAAAACATTGAGACCAATAATATGCATCCACTAATGGATAAAGAGTTTGCCTTATGCAAGAGGTTAATAAAAAAATTGAGACCAATAATATGCATCCATTAATGGATAAGGAGTTTGCCTTATGCAAGAGGTCAATAAAAAAATTGAGACCAATAATATGCATCCACTAATGGATAAGGAGTTTGCCTTATGCAAGAGGTTAATATAAAATTGAGACCAATAATATGCACCCACTAATGGATAAGGAGTTTGCCTTATGCAAGTGGTTAATAAAAAAATTGAGACCAATAATATGCATCCACTAATGGATAAGGAGTTTGCCTTATGCAAGAGGTTAATAAAAAAATTGAGACCAATAATATGCATCCACTAATGGATAAGGAGTTTGCCTTATGCAAGAGGTTAATAAAAAAATTGAGACCAACAATATGCATCCACTAATGGATAAGGAGCTTGCCTTATGCAAGAGGTTAATAAAAAAAATTGAGACCAATAATAGGCATCCACTAATGGATAAGGAGTTTGCCTTATGCAAGAGGTTAATAAAAAAATTGAGACCAATAATATGCATCCACTAATGGATAAGGAGTTTGCATTATGCAAGAGGTTAATATAAAATTGAGACCAATAATATGCACCCACTAATGGATAAGGAGTTTGCCTTATGCAAGAGGTTAATAAAAAAAATTGAGACCAATAATATGCATCCACTAATGGATAAGGAGTTTGCCTTATGCAAGAGGTTAATAAAAAAAATGAGACCAATAATATGCATCCACTAATGGATAAGGAGTTTGCCTTATGCAAGAGGTTAATAAAAAAATTGAGACCAATAATATGCATCCACTAATGGATAAGGAGTTTGCCTTATGCAAGAGGTTAATAAAAAAATTGAGACCAATAATATGCATCCACTAATGGATAAGGAGTTTGCCTTATGCAAGAGGTTAATAAAAAAATTGAGACCAATAATATGCATCCACTAATGGATAAGAAGTTTGCCTTATGCAAGAGGTTAATACAAAAATTTAGACCAATAATATGCATCCACTAATTGATAAGGGGTTTGCCTTATGCAAGAGGTTAATAAAAAACATTGAGACCAATAATATGCATCCACTAATGGATAAAGAGTTTGCCTTATGCAAGAGGTTAATAAAAAAATTGAGACCATTAATATGCATCCATTAATGGATAAGGAGTTTGCCTTATGCAAGAGGTCAATAAAAAAATTGAGACCAATAATATGCATCCACTAATGGATAAGGAGTTTGCCTTATGCAAGAGGTTAATATAAAATTGAGACCAATAATATGCACCCACTAATGGATAAGGAGTTTGCCTTATGCAAGTGGTTAATAAAAAAATTGAGACCAATAATATGCATCCACTAATGGATAAGGAGTTTGCCTTATGCAAGAGGTTAATAAAAAAATTGAGACCAATAATATGCATCCACTAATGGATAAGGAGTTTGCCTTATGCAAGAGGTCAATAAAAAAATTGAGACCAATAATATGCATCCACTAATGGATAAGGAGTTTGCCTTATGCAAGAGGTTAATAAAAAATTGAGACCAATAATATGCACCCACTAATGGATAAGGAGTTTGCCTTATGCAAGAGGTTAATAAAAAAATTGAGACCAATAATATGCATCCACTAATGGATAAGGAGTTTGCCTTATGCAAGAGGTTAATAAAAAAATTGAGACCAATAATATGCATCCACTAATGGATAAGGAGTTTGCCTTATGCAGGAGGTTAATAAAAAAATTGAGACCAATAATATGCATCCACTAATGGATAAGGAGTTTGCCTTATGCAAGAGGTTAATAAAAAAATTGAGACCAATAATATGCATCCACTAATGGATAAGGAGTTTGCCTTATGCAAGAGGTTAATAAAAAAATTGAGACCAACAATATGCATCCACTAATGGATAAGGAGCTTGCCTTATGCAAGAGGTTAATAAAAAAAATTGAGACCAATAATATGCATCCACTAATGGATAAGGAGTTTGCCTTATGCAAGAGGTAAATAAAAAAATTGAGACCAATAATATGCATCCACTAATGGATAAGGAGTTTGCCTTATGCAAGAGGTTAATAAAAAAATTGAGACCAATAATATGCATCCACTAATGGATAAGGAGCTTGCCTTATGCAAGAGGTTAATAAAAAAATTGAGACCAATAATATGCATCCACTAATGGATAAGAAGTTTGCCTTATGCAAGAGGTTGATAAAAAAATTTAGACCAATAATATGCATCCACTAATGGATAAGGAGATTGCCTTATGCAAGAGGTTAATAACAAAATGAGACCAATAATATGTCTAAGCGATTTCTTTTAACAGATCATAAACCCCTGGTTGCACTAAATAAAAAGAAGACACCAAATAATAACATCAAGGGATTTTCTTTAATATTACCGGTACAAGACTATCAAGGTGAAATAAAAATCAATAAAAGGTAAATCTAACACAGTGGCAGATTTTCCGTCAAGACGGATTGCATACAAAGACAATGACCAGGACACAGAGTTGAAAGACATCAGTCCGATGATTTAACTTTTGTGAAAACGGGGGTCACATGCACTATACATCATGTGATATACTTTAGTTGCTGACATTTGCCGAAATACACATGGAATGCTGTGAACATCTTTTAATGATGATTTTGTGTTATCACAGTCTATTGATGAGATTTATGTATTATTTATTGATTTAAGACACTATTTAGAGTTTGGCCTGAGAATAGAATGTCTTTAATGACGGGTTTAATGTAAGATTGAATAAAATAGAAGAAAATGTAGGAGAATATTTTCAGCACACAATCATATTTTGATACAATACAAGATGATGTGGGTATTTTCATTACATACGATGCTGAATTATCCATTGGGGTGTAACATTAAGATAACCTACTGCATACGACGTGTTATTGTGATATAAAATCAACTTTTGTCTGTATTGACATGGGTTCAAATCCCACTTGATATAATAATAAAAAATTCAGATGATGTCCATGATTTTGTAAATAAGTTTAGTACGACAGTGAGACAAAATTCGCTTTCTATTGTTGACTATTGATATGACTTTTTGTTGAATTTTTTAAATAGTAATTTAAAAGTTAACATGAAAATTTTCATTAAAAGAAAACTGAAATGAAATTTTGTTGATGTGTATTAAGAGTAAGGTTGGCATACAATGATTATGTACGTGACATGTCAATGAATTGACAACTTGTTCATTGATATTTCAATTGTAACTCTAAATAACATTTTTTTTAAAGGTTTAATGAGGAATCATATCTTACTTCATATGATGGGTATCATCGTCATCATCATCATCATCATCATCAGGTCCCGTAGTCCTTCGACCGTTGGGGCGCCACAGATGACATGTACACTATTCTTCTCCATTCCTCTCGGTCTTCTGCCCTACGCATAGCATAGGTATACTTAGAAGATTATTTTTCTAAAAAGATTGGTTCCCAAACTTTTTTTATAGGGATGGGGTGTGTAACAATATAACTTCTTGTTCTGGTAAGGTACGTTGCATCATCCATGTACTGGCATATGTGCAACGGTTGGGGAATTGATGCTGCCATCCTAACGGATCCTAGCAGATGCCAGGGCAGCCTTGAAGATTTCGATGGATGTCGAGTTCGCGGCGGTATTGTCCAGGTGGTTCCAAGCGATTATTGTGCGTGGAAAGAATGATTGTTTATGATGCACTGTGTTACTCCGAGGCACAGTGAAGCATTTGCTATTGTTCCGGGTGTAATTGCTCATGGGGTTGTCAGAGGTTAAGTCAGTGTTAAGTGACTGATTGGCTCTGATTAATCGACTTTGTGTGTAATATTTTGATGTTGGATGGAATCAATTGAGAGGCAACACATGTAGAGATATAAGTGACGAGTTTAGACAGCCATGTTAAAAGAGGTCGCGTTATGAGTCGGTGCTATAGTTAAGTGTGTGATAATGGAGAGGACAGTAAGATACGAAAAGATAAGATTAGATAGCTTTATTGATCCAAATAAATGGAAGTTTGTTTTTTGTCATTCATCGTTCATATTTTTTGTTTCTGTCCTGAAAATGCTTATTTGAGTTTTCCACTGTTCCTTCAAATGAGTCTGAGACAAGACATTCGGCTTGTAATTGTGCGCTAATAATAACTGGTGAGTTCTTGGGTGGGAAAAGAGTCTTGGATTTATGTTTGAACGGAGTTCTCGTTTTTCCTCTTCAAGAACACGAACACATTTTTGCCTGTGGCAAATTTGTCTTTGAATAGTTGTTAAGATCTTGCCATTTATTTACAAGATAGCGTATCAATTTTTTCTAAAATATCGGATATGGATTTGTCTTGGTTTATGGCAAAGATCTCAAACAGTGCCATGTAGTCGCCGTTCCTCGCGATACAAAAACACCATATTATTATTATTAGTTGTAACATAACAGAATGTTCTTGTATCTTCAGCATGTTATCTAATACTTTATTAATATGAATGCGGCTACCACTCTCACTGTCATCCCTAATTATGATGCCGTCTCATTTATCTCAAGAATTGAACAGGTCCGATTATATACATCACACAGTTCTTTATTATCCAAATAATTGGTACAAATATGGTCCTTGAAATTATTACATCCATGTAACTGTTAAAGTTACTACAACATAAGAAATATTACACACTTTAATATTTTATCCATGAATTAACATCACACTCAAACATGGCCTCCACCCATCTCTGACCAAAGACCGTGCACACTGTCGCTCACAAAAAAATCATGACTTCCTCATTCGCCACAAAATTAGTTCTCCTTATTCTCATCATGTGATTAAATCACTACGCCACCGTGAATAGAAATAAATAATACTGTCATGTGACTGAGTACCGTTAACTCGTTGTGTTACAGTAGTCAAAGAGATGAAACACATTCAAAGCACCGTGATTAAAAAGAAAACTTTATAAAAACCTCTAAACTATTACGAAAACTGAAAAATATGCATTATATTATTATTATGTAATATTTATGATTTAGTTATCCACTGAATCGATAATTCATTTGACTAAGGTGATACTATCTTATGTGGCAGTGACTGTTTAGTTAGATTCAGCTGACTAGCAGCATTGCATTAAAAAAAACAATAGGGTGAACGGTTACAATGATGTTCAAGTCTACATTTTGAGCTGGTAGCACAATTAGTTGATAATGTTCAAGTCTACATTTTGAGCTGGTAGCACAATTAGTTGATAATGTTCAAGTCTACATTTTGAGCTGGTAGCACAATTAGTTGATAATGTTCAAGTTTACATTTTGAGCTGGTAGCACAATTAGTTGATAATGTTCAAGTCTACATTTTGAGCTGGTAGCACAATTAGTTGATAATGTTCAAGTCTACATTTTGAGCTGGTAGCACAATTAGTTGATAATGTTCAAGTCTACATTTTGAGCTGGTAGCACAATTAGTTGATAATGTTCAAGTCTATATTTTGAGCTGGTAGCACAATTATTTGATGATTTTCAAGACTATTTGGGGAGCTGATAGCACAATGAGTAGATCGTATTCAATTCTATATTGGGAGCTGGTAGCACATTTAGTTAATGATGGTCCAGACTATTTGGGGAGCTGGTAGCACAATTAGTTGATCATGCTCAAGTCTATATTGAGAGCTGGTAGCACAATTAGTTGATCATGTTCAAGTCTATATTGAGAGCTGTTAGCACAAATAGTTGATCAAGTTCAAGTCTATTTTGGGAGCTTATTTGGGGAATATTAAATAAAATATGCACAATGAGATTCTTTTCCTAAAAAATATCGCAAGTGCTTTTGGTTATTGTCTTTTGTTTTTCTAAAAATTTTGGTGAAATACATCTGCGGCGTAAAAGCGGGTGGTGTATTAGATTAATATTAGGGGCGTGAGAAAAATTATGTGGTTACAAGTCTTGAAAGGGGGGGGGGGGGAGCACTAATTTGGAATTTTATAATGTGCGTATGCTTGTTTAGTTAAACTTTTATCGACTCCCCCCCCCCCTTTTTTACAAATCAATTGTTTTTAGTTGCTGTTTAATAGAATCCTTTATATTAAATTCGCTTTTTGTTCGTGGCTGGCTGGAAAAATCTTCTGACTGCTAACTCACCCACTTTCAGTCAACCCATCAAGCAGAAAGTTGGCATTTAAAATTGTTGTCGATGACAACACCCTTTTTTGGTAATGTCATTCCCATCCCCCAACCATAACCCCAAAAAACAGTGTTTCCTTTTTTTGGCAAGGAGAATATAAAGGAAATATGACGACACTGATTTCATGAAATAAAATTCCCGATAACAGCACCAAATTATATTCTATAAAAAATATCGCGAGTGCGTTTGTGTGTAAGTTTAATAAGTTCTTTGTTTTCTAGAAGTAGTTGGTGAAATAAATCTGCGTGTGAAAGTGGATGTTTAAGTCATCGACCAGCTTATATGAAGGACTTGTATTATTGATGTGAAGCTATATCTTAAACCTGGCCAGGAGTCGCCCTAACACCATTAAAAGTATTGATTCGACACGAGTTTTAAGATGCGGCTGATGGTGGACAACATTAGGTTTATTACAGCAATGTAAGGATATTTCGATGCTACGGTTTCGGCGGACATCTATTTTAAGCGCCTTGCGAGTATCATCATGACATCCCTAGTATCATTTGACCCATCAGCACATCCCTAGTGTCGTTTGACCCATCAGCACATCCCTAGTGTCGTTTGACCCATCAGCACATCCCTAGTGTCGTTTGACCCATCAGCACATCCCTAGTGTCATTTGACCCATCAGCACATCCCTAGTATCATTTGACCCATCAGCACATCCCTAGTATCATTTGACCCATCAGCACATCCCTAGTGTAGTTTGACCCATCAGCACATCCCTAGTATCATTTGACCCATCAGCACATCCCTAGTGTCGTTTGACACAGCAACAGCCATGGCATGCAACACCATATGTCTATCAGGGTTTTTTTCAGGGTAATGTTACTGGTCAAAGGTCTCCCATATATTCGTAGTGTTCAGTTACCTCCCATATAATCGTAGTGTTCAGTTACCTCCCATATATTCGTAGTGTCAAGCTACCTCCCATATATTCGTAGGGTTCAGTTACCTCCCATATATTCGTAATGTTAAGTTACCTCTTATACATTCGTAATGTTAAGTTATCTCCTATGTATTTGTACTTTTCAGTCATCGATTTCCATCAGCCAATAAGACTTAAAATGCTATAATGTTCCGATCAAAACTCAAAGCCAACATCTCAACGTATAGTTCACCATCCAACATCTCAACGTATAGTTCACCATCCAACATCTCAACGTATAGTTCACCATCCAACATCTCAACGTATAGTTCACCATCCAACATCTCAACGTATAGTTCACCATCCAACATCTCAACGTATAGTTCACCATCCAACATCTCAACGTATAGTTCACCATCCAACATCTCAACGTATAGTTCACCATCCAACATCTCAACGTATAGTTCACCATCCAACATCTCAACGTATAGTTCACCATCCAACATCTCAACGTATAGTTCACCACCCAACATCTCAACGTATAGTTCACCATCCAACATCTCAACGTATAGTTCACCATCTTGATCCAGGCACAGCTTCAACAATAGATTTAACCATGTGCTGTTTACAATAAATGTTGTTTTGAATTGGGATTTGGGGGGGGGCGGTTGTGGGATTGGTCCCCATAGTTAAACGCTTGTTTAGAGATAGGAATGACCTTAAGCAATTTATAAATTCAACAGCCTTATTCAAGCTGCAGTGTTCCCAGACAACAATTGTAGTTGATATGAGTGCATTTTGCTCTATTTCCAATCTGAATAAAGGCGTGTTAACTGTGTTCTATCTGCTTTGAAACCAATTGGGAAATACAGATGGAGTAGAAGAAGGAGAGACAGATGGTGTAGAAGAAGGAGAGACAGATGGCGTAGAAGAAGGAGAGACAGATGGAGTAGAAGGAGACACAGATAGAGCAGAAGAAGGAGAGACATATGGAGTGGAAGGAGTGACTTACGATGTGACTTCCAAATGTTAGGATTTTCATAAAATTAAGACTTCAGATATTAGGATCTTCATAATGTTAAGACTTCACAAATTAGGATCTTCATAACGTTAACAATTCAGATATTAGATCTTCATAATGTTAACAATTCAGATATTAGGATTTTCATAACATTAAGAATTCACATATTTGGAATTTTGTAAAACTTAAAGTATTACCTGCTAGTGTCGTAATGATCGTTTGATATTAAACACCGAATAAACCAACTAATCAAGACAGCTAGGAACATAACACAAACTAAACATCCTTCACTTGGAGAACTATTTGAAGATAGATGTTTTAGTAAAACTAAACACATTTTGGATGATACATCCCACCCTCTTTATCACATACACTTAGGATTGGCCCATTTGGGACGAATTCTTTCTCTCACAGCGCGGACTGAAAGATAAAAAAAGTTATTTTGTTCCCCAATCTGTACGTATTTACCAGTGTGCTCCCCGTGAAGTCATAAATCTTAATGAGAACTAAGAAATCCCTAATATGGCTAAGAGAATTCACTGAAGGGCTGTTTATTTAACTAGTGAAATAATTTAACGTAGATGTGTTGTGTTCAAATTGTTTTTTTTTTATTTAGGTGTCGAAAATGTACAATGCAATCAAAAAACATTTCCATTTGTTTGGATCAATCTTATCTTATATTATCTTATCTTAATATTATAATTTTTTTCCAGATTTTGTGACTTGAAGATCAGTTTGGAATGTGTTAGCGCTTGTTTCGCGTACGAGGCTATCATGAAATATGACAAGTTATGTTGTTTTCAGACAGCCATCCCTTGACATAGCTGATGTAATTAGACCTCACAAAGGTGTAAGGGCATACAATTTCTTTAGGGTTCAAGGTGATGCAGAACACAAACCCCTTAAGGAAGCTGTAATAAAAATCAAGATAATTGAATTGAAAGCAATATTTAGATTAAACGACAAAAGACTCAAATGATAAGCTGCATTTAAATTCTATTTTATTCAGTCTCAATGAAAAACAATGAGGATATCACAACGTCTGGATGTTTGGTGAATAAATGTGATCCCTGACAGCACCCCCCTCTCTCTCTCTCTCTCTCTCGATCTCTCTCTCTCTCTCGATCTCTCTCTCTCTCTCTCTCTCGATCTCTCTCTCTCTCTCTCTCGATCTCTCTCTCTCTCTCTCGATCTCTCTCTCGATCTCTCTCTCTTTCTTGCGTTCTCTCCCCGTATCTAGCTCCCCCACTCCTTTACGTTCTCTCTCCCCTCTCTGTCTCCTTGTTTCTTTTAATCTTTCCCGTCTTATATTAATATCTATAATATTTACCTAACCTACGATGTTTTATTCAATAACTATAATATTGTCTTGTCCTAAACGATTTCTTTAACAACTATAAAGTTGTGTTTAATAACTGTAATGTCTTCCTGTCCTACGATGCTTTATTTAGTAGCTATAATTTTGTCATGTCCTTTATTTATACAATATTAAAGCTTTGATTAAAAAATTATATTTATCTTAAAAATATATCGTTTCTTTAAACTAAAAACACTTTGGGTTTTTTTTGGTTGGGGGGGGTCGTTAGGGAAAAAATATGGGGGGGGGGGGATTACAAATATATTTGGATTAAATTAATTTAAATATAATGGAACGATATGCAAATTCTCAAGCCATCTTACCTACAGAGTGTGACGGGGTCCTTCTGAAAGTTCTCATCTACTGTACCCAGTAGCTTCATCACGCAACTATTTGTTATATTACTGTTAACAGTACAGCCTGTGTCGGTGCACACTACAATATCAAATTATAATTATTTACATACATATTTCCTCATCATTTTGTATTTTTAATAAGTGCATCCTTACATTCTTTACAAAACAATAATCATGCGTATGAGACCTATTACTAAATATCACAGTACACATTAAAAATCATCATATCACTTACAAATCATTATATCACTTAAAAATGATATATACGTTAAAAATCATTATATCAATTAAAAATAATATGAACTTAAAAATCATTATATCACTTAAAATCATAGCACTTAAAAATCATCATATTACTGACAAATCATCATATCACTTAGAAATCATCATATCACTTACAAATCATCATATCACTTAAAAATTATCATATCACTTACAAATCCTTATATCAATTACAAATCATTATATCACTTAATAAACTAATATATAAGGGTTCAAAAATATTTTAAAAATTATCAAAAACAAGGCCTTTTATTCTCCTGCAGATCAAACCTATTGCCCCATTCAAAGTTAAGGGCAAGTTTAGGCTCAACTTATGTATCATGCATTGTTTAGTTTTAAATTTAAATAAAATAAATATAGCTTATGACGTCAGTGCAGTGTGAAAGATTAGACACTCGGTGTATTTTTAACTTGTTCAAAGTCTATTTCGTTTATATTTATGCTAGAAAAAGTCCATTTTACAACCAAGTTGTCGGTAAATGAATATTCCTTAGAATAATTAACCTTCAAAATAAAGTATGATACTGATGCAATTGCATATTTTTATTATTCTCAATGCATATGTTTGAACATATCAAGACGATATGTGAATCATCACAACGTTATATGTAAATAAACAGACCCACCGTATGACATGGCACAGCATATCAGGAGAATCACGACTTTCAACATTGTCTTCTGATGTAGATGATGATTACTGCTTCTGCTTTGGCACTCCTCTCCTGTTTGTATGACAGCATGAAAATACTGGGTCTTATATACACTTAATAATCCAGAGATGCTCAAACTAAGAGAAATAAATGTGGTAGGTAATAGCATTGTCTTAGCGTAGTCGATGTAGATGATATGATTTCAAATCCTTGAACTTGGAATGTGGTTTTTAACTCAGTCGACTATATCTATAGATGGATAATGATTTGTGGTGTTTAAATGAGTCAACCATATCTATAGATGGACAGGATTGCCCTAACCGTAGCTACTTGAATAGTTTGTATCCACTGCGTGACCCGAGCTGTCGTCGCTGTGGACAGACGCTGGAGACAGTCGAGCACCTACTAGCCCGACGCTAGCGACCTGAGTGACTGGGGTGCTGTCAGTAGAGAAAGTCATTGGAAGACCATGGCAAAATATGGTGCAGCAATCTTTTTGTGCAGCAAGTCCCAAAATGGAATACAGAATATGGCTTAGAAAATCCTCTTCTCCTACATTGGCATCACACTTTCCAAAGGCGTAACAATCAGTGAAGAGTTCAGCCAAAATTTTCCAAAGATCCATTTCTTGACGTTCATGGTACAAAAGCCCCGATGCAATAAATATTTAACACAACATATTATGCAGAACACAGAAGATAATATAGAATATCCCGGGTCAAGACTGTACAATAAATTTTCGTGGCATAAATAATTTAATTCATTTGCACACAACTAGAGAATTTGCCCCAGCTAATGAGATGATATAAACACAATTCTCATCAAATGGTCGTACGAAATAATATTAAATAAAATTTTGCCGAAAGAATACTAGAACCGCTTGGTTACTCCTTCTTTCAACAATAAGAATTTTTAAAAAAAAAATGTTTTTTTTTTTTATAAATGATTTGAAAAACCATTGAACGGATTTTATTATTTTTTTTAAACATTGTGAGTTTGTCCCGTGGTACAAGAGTTTTATTTTAACACGGTGAAACAAACTCAATACTGAATACTATTTAAAACATCTCTACACTTTTAACACTTTAAAACACCAAAACAAAAATCTTTTAATTATTGTAGATTGCATCAATGTTACCTTTTGCCTGTGGTAAATCAAAGAAACATCGAAGAAAACGCAAATTTGAGTGTATGCCAAACAAAATCTTGCAAAATAGATAAAAAAGCTAACATGAAAATAAAGAAAAATAGAAGATTTTCAAAAACTAGAACGTGTAACTCAGCTTCAAAAGCTTGACATAGCTCACAATCAACGCCTTGCCGCACCCAACCTGGTTATCTACAAGGACGTGTGTACACCTTGAATTACCACTGATATACCTTTAACAAAGAACATGAATAGTTTATTGATATACCTTTAACAAAGAACATGAATAGTTTATTGATATGCCTTTAACAAAGACAGTTTATTGATATACCTTTAACAAAGAACATGAATAGTTTATTGATATACCGTTAACAAAGAACATGAATAGTTTATTGATATACCGTTAACAAAGAACATGAATAGTTTATTGATATACCGTTAACAAAGAACATGAATAGTTTATTGATATGCCTTTAACAAAGACAGTTTATTGATGTACCTTTAACAAAGAACATGAATAGTTTATTGATATACCGTTAACAAAGAACATGAATAGTTTATTGATATACCGTTAACAAAGGACATGAATAGTTTATTGATATACCGTTAACAAAGAACATGAATAGTTTATTGATATACCGTTAACAAAGAACATGAATAGTTTATTGATATACCTTTAACAAAGAACATGAATAGTTTATTGATATGCCTTTAACAAAGAACATGAATAGTTTATTGATATACCTTTAACAAAGAACATGAATAGTTTATTGATATGCCTTTAACAAAGAACATGAATAGTTTATTGATATACCTTTAACAAAGAACATGAATAATTTATTGATATACCGTTAACAAAGAACATGAATAGTTTAAAAAATACGCTTTCTGTGATAAGTCTAGTCCGGCTAAGAATGAAAAGGATATTATTAGTTTTAAATCCAACGCTATCTCATTCCCGACAATGGGAGCGTATTGCAACCAGGCCAGGCCTGCCCCCCATCAATTCAGATATAATCAAGTGTGTCAGCCTATACAAATGTATACAGCTTATATTTAGAACACTCTAGTGGGTCTCCCGGCCCCAAAGGAGTGGACATTATGCGTTCAGTACCTTTCGGTACTTGGTTACGGATGATCAAGATCAGTCCATCAATGTAGGGGTATTTGTTGGTTATATTATTTATATAGGTCATATAAAGAAGAATCGAATTCAGGGCCCCTGGAATGTTATAAAAAGTTCATAACCCCAATGACTGCCTTCGGATAATGATGGATACATGTGACAAGTTTGGCAATGTAAAAACGCAAGTGGAACAAACCCAAACACCCATAAAGAAACAAATTTCCATTATATATATATATATGTTCTTTGTTAAAGGCATATATATATGGCATCTTTCCGTCTAATAGAGACGATAGATTTATCTTTTCTGATTGCAGCTCTTGATACTTGGTTGTTAGCACTTGATACAAGAGCGAGACATTGAAACATAGTAGCAGAGATGTAAGAGAGTGAAACATGGTAGCAGAGATGTGAGAGAGTGAAACATGGTAGCAGAGATGTGAGAGAGTGAAACATGGTAGCAGAGATGTGAGAGAGTGAAACATAGTAGTAGAGAAAGATTGTCATAGTACATGTTAAAATGGACGAGAGTTTTATCATCCAAATAAAGATATCCGGATGTAGATCAGAGAGTAGATCTAGAGTGTTGAGGTTCTCTATAATTCGTAGTATCAGAGAGCAAATCTGGAGTGTCAGGGCTCTCTATAATTCGTAGTATCAGAGAGCAAATCTGGAGTGTCAGGGTTCTCTATAATTCGTAGTATCAGAGAGCAGATCTGGAGTGTCAGGGTTCTCTATAATTCGTAGTATCAGAGAGCAGATCTGGAGTGTCAGGGCTCTCTATAATTCGTAGTATCGGAGAGCAGATCTGGAGTGTCAGGGTTCTCTATAATTCGTAGTATCAGAGAGCAAATCTGGAGTGTCAGGGTTCTCTATAATTCGTAGTATCAGAGAGCAGATCTCGAGTGTCAGGGTTCTCTATAATTCGTAGTATCAGAGAGCAAATCTGGAGTGTCAGGGTTCTCTATAATTCGTAGTATCAGAGAGCAGATCTGGAGTGTCAGGGTTCTCTATAATTCGTAGTATCAGAGAGCAAATCTGGAGTGTCAGGGCTCTCTATAATTTGTAGTATCAGAGAGCAGATCTGGAGTGTCAGGGCTCTCTATAATTCGTAGTATCAGAGAGCAGATCTGGAGTGTCAGGGTTCTCTATAATTCGTAGTATCAGAGAGCAGATCTGGAGTGTCAGAGTTCTCTATAATTCGTAGTATCAGAGAGCAGATCTGGAGTGTCAGAGTTCTCTATAATTCGTAGTATCAGAGAGCAAATCTGGAGTGTCAGGGTTCTCTATAATTCGTAGTATCAGAGAGCAAATCTGGAGTGTCAGGGTGCTTTATAATTCGTAGTATCAGAGAGTAGATCTAGAGTGTTGAGGTTCTCTATAATTCGTAGTATCAGAGAGCAGATCTGGAGTGTCAGGGTTCTCTATAATTCGTAGTATCAGAGAGCAAATCTGGAGTGTCAGGGCTCTCTATAATTTGTAGTATCAGAGAGCAGATCTGGAGTGTCAGGGCTCTCTATAATTCGTAGTATCAGAGAGCAGATCTGGAGTGTCTGGGTTCTCTATAATTCGTAGTATCAGAGAGCAGATCTGGAGTGTCAGGGTTCTCTATAATTCGTAGTATCAGAGAGCAAATCTGGAGTGTCAGGGCTCTCTATAATTCGTAGTATCAGAGAGCAAATCTGGAGTGTCTGGGTTCTCTATAATTCGTAGTATCAGAGAGCAGATCTGGAGTGTCAGAGTTCTCTATAATTCGTAGTATCAGAGAGCAAATCTGGAGTGTCAGGGCTCTCTATAATTCGTAGTATCAGAGAGCAAATCTGGAGTGTCAGGGTTCTCTATAATTCGTAGTATCAGAGAGCAAATCTGGAGTGTCAGGGCTCTCTATAATTCGTAGTATCAGAGAGCAGATCTGGAGTGTCAGGGCTCTCTATAATTCTTAATGGAACCTATGTCATAATGTGTTATATTTCTTTAATGATTTTATTTTATTTTATCTTTAAGGCAGTGGTTCTCAACCTTCCTAATGCCGCGACCCTTCAAACAGTTCCTCATGTTGTGGCGATCCCCAGCCATAAAATTATTTTTGTTTCTACTTCATAACTGTAGTGTATATGTGTTTTCAGATGGTCTTAGGCGACCCCTGGGAGAGGTCGCGCGACCCCCAAAGGGGTCGCGACCCACAGGTTGAGAACCGCTGCTTTAAGGCATCATATTTTTGTATTTAGGATTATCTCCCATGATATAAAATTAAGTCCTTCAACATCTCTCTGCAACCTGTCTCCCCATCATGTCTCTCCAAACTGTATCCCAAGATTTCTCCCCAAACTTTCCACCAAACCAGTCTCCCCAGCCTTGCTCCCCAGCTTGTCTCCCAACATTTCTCCCCAAACTGTCCACCAAACCTGTCTCCCCAGCCTTTCTCCCAAGCTTGTCTCCCAACATTTCTCCCCAAACTGTCCACCAAACCAGTCTCCCCAGCCTTTCTCCCAAGCTTGTCAACCAACATTTCTCCCCAAACTGTCCACCAAACCAGTCTCCCCAGCCTTTCTCCCCAGCTTGTCTCCCAACATTTCTCCCCAAACTGTCCACCAAACCAGTCTGCCCAGCCTTTTTCCCCAGCTTTTTCCCAACATGTCTCCCCGTTTGTCACGCATGTCTTCGCGTGACTCCGTCGTCTAGGGTACGGTATTTTAAACACTCTGTACACCAGTACACAGACACGTGAACACTCTGTATACAAGTACACATACACTTGACACATAGTTCTTTGCAGTTATTAGTTCTCAACGTGTATTCCACTAACATAATCTCCCATTAGTTACGTAGGTACCGCTAACAAGCTTAGCCAAACCAACCACACATACCCACGGCTCTCTGGCAACAATCACACTGATACGGTCAGTTTCCAAACCACGCGTTCTCCCCTGACAACCTGCACACTACTACGGTACTATCCCCTGGCGACAAGTACACTATACGATACCACCCCTTTAGTCTCCGCTCTACCCTGCTCTACTGACCACCCACACACTACTACCATACTACCCCCTTTAGTCTCCGTTCTCCCCTGCTCTACTGACAATCTGCACGCTACTACCATACTACCCCCTTTACTCTCCGTTCTCCCCTGCTGTACTGACCACCTGCACACTACCACCGTCCTACCCCCTTTACTCTCCGTTCTCCCCTGATGTACTGACCACCTGCACACTACCACCGTACTACCCCAATATGCCTTTAGTATCCCTACGTTTATAGTCTGCATGGCACAAAACAGACTCTCAGGGATTCTAACACATTGACGCCGTTTTTTGTCTCCCCTTCCTTTCTCCTCTTCTTTTCTCCCCAACTTGCCAGGTAGAATATGGATTTCAAGTAAAAAGGAAAGGGAAATAATTTCATTCCCAAATTTTCACCTCCATTTTTGTTTAAACATTTCTAAAAATAAAGAGCAGCAACATTTGTATTTTGTTCATGTTACACAAATTTAAAATGTTACCATTTTATATTATTTTAGAAGAAAAAAAAGAAATACCTAATTTATTAGTTCCATTTTCGTATACCATGCAACACAGAGCAAGATATATATCAAATTATTTATATATACTTTTTTACTGTTTAATTTTAATAATAACATGTAACGTGCGTGACTTATCGCGAAAACAGTAATGGCAGAAGATAACAGTAATGGCACAAGACAACAGTAATGGCACAAGACAACAGTAATGGCACAAGACAACAGTAATGGCACAAGACAACAGTAATGGCACAGATATATATATTATTAAATAACATGTTTGTGATTATAAACAAATAAAGATCTTTCTTCTCATTTGTGGAACATGTTTACTTTATTTCGAAATCAATCTCTGTGAATTTAGTTCAGACCGTTGTTAAAAAAAGTAATAGAAACGTAAACCCAAATTTAATTACAAAGCCTTCACAAATTTACTGATTCCAGATATGGATAATCTGCCTTAAATTAAATAAATTAAACTAAAACCCAAATATATTTTGTCTCGTTCGTGTTTCAATATTGTTCCGTCGCGAGTACAGGATCAATGTCAAGTTTTTTAGATTCCATGGCCGTTGTAAACACACTGAAATAACATGATAAAATTTTATTTAAAAAAAATATACACTAAAGTTATAAATTTTATCAGTTTAAAATATATGTGCAAATTTATTAATGTAATTTAAATTTGATGTGAATAGCGTTTTCGGTAACTTAATGATAATACATGGACTATTATCATTTATAATTTTCAGATATTTGTTAAAAAATACTAGGGACGATAAGATGAGACCTGATGTTATCGAATGGACAATGAGTGAGAGACGGGTGCGGTAAAAGGAACGGAGAGTTTGTGTGGAAAAAGTAGATGGATGGCGTGGAACAAGGAGTGAAAGATGGCGTGGAAGTGGGATTGAAAGATGGCGTGGAAGTGGGAGAGAAAGATAACGTGGAACAAGGAGTGAAAGATGGCGTGGATGTGGGAGTGAAAGATGGCGTGGAAGTGGGAGTGAAAGATGGCGTGGAAGTGGGAGTGAAAGATGGCGTGGAAGAAGGAGTGAAAGATGGCGTGGAAGTAGGAGTGAAATATGGCGTGGAACAAGGAGTGAAAGATGGCGTGGAACAAGGAGTGAAAGATGGCGTGGAAGTGGGAGTGAAAGATGGCGTGGAACAAGGAGTGAAAGATGGCGTGGAACAAGGAGTGAAAGATGGCGTGGAATAAGGAGTGAAAGATGGCGTGGAACAATGAGTGAAAAAAGGCGTGGAACAAGGAGTGAAAGATGGCGTGGTAGAAGGAGTGAAAGATGGCGTGGAACAAGGAGTGAAAGATGGCGTGGAACAAGGAGTGAAAGATGGCGTGGAAGTAGAAGTGACGATGGCGTGGAAGAAGAAGTGAAAGATGGCGTGAAGAAGGAGTGAAAGATGGCGTGGAAGAAGGAGTGAAAGATGGCATGGAATAGGGAGGAAAAGATGGCGTGGAAGAAGGAGTGAAAGATTGCGTGGAAGAAGGAGTGAAAGATGGCGTGGAACAAGGAGTGAAAGATGGCGGGGAAGTGGGAGTGAGGATGGCGTGGAAGAAGGAGTGAAAGATGGCGTTGAACAAGGAGTGAAAGATGGCGTGGAATAGGGTGGAAAAGATGGCGTGGAAGAAGGCGTGAAAGATGGCGTGGAAGAAGGAGTGAAAGATGGCGTGGAAGAACGAGTGAAAGATGGCGTGGAACAAGGAGTGAAAGATGGCGTGGAAGAAGGAGTGAAATATGGCGTGGAAGTAGGAGTGACAGATGGCGACGAATAATGTGTGCCTGACAGGAGTGATGGAGGGATTGACATATGGCGTGAAGTACGAGTTGACAGATAAGGTGGATCAAGGCGTGATGGATGGCATTGAAAAAGGTGTGACAGATGGTGTGAAATAAGGAGTGACAGAAAGGCGTGGAAAGGAGAAGTGATAAATGGTTTAGAAGAAGGAGTGAGTGATGGCGTCGAAGAAGGAATGACATATGTTGTGGAGGAGGAGTGACAGACGTCGTGGAGGAGGGATTTGCTGATTATGTCAAGGAGGAGTGACTGAAAATATTACGAACTTCATAGGGTTCGTATCTTCCAAATATACGATCTTAATTAATTACGTTTATCTTCACATGTTAGGAGATTCACAACAGTAAGATTCTGATGTTAGGATCTTTGTAACGATAGCACGTCACATGTTAGGATTCACAACAGTAAGATTCTGATGTTAGGATCTTTGTAACGATAGCACGTCACATGTTAGGATCTTCATAACGTTAAAACTTCACATGTTAGGATCTTCCCCGTAACAAACTGACTACTCCCGCAGGAGGTGCGTTTGATAAACTCCACTTTGTCTTGGGAAAGACTACATCATTCTAGGACACAATTCTCAAAACTCCACTTTGTCTTGGGAAAGACTACATCATTCTAGGACACAATTCTCAAAACACCACTTTGTCTTGGGAAAGACTACAGCATTCTAGGACACAATTCTCAAAACTCCACTTTGTCTTGGGAAAGACTACATCATTCTAGGACACAATTCTCAAAACTCCACTTTGTCTTGGGAAAAACTACATCATTCTAGGACACAATTCTCAAAATCCACGTTGTCTGGGAAAGACTACATCATTCTAGGACACAATTCTCAAAACTCCACGTTGTCTGGGAAAGACTACAATATTCTAAGACACAATTCTCAAAACTCCACGTTGTCTGGGAAAGACTACAATATTCTATGGCACAATTCTCAAAACTCCACGTTGTCTGGGAAAGATTACATCATTCTAGGACACAATTCTCAAAACGCCAGGTTGAAAATACTAACGTTCTCTATTCACAAGGCTGCACTGGGTAACGACAGGTTAAAAAAGAACTTCATCTCTCCGCACATCACTACAATGGCACTGATCTTAGTCTCCAAACTGGTACAGAACGACTAGCGCTTGCACTGCCACACTAACCAAATATTAGCCCTTGCACTGCCACACAAACCAAATATTAGCCCTTGCACTGCCACACTAACTAAATACTAGCCCTGGCACTGCCACACTAACTAAATACTAGCCCTTGCACTGCCACACTAACTAAATACTAGCCCTTGCACTGCCACACTAACTAAATACTAGCCCTTGCACTGCCACACTAACTAAATACTAGCCCTTGCACTGCCACACTATCTAAATACTAGCCCTTGCACTGCCACACTAACTAAATACTAGCCCTTGCACTGCCACACTATCTAAATACTAGCCCTTGCACTGCCACACTAACTAAATACTAGCCCTTGCACTGCCACGCCAACTAACCGTACAATAAACACCTTAACAAAAAATTAATTCCACGATCTGAAGCCACGATCTACAACGTTCAAAACTCTCTTACGATCAACAAAACTTCATGCAAAACATTCACTCTCATAAAGCTAGTTCACAACAGATGGCGTGGAAGGAGTGGCCAATTGCGTGTAAGAAGGAATGAGATCGTTTTTCTTTATTCAATGTTGAGTCATTTACATATTTTCAAAAGTTCTAACATGTATTTATATATTATGAAAAGTTCTAATATTTATTAACATATTATCAAAAGTTCCAACATTTATTTACATATTATCAAAAGTTCTAACATTTATTTACATATTATCAAAAGTTCTAACATGTATTTATATATCTCTTATTGTTAAATACTTGAAAATAATATTGTCTGTTAAAGACTGACCTGAAGATGAGGTCGGAATGTGTTAAAGACTGTTTGACTTACGAGCCTATGAGTTAGGGAAACGGACAAGTTATGTTATCTTGAGCCAGCCGAGCTCTGACATTCGTTTTATACGTAGATAATACAAATGTGTAAGGGCATTCCATTTCGGCAGGATTCGCTGTGATGCAGGACATGAACCCCTGAATGAAGCTGAAATAAAAATTGGATTAAATGACATCTGGTATTTTATTCTAGAGTAGCAATAGTTGCTATTTGTTGTAATTGTTGTCCTGTGTCTTACGATTACATATTGAAAGATATTAATTTATCCTTTTAGAATATGTTGTTAGGTAGTTTATTTAACATTTGCTGGCATCCGTCCGCAGGACGATAAGCTGGTTCCCAACTGCAAATCGCCTCTCTCCACGCCGCTGGATAACCCCAAGGGAACATCATGTGGATGATACAGCTTGGCACCAGTGGGAGTCGCAGGAGTTGCCGGAATGTTTCTTTGTATCAATGTTATCCGCCTGTCGGTTTTGAATTCAGAGTTGTCTTCTCTTAGATGAGTTGCCGTCCAAGGTTAACGAGTCCCATCCACCCGGGGTGCTGGTGGTGTTTATGCTTGGCTGGGCTTTGGTGGGGATTGAGCTCCAGACCATCAACTTGAGATTTGCTCAGTTTAGACCACTCGGCCACCCAGCACCCAATTATTTAATATATAATTATATTTAAAATATTATTTTTCTCTAATCAGATAATACATTGCCAATTGTTACGGACTTATGACAATAGGTGTTGACAGGGGTCCCCCTGAGGCCATAAATAAATGTGGGGTCCCCCTAAGGCCATAACTAAATGTATCCCTAGAAGAAAACCTGGTCTCAATATTATGGATTCTGAAAAGCAGACAACTAGAAATGAGATGCAAAAATTAAAAACTGCATGTGAGGAATATTTCATCTTATAATTGCAATATTAATAATAATAATAAAGTTCATTTGAAAAATCACGCTTCATCCCCAAAGGCTCGAAGCGCGGTACAAAAACTAAGCTGGGAGATAATAACTAGCAGGAAAAGATGGTAGACAACATCATTCCAGCAGGTGTTTGCGAAATAGATGAGTTTTTAAATTTGTTTTGAAGGACTCCAGCGTCTGGCTGTTTTTGAGAGCGTCAGGAAGGGTGTTCCAAATGGTTGGGCCAGCAAATGCGAACGTGTGCTTTCCGTAAGTTTCAAGGCGAACACGCGGTATCGAGAGTTTGCCACTATCAGATGAGCGGAGTTGTCTAGTGGGTACATAAGGCGTCATGAGCGCTTGGAGATAGGACGGCGCCAGGTCATGCAAGCAGCGGTAGCACAGAGTTGCGATTTTGTACTCTATGCGAGCGCGGACCGGCAGCCAATGCAATTCTATCAGAAGAGTTTTAGCATGGTCGAATTTGCGTTTACGAAGAACAATTCGAGCCGCATTATTCTGTGCTCTTTGAATTTTATCCAGGAGCGTAGCTGGAAGACCCACCATGAGAGCATTGCAGTAGTCCATGCGTGATAGCACGAATGCAGACATCAGCCTCTTTGATGCATCCAACGTTAAGAAGGGTCTGATATGACTAATTCTGCGCAGCTCTAGAAAAATCGCCTTGCAAAGCATGAATTAATGAATAGGATATAGGCTCAATCTTATAATTGCAGTACTAATAAATATGATATAAGTCACTGTCCTAAGATTTAGATTTTATTCTCGATAACTATTTTTTGTAAAAAAAATATCACTTTTCTTATAATATAATAATTTATATTATTACAACTGTTATTATATTGTAATATATGTGTTATATCAATAAAATCCTGCTCTTGTGTCATGCTAAGCTGCAATTTACAAATAAACTAATTATTATCCACCGGAAATTTTTTCACACTCTTTCTGTCAGGATATCATGTTGAAAATGTGTGATCACACCACTGCTTATGCCAACCACATGATAGCAGAAAAAGAAGTACCTCTAGACCAGTGGTTCTCAACCATCCTAATCCCGAGACCCCCAAAGCACAAAATTATTTTCTTCGCTACTTTATAACTGTAGAGTACATGTGTTTACCGATGGTCTATGGCGACCCCTGGGAGAGGGTCGTTCAACCCCCTAAAGGGGTCGCGACTCACAGGTAGACCGCAGCTCTAGACTAACTGGAAGAAAATACACCTACAGAACATTTCATTTGTTTTTCGAAAAGAAAGAGAATCAGATTGTAATGGTAATTAAAATTAAATGTTTTAAATGTGATAAGCATTTCTATCTAATTGAAATACTTGTTGATTGCTAGAACATCCCCTTAACCTAGAAGCCTCTTAGGCCGTGTTTGTATTTTTTGTTTTTATTCATGTAAGCTCTATATGTATTTTAGTCATGTAAGCTCTATCTGTACTTTAGTCATGTAAGCTCTACCTGTATTTTAGTCATGTAAGCTCTATCTGTATTTTAGTCATGTAAGCTCTATCTGTATTTTAGTCATGTAAGCTCTATCTGTATTTTAGTCATGTAAGCTCTATCTGTATTTTAATCATGTAAGCTCTATCTGTATTTTAGTTATCTAAGCTCTATCTGTATTTTAATTTCTTAAATGTATTATCTAATTAAAATTTCAATAATTAGAAAACAAAGAAAAAATACATTTTAAACTATTTCTTCTATAGTTTTTTATCTCCCTTCTTCCAGCATGTTGTTTGTGTAAAAAATGTTGTTAAAATGTAACATTATTTTCTGACTTCAATCACGATTGTAAGAAAACACACAATCATTTTCATGCACAGCTGATCAAATATGAATCTCCATTTCTGAACAATTAAATATGTAGCTTGATGGGTATTAATTAGCTCCTTTTTTAATCGCATCCTATTATGTCAGTTGACCTGAAAAAAAAAACCTGTGAACTGCAAAGAGTTAACGCAACAAATGTACGTGTACAAAATGCAAATACTATGCTGCATTTAAATTCCACTTTCTTCAGTCTGAAAGAAACACAATGAGGACATCACAACGTCTGGACGTTTGGACAAGAAACGTGGTCCCTGACAGCATCTCTCTCTCCCTCCCTCTCTCTCTCTCGCTCTCTTTCACTCTTTCTCTTTCTTTTGTTCTCTCCCATTCTCTTGACCTTGTATCTTTATTTTTCTCTCTTGCCCCCACCCTCTCTCGTTCTGTCTTTCTTTCTATCTCTCTCGGTCTCAGACTCTCTCGTTCTTTCTCTCCCTTCCTGACTTTGCACTGACCTCTCGCTATCTATTTCTACCCTCTCTCTTCTGTCTTCCTCTCTATCTAAATTTTTCTCTCTAACCATATTTTCCACATTCCTCTCTCTCTATTTTCTCTTACAAACATCCTCTATCTCTCAATCTTTCTACAACTCTCAGCCCGCTCTCTCTCTCTGTCCCCATATCTCTCGTTCTGTCCTCTTTTACTCTAACTCTATTTCCATCCCTCGAATTCTCTCTCCCACTCTTTCTATCTTTATCTCTCTCTTCCATTGTCTCTCTCTTTCTCTAACCAATCTGTATTTTTCTCCCCTTATCTCACTCCACCACTGAAAATGTCGCATAGGAGATGGCGTCGGTGGGCCGTCGAGCGCGAGTTCTTTATGCCCCCCCGGAGCCCCCTCACACAAGCCAGCGCACTGAAGGTTTCCCCGACGCCAGCTCGTGCGGAAGGGCGCCGGGAACTTCCCCCTTGACCTAGGGGAAGCCCGGTCGACCGAGGACACTGCGTTTAAATCGTCCGCAGTCCACTCTCCGTGAGTCAGGACGGCTTTGTTTCCACTTCGGAGGGCAAGTTTTGCGTTACCACCCCCCACCGCCCAAGGAGTCTCTCGGTCGGGACGAGTAGTGGCGGGACGAAACGGTTGCCTAGGAGCGGCTTTCTCACGGCCGCGTAGATAAAATCATCGGCATGGGTTTTGACCGCCACCCAAGCCTCATATCCATCAACAGCAACTAGTAATCATGTTAGTCGCTACTCCTGTTGGGAGTCATGCGTTTGGCCGGGGTTTTTTGCATCGGGTGAACAAGGCCACCCTACTAGTCTGCCACGCCACGAAGAGGCAAACCCCATGTGGACGCCCCCAAGTCTCATCGGGGACGCTGCCGCTTACGCAGCACAGCTCGCTCCACCACTCCTTTACTTTATCGTGCCCTTTCTTTGTCTCCTAGTCTCTATTGAACTCTCACATCTTAAAATTAATATTTTAGTTTTGTCCTGACCTACAATGTTGTATTTAAAATTATAATGTTGTCCTGTATAACAATGTTGTATTTAATAGCTACAATGTTGTCATGTCCTAAAATGTTGTCTATGTCCTACAATGTTGTCCTGTCCTACAATGTTGTCCTATCTTATAATGTTGTCTATGTCCTACAATGTTGTCCTGTCCTACAATGTTGTCCTATCTTATAATGTTGTCTATGTCCTACAATGTTGTCCTGTCCTACAATGTTGTCCTGTCTTATAATGTTGTCCTGTCCTACAATGTTGTCCTATCTTATAATGTTGTCTATGTCCTACAATGTTGTCCTGTCCAACAATGTTGTCCTATCTTATAATGTTGTCCTGTCCTACAATGTTGTCCTGTCCTTTAATGTTGTCTTTTCCTATAACGTTGTATTTACCTCTCATGCTATAAAGACGTTTAACCAATTTAAGACAGACAAGTTTCTATGAATTCATCAACCAATTGTTTTGTTACATACAATGGAGAAATTGTGTTTCCATAAAAGTGCCAATAATGTGTTTTGCCGCCCTTTAAAAAAAAACCCAAAAAACTAAAGTTAAAAATTATATTTATTACAAAATATATAGTTTCTTAAATCTTACAACACTGGGGTTTGGAGGGGGGCCTTGGCTGAGAGGAGGCCTTGAGTGAGAGGGGGCCTTGAGTGCGAGGGGGGCCTTGGGTGAGAGGGGAGCCTTTGGTGAGAGGGGGGGTTTTGGTGAGAGGGAGCCTTTGGTGAGAGGAGGGCCTTGGCTGACAGGGGGGCCTTGGGTGAGAGGGGCGGCTTGGGTGAGAGGGGGCCTTGGGTGGGACGGGCGGCCTTGGGTGAGAGGGGGATTTGGTTTAGAGGGGGCCTTGGGTGAGAGGTGGGCCTCGGGGAGAGGGGGGCCTTGGGTGAGAAGGGGCCTTGGTTCATGGGGGGCCTTGGTTGAGAGAGGGGCCTTGGGTGAGAGGGGGCCTTAAGTGAGAGGGGGCTTTGGGTGAGAGGGGGGCCTTGGGTGAGAGTGGGCCTTGGTTGAGAGGGTGGCCTTGGTCGAGAGGGGTGGCCTTGGGTGAGAGGGGGCCTGGGTGAGAAGGGGGCCTTTGGTAAGAAGGGGGCCTTTGGTGAGAGGGGGCCTTTGGTGAGAGGGGGGGCCTGGTGAGAAGGGGCCTTGGGTGAGAGGGGGGCCTTTGGTGAGGGTGCCTTGGGTGAGAGGGGGGCCTTTGGTGAGAAGGGGGCCTTTGGTGAGAAGTGGGCTTTTGGTGAGAAAGGGGCCTTTGGTGAGAGGGGGGCCTTTGGTGAGAAGGGACCTTGAGTGAGAGGGGGGGCTTTGGTGAGAGGGGGGCCTTTGTGAGAAGGGGGCCTTGGGTGAGAAGGGGGCCTTTGGTGAGAGGGGGGATAATACATATATTTGGATTAAATGGAAAATTAAATATACTCATCTTACCGACAATAGGCTGAGTCGGAAAAAGCGTCAAAATCTGTTCTACGAACAAGTGCCAACGAACAACTATTTCTCAAATTGCTGAGAACACAGGTGCTGTTGGTGCACACTGCAATATCAAATTATCAAATTATAGTTATTTAAATAAATGTTTCCTCCTCAATTAAAATTTTTAATAAGCGCATCCCTGAAATAATATTTTTTAGAAATCAATAATCATGCGTATGAGAAATCCTTCAAAAACCATCTTACAAATAAACATCGCGTACATCCTGAAAATCATATAACTTAAAATCATAACATCATTTTAAAATCACCATATCACTAAAAATAATGAAATCGCTAAAAATAATCATATTGCATAAAATCAGAATTTCACCAAAAAATGTGTACAATTATGAAAGCCATCTCGTGCAGAGTTACGTATTGTCTGATTCGAAGTTATGCATTTGTTTATGTTCAATTTTCGTTCAATGTGTTGTTTAGTTTTAAATAAAAATAAACATAGTTTATGACGTCAGTGCGGTGTGTAAGTTTGGAAATGCAGTGTACTCTTAACTTGACTGTGTAAGTTCAGAAATGCAGTGTACTCTTAACTTGATAATGTGTATGTTCAGAAACTCAGTGTACTCTTAACTTGATAATGTGTATGTTCAGAAATGCAGTGTACTCTTAACTTGATAATGTGTAAGTTCAGAAATACAGTGTACTCTTAACTTGATAATGTGTAGGTTCAGAAACTCAGTGTACTCTTAACTTGATTATTTCCCAATAAAAATATCAATTTTATTTATAATTAAACTAGAGAAATTCCATTTTGTGGCGGAATTAATATTTTTTTAAAATAATTAATCTTGAAAATAAAGAAAGACAATTGATGTTGTTGCATATTGTCTTAACTTTAAAGTCATATATTTGGACATATCAAGACGATGTGTGAAGCATTCACATGTGAATAAACAGACTCACCGTATGACATGACCCAGCATATCAGGAGAATCACGACTTTCAACATTGTCTTCTGATGTAGATGTTGATTTACTGCTTCTGCTTTGGCACTCCTCTCCGGTTTGTATGACAGCATGAAAAAACTGGGTCGCATATACACTTAATAATCCAGAGATTCTCAAACTAAGAGAAATAAATGTGGTAGGGGAGAAAATTATTTAAGAGTAATCGATGTCGTTGATAAGATTTGAAATCCTCAGAATTCGAATGAAATGTGGTGTTTAAATCAGTCAACCATATTTATAGATGGATAATGAAATGTAGTGTTTAAATAGGTCAACCATATTTATAGATGGATAATGAAATGTGTTGATTAAATCAGTATTCCATTATTTCATCAGTATTGATGAATATTCAGTAAGACTACATTCACGAGATAAACAAAAGTAATAAATCTACTATTACTACTAAACTTAACAATTTAAACATATCAATGGATGAATAATAGTATGTATAATTCAGTTTTTATAACGTTTAAACAATGTTGTGCTACTGAAAAGATGTTATGTCCACACAGTTAGGAGAATATTGCCTGGAAACAGATGTTGACCTAGTCACCACCAATGTACAACTGGCAAAGTGTTCACCACTGTCAGTAGAGAAAGTGTGGGGAAGATGATGGCAAAATGTGGATGCCTAAAACAAAGTTTCATTCACACGGTGCAGCAATTTTTTGATGAAATGCTGGACAGGGCTTGGAAAAATGGAGAGAAGTTCAAACCATTTCCTGTAGCGTCTAGGTCTGCCTCTTTTACCGCAGACCCGAAGCGGTGAGGTATTGTTGACAGAGTTCTACAAGGTGTGACGTCTGTGACTAACGTAGTTTCAGGGCGGTGAGGTATAGTTGACAGAGTTCTACAAGGTCCGGGAAGACACGTCTACGGCAAAAGAGCAAAGTGTTTAAACATTTTCTTTTACCTTGGCATCATACTACACGAAAGCGTAACAATCAGTGAAGAGGTCAGTCAACTTTCAAAAGATCCACTTAATGACGTTCATGGCACAAAAGCCCCCATGCAATAAGTAGTTAACATAACATCTTCTACAGAACACAGAAGATAATATAGAGTATCCCGGGTACATGAAATTTTATTGGCCATAATTGATTTCATTCATTTGCACTCATACAGACAGAATTCGACTAGCACTAATGAGATGGTGTATATTGGTTCCTCATCGAATGGTCGGACAATATAACATTAAAAAAAAATTTGCTAAAAGAATTTTAGAACCGCTGGGCTACACTTTGTACACAGTCTTTCAGTTATAATAATTATTTTTTTTTCTTTTGGTTTTAATAATTGAATTTTAAAAATCACTTCACGAAATCATATGTTTTTAAAAATGATATTCTTTTGACATTTTGAGTTTGAAGTTGTCTTTTGTGATAAAAATATGTAAGTGTAATCGTGATACAAACTGAACACTGAATAATACTGAAATACTATAAACACAAAAAAAAATCATTTTATTATTGTAGATTACATCAATGTTACGTTTTGTCCTTGTTAAATCAAAGAAAGGTGTAAGAGAGCGCAAATTTGAGTGTGTGTCAAATAAAATGTTGTAAAATAGCATAAAAAATTAACATAAAATAAATAAAAATAGAGGATTTTCAAAAACTGTTAGACTATGTGTAACGGACTCAGACTGGTAGACTATGTGTAACGGACTCAGACTGGTAGACTATGTGTAACGGACTCAGACTGGTAGACTATGTGTAACGGACTCAGACTGGTAGACTATGTGTAACGGACTCAGCTTCAAAAGCCTGACGATCAACCTCCACATGTTAGTTTTATCTCTATTAACCTATTGTCTACTTGCTGGCAACAGCTGGGACCAAAATTATTTCTCAGTCGTTCATGCCAATTCTAAAATTCATTAACAAATAGAATTATAATGTGCGCAGTAACGCAAAGATAATGTTTTTTTTTACGATCTCACTACATTGAGAAAGCACGAAAAGACATTGGCTTCTAACTGACTACGGTCGGGGCACAAAGTTCTCTTGGCTTAAATCAATATCAATTTTGACTAGTTCTTATGAGAGTAGAACATACGTGGTTAAACTAGCTAAAACATAAAACATTGTGAAGATCCCATTTGAAATCACATACAAAATTGAATAAACAAAACCTTTGATATTCTTCACGCATTGAAACTCATTTTTGTTAACAGCGGTAAACTCTTGTAATATAACTGTTTGAGTGACCATCTTTGTAGGGAAACAATTTTTAACACTGTATGGACAGGGGCAAATAAAGGGATTTCCATAGCAAACAGACAGGTTGGAGGCGGTCCAGCGAAGGGGCAGCACGCTTTGTCCTGAACCGCTACAGAAACACGTGGATTGTTGGCAGCATGCTGGAAAAACTGACCTGGTCACCATTTGGTGGAACGACAACTACTATCCATGCTCTCCATGACGCACACGATTAAAAAAGGGGCTGGTCCACTGCTCCAGCATTAAACAGAAACTCGTCCCTCTCCCCCATAGACAGCGACGAGGTCATAATAGGCAGTTCCGGTTCATAAAAACAAGGACTCATTGCATGAGCTCCTCTTTCCTGCCAAAGACAAAAAGGGAATAAGGGACTAGAACCAGCTTCCAAAAGAAACAGTTAAGAAGGCTACTCTTGAAATATTTGCGTCTATTGCCTCCTGGGTAGCACTTGCAAACAGTATATTGTCCCATTTATAACCATGCACAGTTACATCGCGAACCCCTCTGAAACATAGGAGCCATAATGATCAATTGATCGTAGGCCCGTAAATATAGTAGATGAAGATAGAAGACATAACTTTAAAACGTGCTGGAGTTGACAGTAATGAAGCTATGTTCACGATGACCAGCTTAACAGAGCCACTTTTCAAGTCACAATACATCTAAGAAGCTGATGTCGCGATGAGGTCAATAGTGCGCAATATAAAAATGACAATAAATACCAAACGCGTGTAAAGTTGTCTTCAATAGACACGAACAGTGAAGTTGCTGCACTCCGTCCTGTGCAAGCGGGAGCGGCTCTGATGAAACTTGGGGGCACCCACATTGGGTTTGCCTCTTCGTGGCATGGTGGACTAGTAGGTTGGATTTGTCCATCCGAAACCAAAAACTACGACCGACTGCATGAATCCCAACGCAACTGGGGTAGTAACGCAATAACATGATTACTTGTTGCCGGTATTTATATGAGGCTTGGGTGGCGATAAACCCATGCCGATGATTTTAGCTACGCAGCCGTAAGAAAACTGCTCCGAGGCAACCGTTTCGTCCCAGTCTACCGTCCCGGCAGAAATACTCCCCGGGCGGCGGGGGTGGTGGTAACGCAACAACATTTTTCCAGGAGTGGCAGAAAACCCGTCCGAACCCTCTGGGAGAGTTGGCTGCGAACGCTTTAAACGCAACGTTTTCGGCTGACCGGGCTTCCCCCAAGCCAGGGGTGAGGTTCCCGGCATACCGCCACACGGTCTGGCAACAGGGAGACCCGGCGCTTAGTTTATGTGGAGGTATGTCAGGGGGGGGGGCATTAAGAGCTCGCACTCGACGGTCTACCGACACCATTTCCCAATGTGACGTATTCAGTTACTGCGCTAAATGGATTTCTTCAATACAATTATGTTAATGATGTGCTTTATTTTATGGAAATCTTCAATATGTAAATGTATGTAATACTTAATATGTAATTGTTCGATTACATGTAAATCTATATAATCTTGAATATGTAGTTATTAGATTATATGTAAGTGTATGCAGTGCTGTAGCTAGGGTTGGTGTCACCCGGTGCGGTAAACTCATGGTGTCACCCTCCCCCGACTTCCACGACAGATTTCTTCTTGTTAAAATAAGTCCACAGTATAACAATGACAAGTCCACAGTATAACAATGACAAGTCCACAGTATCACAATGACAAGTTCACAGTATAACAATGACAAGTTCACAGAATAACAATGACAAGTCGACGGTATAACAATTAAAACTGAAGGCTTCGCGAGAGTATTGGAAGAGATTCTAGAAAGTCCTAATAAGCTAAGAATTTCAAAACATCAAAAAACTGACCAGTCCATGACTTTGTGAAATTAAATATCAGCTGCCTTTAGGTGTCTTTCAAGCTCTTTTAAAAGCTCATCTTCTGATAACTTATCATATAAAGAGGTTAATTTTTGGAAGAAACACCAATAACTCTTCTTCACTTGCTGATAGCAGATTCTTGGGTTGAACAGTCCCAAAGATAACTGTTACTTCCTTTATCGCTAAATATCTCATCTGCGGTTCAGAATGAAAGCGATCAACACACTCCAACATCTCCGAACTGTTTTCTCCTCGCAGAGAGAGTCCAGCATCTCTTAATTATTCTCCTGCCATTCTCTCCTAAAACCGTAATCTTCTCTCTACCAAAACTCCATATCGGTCTGATTTTAAAAGTTCCTTTTCAAAAGCAAGTTCAACCAAGTGACAGCGCTTCTGGTGCGAAACAATCTTAAGGCCTCTAGGTTGGTCGGATAGTAGTCAAAAGCCTTAACTCTGGAGATACGGGTGTGTAAGATGAACTCATTCAAGTAGATCGGCCCTAAGACCTTGTGCTGTATGACAATACTGCTCAAATGCTGGTGGAGAATCGGCTAAAGTATTTACTTTTGAGTATTTTTGGAGTTTCTATGTTTTTAGCTTCAAAAACACGTGTTTTTTGTTGTTGTTTTTTTTTAATTTATATTATTTATTAAAAGATATTAGAACATTTTGTAAAATATTATTTTGTTAACCATATAAACGGGTAAATATTCATATTTGAAAGTTTTTAATTTTTAACGATTCGATTTATATACTTAGAATCACCCGACTATATTATATTTTTAAAGCTTTGTTTCTCAGAATTTAGATAATTAGCTTCCTTTCATTTTTGAAAGGTACCGAACACTTCAATCGGCGATTAATCATGGTCAAAACGGTGTTTTTCTGATCTAATTATAGTGTCACCTCAGTTCTAAAGCATCAAACTTTGAAATTTTAATGAAATACGCATTAGGATTGGTTACACGTCTAAAAAATATACTTGTGATCGGTTATCCTTTTATGAATTACGGTTATAACAAGCAGAGTGTACTGTGTAGATTTGCATTTTTTAATTTGGTGTCACCGCCTTGGATGGTGTCATCGCCTTGGATGGTGTCGTCCGGTGCGGCCTGCACCCCGCACCCTCTAGCTAAGTTACTGAGTGTATGTAACTTTTAATAAGTGATTGTTAGATTATATGTAAATGTATGTATCTTCAATACATAATCCTAAGAGTGTATGTAAGTGTATGTATAATTTGATGTTTAATTGTTTGATTATATGTAAATATGTCATCTTTATTTTATAATTGTTATGAGTATATGTAAGTGTATGTAATCTTTAACATGTTATTGTTAGTTTATATGTAAGAGTATATAATCACTAATACGCAATTGTTACATTATTTGTAATGGTATATAATTTTTAATATGTCATCGTTAGGTTATATGTAAGTGTATATAATCTTTAAAATGTAACTGTGAGAGTATATGTAAGTGTATGTAATCTTTAATATGTAATTGTTAATTATATGCAAAGTTATGTAATCTTTATTATGTAATTGTTAGATTATAAATTATAATAATTGTATCATACTAATAATACAAAATGTTTTAAGTGTATTTGAGAGTTGAGAAATATTTTGACATCAAAATAACGATACCTTATTCTCAGGTTTATCCGACCGTCCACAAATCCGAGAGCTTTATAAAATATAGTTGATATAATAGTATCATTTGGTGGATGGAAAATACGAACCACGTATCCGGAAAATTGATCGAAAGAAATTTCGTCGACGGTAAATTGATCGACGGAAGTTTGGTCGAACGGAAATTTGATCGAACGGAAGTTTGGTCGAACGGAAATTTGATCGAACGGAAGTTTGGTCGAACGGAAATTTGATCGAACGGAAGTTTGGTCGAACGGAATTTTGATCGAACGGAAATTTGGTCGAACGGAATTTTGATCGAACGGAAGTTTGATCGAACGGAAATTTGATCGAACGGAAGTTTGGTCGAACGGAATTTTGATCGAACGGAAGTTTGATCGAACGGAATTTTGATCGAACGTAAATTTGATCGAACGGAAGTTTGGTCGAACGGAAATTTGATCGACGGAAATTTGGTCGATTTTTTTTTAATCTAAGAGGTGCCAGTGAGAAATGTAGATATTGTAGTTTGTTCGAGCGAAATTTTGTTCGATTCTTCTTTTCATTTTTCTTGTAAATAAATTTTAAATTTAAGACTTGCGAGTGAGAAATATAGAGATCTGTTCGAAAGGAATTTTGTTCAAACTTAAAAATACGAAGCAGTAGCTATTTAATCATTGAGTAATTAACGTATTAAGTTAATATTTAAATACCACCACTAAAACGTTTTTAAAATGAATTCTTTCGATCAGTTTTTTTATCTTCATCTTTGCGACTTTTTTATAAAAATTCTTAGAAAATCAGATAACCTCATTTGAATGTGTGACGCGGCACAATACTGTTTTCTAACAACAAAAGCTCTTATTGTTTTGGTAATTAGATCTAGTGGCATCAAACAGATGGGTAGTCCTTAAATGATAGATGTCAAGTAGTCAAAAATGGCATCTTTGTCAGAGGATAACTTTGTTACAAGCACACAAAATACAATAAAACTTGTAGTTGATGGCTGCATGTACCTGAAAGAAAGGCAGCGTGACGATCAAATCTACTGGAAGTGCGAAAACTTCAAAAAACCTTCGTGCCCATGTCGAATGGTAACTGTTAACAACACTATTATTACCAAACAAAGCAACGAGCACAACCACGCAGCTGATAGCTCCAAGGTTGAAGTTAATATAGCTATGAACCAGATTAAAAGAGACGCCATAACCACATGCGACTCTCCGAATTATATTTTATCTAATGCTTCATTGAATTTAACCCCTACCACGAAAGGTCAAAGGTCAAAGGTCAACTCCCTTCAGTTGGAGCTATGAAAAGAAACATAAGAAATCATAGAATAAAAGACACTCGGGGTCCAAAGTCCAACTATTCCTACTCATAGGAGGGACATCAGACGGGGTCCAAAGTCCAACTATTCCTACTCATAGGAGGGACATCAGACGGGGTCCAAAGTCCAACTATTCCTACTCATAGCAGGGACATCAGACGGGGTCCAAAGTCCAACTATTCCTACTATAGGAGGGACATCAGACGGGGTCCAAAGTCCAACTATTCCTACTCATAGGAGGGACATCAGACGGGGTCCAAAGTCCAACTATTCCTACTCATAGGAGGGACATCAGACGGGGTCCAAAGTCCAACTATTCCTACTATAGGAGGGACATCAGACGGGGTCCAGCTATTCCTACTCATAGGAGGGACATCAGATTCATTAGTGAATAGATTTCTACTGAGAATGGTGAAGATTTTTATTGGTTGATTCTGGGCCGGTAGATGACAGAATTTTGATATTTTCAACCAGGAATAATCTACGTTTACTTTCAAGCTCAAAAAACTGGTATGCAGATGGTACTTTCAAAACGGTACCACCTTTATTTGAACAATTGTATACAATACATGGCTTATGTGAACACACTGCTGTTCCATTAGTTTATGCACTTCTCCCAAACAAAACTGTACAAAGTTATATACAACTTTTAAGAGCTATGAAAGACTTGGAGTCTACTTGTAATCCTCATACTATTCTTATAGACTTTGAGCTGGCAATGGTAAATGCCATAAATGTTGAGTTCCCTAAAACAATTATTCGAGGATACTTTTTTCACTTCTGCCAGTGTATCTATAGAAATGTGCAAACAAATGGCTTGAAGCTAAATTAAAACTGTGACCCCGAATTTGCATTAAGGATACGAATGTTATATGCTTTAGCACTTGTGCCTACACAGCATGTGGTAGAGTACTTTGAGTATTTTGAGTTACTTTGCAACAGAAATATTTTACCCCCTGAAGCTCAAGTAGTTGTTGACTATTTTGAGGCCACATGGATCGGTCGACCTAATCATAGTCACCGTCGACCACCCCGATTTCCCCTTCATATGTGGAATTGCTTTGATGCTAGTCAGCAAGGTTTGGCAAAAACCAACAATGCTCTTGAAGGTTGGCACAGGGGGTTTCAGAACCATGTTTGCGCTGACGCCCCCCCCCCCCCCCAACATTCGGACATTTATAAAAGCTATCAAACGTGAACAAAGTTTCAACGAACTTTGTATTGAACAATACATCAGTGGTCAAGAGCCTCATCCAGGAAGAAAGCAATATAAAGATTCAGCAGAAAGACTTAACTTCATTGTCAATTCTTTTGAACCCAATATTCCGGCTGAGGACTATTTACGTGGAATAGCACATACTATTGCCTACTAATGTGTGACCTTAAATTAAATGAACCAACAATCACAATAGAACTGTTTTATTCTTTTTTTCTGGCATCCGGCCGTCACAAGGTGACGATGGTATGGAATTCGCAGGACGAAATCCACAAGGCCTGGGATTATTCTTATAGGATTATTAGCTGGTTCCCAGCAGCAAATCGCCTCTCTCCACGCCGCTGGATGACCCCAAGGGAACATCATGTGGAGGATACAGCTTGGCACCAGTGGCGTCGCAGGAGTTGCCGGAATGTTTCATTGTACCAATGTTATCCGCCTATCGGGACTCCATCTCCGGGGTTTGAATTCAGAGTTGCCTTCTCTTAGATGAGTTGCCGGCCAAGGTTAACGAGTCCCATCCATTATATTTAGGGCTATATACCATATATAACTGCATGAGACTTCATTTTTGGATGTACGTGTAGTCCTTTTAAAAGTTCATAACATCTTGTGATGTTTGACAAGACACATTGGTTTCTTTATTTTATAAGTGGGCACTGTTATTATTGCTAAGGAAGGTATAATTAATACATTGTAAATTTGCTTAATTGATACTTTACCAGGTTGTACCTGACTGTAGTGTTAGATTGAATTGTATATATGTCTTATGTCTTATGTCTTATGTTTTGCAAAATAATTAAAGTTGGAACTTTCAAATCTCTCACATTGACATACTATCAGTTATGCATTGAACTTAAACAAACACATTGTTTCAGGTTTGTCACAAAGACTGTTTCTTAAATATTGTAGGAAAAAAAATAACACAATTTTGCTTAACAGTTTGGCAAAAACTAAGACTATAGTTATAATTATAGTGTCCAGTCCATGTCCATACTATTGCATAAACTTGACTTATGTAATTTGGCTCTTCTTCTTGAATTTATCAATTAGGCCTTTATTAATTGTAATTTCAAGCTACAAAAAAGTAATTTAATAATATTATAGCAACTAAGCCTACAATATTTTTAGATTAGCTTTATATGTATATACTACTGGTATAAAGTATAATAAAAAAAGTAGCCAACATTATATTACATCTGAGCTGATATTTTTGTAATTATAATAATTTCATTCAAGAACGATTTTAAATTGAGTAAGTAGAACTACGCTAGGGTGTTATTAAACCGGGACTTACTAACTAAAACTTCTAATACAACTTCTAAGCAAACTGAGTGGAAGGAAGTAGTGAGTCAGGCCTAGGCCCTTCATGGGCTGTAGTGCCACAGGGATGGATGGAAAGTCTGAGTGGAAGGAAGTAGTGAGTCAGGCCTATGCCCTTCATGGGCTGTAGCGTCACAGTTATGGATGGAAGGTCTAAGTGGAAGGAAGTAGTGAGTCAGGCCTAGGCCCTGCATGGGCTGTAGTGCCACAGGGATGGATGGAAGTTCTGAGTGGAAGGAAGTAGTGAGTCAGGCCTAGGCCCTGTATGGGCTGTAGCGCCACATGGAAGGATTGTTAATTTGAAAGAAAATATTAAATTTAAAATTCTAATAGTGTCAGTAATAACCTGAATGAAAACGTGTATTGTGTATAAAGGATTTCTATTTTAAACACACAGTAAATTAAAGTGTAAACATTTTGTTGTTTTTCGATCAATAGATTGCCTTGTTATAATATATTATATTACATTTTATTTTCAAGATTGAAAAAATATCTATGATTAAAATAGAGTCATTTTGATTTTGTTAATATTATGACTGTGGTTAAACATTGATGTGTATCATGAACATTGAATATTTCAAAGGACTTATCATAAGAGTAATGATGATTCTTCATACTTTTTACATTCATCATCACATTATAGGATTACAAATATTATACATATTGCATATTGATATGGATGTGAATTGTCATAGCATACTACATTTGCTCTATATAAACTTTCTCTAAAATTTTGTTGCACGATTTTTTGTGTGTATGGGTATGACAATGAGGGAGATTAAAGCCCATTTTGATTATAGATTTATTAGAATAGCTGCTGCAAAATTTAAAATAAATGGCGCCTAAGTCAGGATACTGTCCAATTACCTCAAAGCTCCCACGCCCCCCATTTAAACACCCCTCTCCACAAAACTTCAAACCCACTCCGTCCATCCTGAACAAAGCCCGTCCTTTGTTGACTCAACCAATACCACTTTAACCTCAGTTCATTCTACAACAACTCTCAAAGCCCGTCCTTTGTTGACTCAACCAATACCACCTCAACATCAGTTCATTCTACAACAACTCTCAAAGCCCGTCCTTTGTTGACTCAACCAATACCACCTCAACATCAGTTCATTCTACAATAACTCTCAAAGCCCGTCCTTTGTTGACTTAACCAATACCACTTTAACCTCAGTTCATTCTACAACAACTCTCAAAGCCCGTCCTTTGTTGACTCAACCAATACCACCTCAACATCAGTTCATTCTACAACAACTCTCAAAGCCCGTCCTTTGTTGACTCAACCAATACCACATCAACCTCAGTTCATTCTACAACAGCTCTCTCGATATCCATTTTTTGGGGAGGATATTTTAGCAAGACACGTTGAGGCAACACGTTTGGGAGACAAGTTAGGTAGACAATTTGGGGAGACAATTTGGGGAGACATATTTTGATTTCCCGGGAGACATTGCTAAATATAAAAATCAAGATGCCCTCAAGAATGCAAGAAAATGTCAGCATAAAATTTTTTTTTATTAAATTCGTTCAACTCGCGAATGCATTGGAAGCATCCGCCATGTTGATTATCAAAGGTGTCTGGTAGCAGCTGGTGCTATGAACGTTTTCAAACTGTTTAATCTTGTTTTATTGGTATATCAATGGCAGTGTAAGATTTGGAGATTGTCTGAATAGTTTGCTTTAAAGGTATATCAATGGCAGTGTAAGATTTGGACATTGTCTGAATAGTTTGCTTTAAAGGTATATCAATGCAGTGTAAGATTTGGACATTGTCTGAATAATTTGCTTTAAAGGTATATCAATGACAGTTTAAGATTTGGACATTGTCTGAATAATTTGCTTTAAAGGTATATCAATGGCAGTTTAAGATTTGGA
This sequence comes from Omphiscola glabra, assembly GCA_964017045.1. Lineage (NCBI taxonomy): Eukaryota > Metazoa > Mollusca > Gastropoda > Lymnaeidae > Omphiscola > Omphiscola glabra. The sequence goes on from OZ024808.1 coordinate 26,816,792, forward strand.
CATATAATGAATATCTTGTTTGAATGGTGGCCTATGCGATCCTATTTGGATATGGGATAACCTCGGGATCGGAATTTTAAAGGGATCCCTTCGGAATCCTGATCTAGAACACGTACTGGGAGATATGATCTCAACAAGGAAGGAATCCACTGGGGATCGGGATGGAACGGGAAATGGGACCCCCTTGGAATCTTTTTTTTTAGAAGTGTTTTAAGACATTTTTGGAGGAGAATAATATAAAATCGTTATATTTTGTCTCAGCCATTTGTTCTCTACAGGCCTCTTAATTTCGATGTTAGCTAAACAATTATGTGAAGTTGATTTTTTTTCGAATGCAACATTGGCCAAGCTGGGTATATGGCTAGTTGCATTCGAAAAAAAACAACTTTTACATATATATTATATATAAATATTTATAAACACTTAATTTAATTAATTTCATATAATTTGGATTCGCTGTGTACTGATGTCTCTGAAACCTTCAGATGAGGTACAATAATTTCTTTCCAGTGACCTCATTGGATCTGAAATATACCTTTTTAATAATAACACTGGGAGAATGATTAACAGTGGGCCAATGTGGAAGGAAGATTAACAGTTGACCAATATGGGAGGAAGATTAACAGTGGCCAACTATTGGAGGAAGATTAACAGTGGGTCAATATGGGAGAAAGATTAACAGTTTGAAAATGTGGGAGGAAGATTAACAGTGGGGTAAGTGGGAGGAATATTAAGTGGGAGGAATATTAACAGTTGGCCAAACTGGGAGGAAGATTAACAGTGGGCCTATGTGGGAGGAAGATTAACAGTGGGCCTATGTGGGCGGAAGATTAATAGTGGGCCAATATGGGAGTTAAAATTAAAAGTAGGCCAATATGGGAGTTAAGATTAAAAGAAAGACAATATGGTAGTAAGTTGAACAGTAGGCCATTTTGAGTAGTAACTTAACAGTAGGTCAACATGGGAAGTAACTTAACAAAAAGACAATATTGTAGGTATTTTAACAGTAGGCCATTTTGGGAAGTAACTTAACAGTAGATCAACATGGGAGGTATGATTAATAGTAGGCGGATGTGGAATGTAAGATTAATAGTAGGCCAATATGGGAGGTCACTTAACAGTAGGCCAATATCGAAGGTATGTTTAACAGTAGACCAATTTTGGAAGTAACTTAACCGTAGGTCTACATGGGAGGTAAAATAACAGTAGGCAAATATGGGAGGTAAGATTAAATATAAGCCAATAATGGAATTAACTTAATGTTAGGCCAATACGGAAGGCAAAATCAACAGTAGGCCAATAATGGAGGTAACTTAACAGTAGGCCATTAATGGAGTGACGTAACAGTAGGCCAATAATGGAGCTAACTTAACAGTGGACAAATATGGGAGGTAAGATTAACAGTAGGGAAATATGGGAGGTAAGATTATCAGTAGGAAAATATATGAGTCAAGTTGAACAATATGCAAATATGGGGGATAAGAATCACAGTAGGCAAATAATAGAGGTAACTCAATTGTGGGCCAATTTGTGAGGTAAGATTAACAGTAGGGCAATGTATGATGTATGATTAACAGTAGGCCAATATTTTGAGTCCCATAATTAACGGTTGAGTAACTACTTTTTGCAGTAACTAGATGACGCTTAGTGACCTACATACGTTTTATATTTATTTTTATCCAGCCCTTTATTATTTTTATTTATTCATTCACTATTTCCAATTGTTCAGGACAGAATTTAACAAATGGCGACTGGGTGAAAACCTACATTTGGCATGACGGGAATCAAAACATTTAAGGAACCACTGACTTGACCGAGGAGTTGCAGATACGTCATACACGCTTTTTGAAAACACGAAGGACGAAATATAACTGTAATACTGCTACTACTATTGAGTACTATTTGAGCTATATCTAGCGCGTTCCTATGGGAAAATACAGGCAATGTTATGACGATGATCCTACAAAATATTGCTTGATATTTTTACAGCATTCGAGATATAAATATTCAATTTTTTAAAGGTTAAATTTCTGGATGATTATTGTAGAAGTTTTCTGGATGATTATTGTAGAAGTTTTTAATAAATGTACGTAAAATTCTTCCGAGAACCCCACCACCACAACCCCACGATATACGCACACGTACGCAAAATGGAAAAACCCACCCACCCCCAATTGCGTACGTACAAAATGGATGGCACCTTACATTTAAATATGTTGATAAATTTAAAAAATAAACAGAAAAAAGAAATTCAAAGGCATTACGGTACGAAATATCTTGTTTTTACAATACGATAACCTCCGAAACTTGGAAAGGACATGGGCTATCAAAGGGAGATCACTACAGCATTGAGGCCGAATCCAATCGATAAGCAACAGTAATGCTGCAAATATACAACCAAATGTCAGTTTTAAATAATAACAAAAAACACAACCTCTACAAGATAGTATTCTACTTTGCTCATTGAGAGCGAGGTCGCAAAGGCCATCCACTGTTGCTCTTATTCGATTGATTATGGTATATTTTTACTGAAAACACTCCAATTTAGTTTAGGTCGCTAAAAAGTGTAGAAAATGCGTGTAATATATAGCAGAAAAATACTTCTCAAAACTTAATGACGTTAGAAACGTAAACATTTTACATACATGTTTCTTTTTTGAAATATTCAATGGTGATGAGTTTTCGCAATGGCAGTTAGAAATTATCGTAAAGTGCCAGACATTATTATCCCGACAACATCGGGTCATATATTCTAGTTGAAAATTAAAAATAATATCTTAACTTTCATATTCGGATGAAGTACTTAAACAGTTCTTTCACTGTTATATTTTAGATTAAAATTTAGTTCAAATATATTTTAATATTATTTTAACATAGTATACATAAAAATAAGAATGAGCTAGGATGACAATATAACGGTTAAAAAAACGAATCAATTTTAACACGTTCAGAATCTTAAAAACAACGATAGGAATGTTATGTTATATATGTAGATAAATAAATAACTATATGTATGTGCCGTATGCACTCCTACACCATTCATCCGATTGCGATAAAACTTTGGTGAGTTGTTGTGCATACACCCGCAGAGGTTTGTGATTTAGTACAACCATTTTGAAATATTCCCTTTTTTGTACAGGGGGGCCCTAAATTCGTTTATTTTTTTTCCTAAAACGAGCTTTATAAATATTATTACAGAGCTAATGTATGGGTGGATGGAATTTAATCAAATAAAAAAGCGACATTTCAGCTTGTATGTAACGTAATATGTCGTTTTTTTAAAATTATTACAACCATTTTGCAATATTCCATTTAGAACCGGGTGATTTTTTTTTTTTTTTTTTTTTTTTTTGGGGGGGGGGGGGGGGGTCTAATTTCGTTAGTTAAATGTGCATGTGTGTGTAAATAAAGAGTGGCGAATGTACAGTGAGAATTGGTAATTTAAAGTTGGATCTGGTCATAGGGTAGTGGTTACAAGCAAACAAAAACATCGTAGTTTCATAAGGTTTTGGTCTAGTCTGACTATTGAAATCGTATGAATTGCTTAGTACGTATATTTTGAATGGAAGGTGTTACAGGCTAAGGGCCGGCCGGCTGGGGGCTTGTAAGTTGGGACTGTTGGGATGGTGCTTGCTATCGTTCTTACGTCTGGTGAATCTAGACCAGCGTGGTGGGGTTGAGAAACATGCTCCTACCTTATGACCAGATCCTAAAGGGCACTACCATATGACCAGATCATTAAGGCCACTATCTTATCACCAGATCCTTAAGGCCACTACCTTATGGCCAGATCCTTGAGACCACTAAATTATGTCTGGATAGATGAGACCACTAGCATATGACCACACCAATGAGACCACTAGCATTTGACCACACCTATGAGCCCACTAGCATATGACCACACAAATGAGCCCACTAGCATATGACCACACCTATGAGCCCACTAGCATATGACCACACCAATAAGACCACTAGATCGTAATATATAATGACCAGATATATGTTTTTTTTAAAAATGCGTCCACTGTTTGGACTAATAACAAACAAAAAAATTCTTTAGGTATCTCTGTATGGTTGTAACAATGTGCTCAAACGGCGCGCAAAAAGATTGTCAAAGAAATTAGCACCAATTAGAATACTCATAACATGTGATGCTTGGTTTGTTATTGCAGACCTGTTTACTCTTACGATTTTGGCCCACAATGTAGGATTTTGAGATGTATACATTATATAAACAAGTTTAGGTAATGCATTGAAAGATTTTGTGATTATATTGTAAAATGTTAAGAGTTTGGAAGTAAACAGGTCTGCTACTGTCAAACCTTACTATAAAAGTTTTAGCAGTACAATTACGCGTACAACAGATACGTTTCTCATTGATTTACTCATGCAATAGTGGTGATGTGATATTGTTCGCGATAAGGTGTGATGTCGATAGTTATGAAGGATGTTGTGTAATCTTTGGGATTTATGTGTTCCTATAATTGTGTAGAGTGAAAGAAAGAAATTTCTTGCCATTGGAAATGTCTGGATCCGTAGATCCGTGTGGTCCAAGGAAAGTGTCTGGGATGTGAAAAGGTTAAATGAGCCGGCGCATGTTGTTTATGTTACGCTCTACAACTTACACATCATTAATCAGATGATGGAAACACAAGGGTGCGGCCACAACTTACACATCATTAATCAGAAGATGGAAACACAAGGCTGCGGCCACAACTTACACATCATTAATCAGATGATAGAAACACAAGGGTTCTGCCCTGCGTGGTGAGATACGGCCCTGCTAATGAACAACCATTCAGACACGTGTTTGCTCTTACATTAAGGATCTGGCCCTAGATGTAAATTTCCCAGACTTATCTCAAGGGTTCTTCTGTGTCAACTTGACACTCGTGAGAGTAAATACCGGCGAAGGCGGCGCCGCTGCAGGTTTCTCTTGAAAGAAACACGTTTTGCCCTAAAGTGAATTGAGTTGACCTAAAAATATACGGCGCTTATGTTGCTTATGTTAATGGCACCCATTAAAGGTATTTGCTGGCGCAGCTATAACCGACCAACACACACAATCTCTCTGACCTACACACACAATCTATCTGACCAACACACACAATCTATCCGACCAACACACACAATCTATCTAACCAACACACACAATCTATCTAACCAACACACACAATCTATCTAACCAACACACACAATCTATCGACCAACACACACAATCTATCTGACCAACACACACAGTCTATCTGACCAACACATACAATCTATCTGACCAACACACACAATCTATCTGACCAACACACAGAGTCTATCTGACCAACACACAAAATCTATCTGACCAACACACACAATCTATCTGACCAACACACACAATCTATCTGACCAACACACACAATATATCTGACCAACACACACAATCTATCTGACCAACACACACAATCTATCTGACATGTCCCTTTATGTGTTAGATAAACTAGAGAGACCTTAATTGTAATTATCCAATGTACCATGTCAGAATTCTCAAATGACTGAGCACAACCTGGTATTTCTCGTTGAATCCACACAGCAACACGTCACTATATTGACGTCATGAAAATCAGAAACAAATGACACACAGAATACTGACACACAGAATACATGATATTAATGTTTATTTTGAAATCAAATTTCCCGCATTAAAGAGTACAGTCTCAAATGTTTTTATTTCAGAAAAAGAGGAATTTACAAAAATGTTATGTTATCACTCATTTTTTTCCCTTCTTTTTTTCCCTTCTTCTTCCCCTTGCGTTTTTTAAAGTGGGTATTGAATTCGTGCCGATGTTTTCAAACAAGAGTTGCTTAACGCTTCAGACTTTTGTATCCACCCAAGAATGCGGAGATGGCTTTGACGAATCGACCTGTCAAAAGGTACAGCAGTTAAATAATATATATAACAGTAGATTTATATAGCAGACGGGAAAATTTTAGGTCAGACATTTAATGTAAGCCCTACAGGGATTTTTCTAAACAGAATTTAATCTCAATATAGATTCGTATTTATTTTTTAAATGAAGAAAGTTTACTTTTATTATATCTATAAGAATTAGCTATGCTGATGTAATGCTAAAGAACCGAAAATATTTTGATTCGTTCGGATTCTTAAAAACAATCATAGTTATTTTCAGTTATATTACGGAAATCGAATACATTCAAATGCGCAAAACATATTATATATCCTTTTTTCTTTTATTAAAATTAGACGTATTATTATAATAAATTAAAAATTAATACATTTAAAGAAACAACTAAGGAACTATCTTAAGGATTTTATATGCGTTTGAAACTGATGAAAAAAAAATATTAAAAAATATGCTCAAAGAATTACACAGTAATCACATTTATTGGAAAATCCTAAACATCAGTTGTTATTAGTGCGTTCTTTAGTGCGTTATCAATAATGCGAAATAAAATTAAAATTAATTAGTTATAAAGAATCATGCAAATTACATCATAGTGCGAATTGCCTATTTAGCCAAAGCTAAAGCTGATTTAATAAAAGAGCGTTACAAAACTGAAAATGTACATTACCCTTCTTAAAAGTAAAATTAATATATAGAGTGTATTGCTTTTTAAATTGCTACACTTAAATTCACATTTAGCTTTGTATTTTAACATTTAATAAGTTTTTACTTTTTATTCATTCCAAAAATATTTTTTGGGGAAATTTTTAAGGTAGTAAAAACTTTACATTTAAACATAATTTTAATAAGAATATGCCATTTAATTCAATGAACTACGATGAGTCGATTGTTTTGTCATGTGATAAGAGTAAGTACGAGTAAGATCTCCGGGAGGCTGTCTGCAACACACTAGTCGCTCACAAATTTTTCTTCAAACAACTTTCTTCCTTCGGGAGGCTGTCTGCAACACACTAGTCGCTCACAAATTTTTCTTCAAACAACTTTCTTCCTTTAATCATAATTGAATTATAATTATTGTCAAATTATGAATTTCATTTAAAAAACTAGTGTATTTAAAGAATATTTTGAAAAGTAAAATTTTTAATTAACATTGGGGAAGCGCTGACGGAGACAAACTTTTGGCTTTAATATTAATGATAATGGCTGATCAGCTGTTATCTGTTGTTATGTGTTGTTATGTGTAGCAGACAGCCTACCGAAGGCTTACTCATATCACGTGACAAAACAAGGAAGTGACTCGTCGAATTCCATTGGTGCAGCAAAACTACGAAGCCAAATAGCATTTTTAATGCACTTATCACTCATCGCAATAAGAACAAAGCATATTAAAATTTAAATGCATTAACAATCTTTTTGCGTAAGTAAAGAAGTTACAATCAAGTGGATGATTTTTAAAAAAAAATCTCTGTTTGGGGGTGGGGGTAATACGATACATTTTGCCCAATGCAGCACAAGATAAGCCTGAGAATGACTTTGATAAATAATTAACCTTCTTCGATACATATATATCAGAAGTAGGAAATTGAGTTTATACATTTTTACTTGGATGACACAATCTTTCAATCCAATGACATTACAGTTGTAAAAAATAGATTATATTTTCTCTTTTTACATATGAACATATCTTTACCAATTCAGAAAATCAATGACTTAAACAAAACGTAAATACATTTACATAATTATACACATAAATATCAAACCCAATCAATTTACGAAAGTGAAAAGTTAATTTTCAAAATACAGCTTTTATTAGATAGAGAGAAAGACAGAAAGACAGACAGACAGACATACAGACAAATAGACAGACAGACAGTTAGATAGATGATAGATAGATAGATAGATAGATAGATAGATAGATAGATAGATAGATAGATAGATAGATAGATAGATAGATAGATAGATAGATAGATAGATAGATAGATAGATAGATAGATAGATAGATAGATAGATAGATAGATAGATAGATAGATAGATAGATAGATAGGTAGATTGATAGGTAGATAGATAGATAGGTAGATAGATAGATAGATAGATAGATAGATAGATAGATAGATAGATAGATAGATAGATAGATAGATAGATAGATAGATAGATAGATAGATAGATAGATAGATAGATAGATAGATAGATAGATAGATAGATAGATAGATAGATAGATAGATAGATAGATAGATAGATAGATAGATAGATAGATAGATAGATAGATAGTAGTAGATTGATAGGTAGATAGATAGATAGGTAGATAGATAGATAGATAGATAGATAGATAGATAGATAGATAGATAGATAGATAGATAGATAGATAGATAGATAGATAGATAGATAGATAGATAGATAGATAGATAGATAGATAGATAGATAGATAGATAGATAGATAGATAGATAGATAGATAGATAGATAGATAGATAGATAGATAGATAGATAGATAGATAGATAGATAGATAGATAGATAGATAGATAGATAGATAGGTAGATTGATAGGTAGATAGATAGATAGGTAGATAGATAGATAGATAGATAGATAGATAGATAGATAGATAGATAGATAGATAGATAGATAGATAGATAGATAGATAGATAGATAGATAGATAGATAGATAGATAGATAGATAGATAGATAGATAGATAGATAGATAGATAGATAGATAGATAGATAGATAGATAGATAGATAGATAGATAGATAGATAGATAGGTAGATTGATAGGTAGATAGATAGATAGGTAGATAGATAGATAGATAGATAGATAGATAGATAGATAGATAGATAGATAGATAGATAGATAGATAGATAGATAGATAGATAGATAGATAGATAGATAGATAGATAGATAGATAGATAGATAGATAGATAGATAGATAGATAGATAGATAGATAGATAGATAGATAGATAGATAGATAGATAGATAGATAGATAGATAGATAGATAGATAGATAGATAGATAGATAGATAGATAGATGCATGGCCGGATGAATGGATGTATGGATTGATTGAAGGGTGGGTGGGTGGGTGGGTAGGTGGATGAATGGATGGATGTATGGATAGGTAGGTAGGTAGGTATATAGGTAGGTAGATAGGTATGTGGATAGGTAGTTAGGTTGATAGGTAGGTATGTACGTAGGTATGTAGGTAGGTAGGTATATAGGTAGATAGGTAGATAGATAGGTAGATATTTATATAGATAGGTATGTAGCTAGGTAGTTAGGTATATATATAGGTATGTAAGTAGTTAGGTAGGTAGATGGGGAGGTAGATAGGTAGGTAAGGGGATGTAGACAGATAGATAGGTAGGTGGGTAGGTATGGGGGGAGGGAAAGAGGTAGGTAGCTAGCTAGCTACGTAGGTAGGCAGGTAGGCAGGCCTGTAGGCATGTAGGAAGGTAAGTTGTAGATGGATGGATGGATATATTGATATCTGGGTAGATGGATGAATGTATGATGAATAAATGGATATATGGATATATAACTTAATGGATAGATAGATGGATGCATGGATATATGGATGGGTGAGTGTGTATGAATGGACTTATGGATGGACGGATCGACGGACGGACGTACAGACAGACAGACAGACAGGAAGTATTCATCCTTGAATAATTTCGAAAATTTTATCTTTATTCGTTAAATATATTATAAATTAATATATGTCCCATATGCGCTTCTATAACAATAATCCAATAGAGATGAAAATTTTGTGAGCTTTTGTACACACGCCCGCAAATGTTTCTGAATTATTACACAGATTTTACCGGGGGCCTACATTCTGTTCTTTCCCCTTTAATGAGCTCAAGATAATTTCCCTATGCGTTCCTACACCATTCATCCGATTGCGATAAAACTTTGGTAAGTGTTATGTGCAGCAATGATATCTGAATTAGCTTATTTCAGTTTGTGTGTGACATAAGTACAACCATTTAACATTTTTGCGTTTGGGACCGGGGGCCTTTTTAAAAAAATTTGAGCTATATAAATATGATTTAAAACAGAGCTACTGCATGGGTGGATTAATGGCTACAAGTGTGTAAAATAAATTTTGAAAATCTATGCTTCTCACGTGGACAGCTGTATGTTGCCTGCTCCCGTGGCAAAAAAATTCTAATTCATTTGTGAACGCACCAAACGGAAAAAAAACAATAAATATTTTCTATTTAAAAATAACTTTAAAGCTTAATTAAAACGCAAACACTTTTTTTCATTGAGTGGCATTGCAACGCATGTCTGGTTCTCGCTAGTATATAAAAGAATATGCTATGCTGACCATAACGCTAAAGAACAGATAAGATTTAGATACTTTCGGATTCTTTAAAACAATCATAGTTATTTTTCTGTTATTTTACGGAAATCGAATAAATTTAAATAGGCAAATGATATTATAAATCCGCTTTTATTTTTGCAAAAGTTTAAGTATTATAATTATAAATTACAAATACATTTAAAGTATCAACTAAGGAACTATTTTAATCATTTTATATGTGTTTGAAAGTTATGAAAAAATAAAACAAACAAAAAATTATGTTCAAAGAATTACACCGTAATCACATTTATAGGGAAAACCAAACATCAGATGTTTTTAGTGCGTTTTTAGCGCTTTATTAATATTGCGAAATAAAATTAGAATTAATTTGTTTTAAATAATCACGCAAATGACGTCATAGAGTGAATTGCCTGTTCAGCCAAAGTTAAAGTTCTCTGATTTAATCACCGCGCGTAAAAAAACTGATAATGCATTTTCCACTTCTTAAAATTAAAATTAATAAATATAATTGATTGCGTTTCAAGTCTTAATAAGATACGAAAAAATTGTAGCTTTGCATATTTAAAATTTTTAAATTCCAAAAATTCCAAAAACTACACTTTTATTAAATTTATAACCTTACAAAAACTTAACCTTTAAATGTACTTTTATAAGAAAATGTCATTTAAGTCAATCAGTGCAGAAAAACTCCATAGCAGAAAAGCATTCACTAATGCACTTATCACTCTAGCCAAATAACATTTACTAATGCACTTATCACTCTAGCCAAATTGCATTCACTAATGCGCTTATCACTAATCCTTATAAGAACAAACCATATGAAGTTCAAAAAAGTGTGATAGCAAATGGATGGGACTACAATTCGGCTGAAGATTTTATTAATATTATTAAAATCTGGGAGGGGGGGGGGTAGTCGGTGTGAGGGTGTCGATACTTTCATTTAGCCCCAGGCAGCAAAAGATACACCACATAATAAAGGAATGAATTTGATAAATAATTAACCTTCTTAGGTACATGCATAGCAGGGGTAGAAAATAGGACGTGTACATTTTTACGCGGATGACAATATATATTTGAATCCTATGGCATTACATTTGTGAAAAAAGAGATGTTACATTCTCTTTTTACAAATAAACATACGTTTACCAATTAAGAAAATAAATAGCGTTAACAAAACGTGGGTATATTTACATAAGCATACCCATGAATATCAAAACGCAATAATTTTACAAACTTGAATATTTAATTTTGAAAAATGGAGATGGGTTAATAATTTTATTCAAAAAAAAAATATATATTATTTTTTTTTACCTTGCGAAAAGTGAAGTGAGTTTTTATTTTGATGAGATTAAAAACTGTAAAAAAAACAAAAACACTTTAAATTAAAAAAAAAAAAGACACTCAAGTCTGTTATAGACAGAAAAAAACAGGATGCGATATTCTTCTTCAGATAAAAGAATTCTTTGTTTTAAGATTTTCCGATGATGTGGAATTTTAAAAAAAGGCAAAAGTTTGTTTATTTTTTTTTATTACGCTATCAATATATCAAATTCCGTTATATACAATAATTTTATATCATGTATAGAGTTTTGTTATAAATTTAAGATTTCTGTCACGATTTTTAGAGATAAAAAATTTGTATTTCAAGGGCCAGAAAAGAGGTAGGGTATGCTCACCTTTGTAATTTAAGGTTATGTTAAGAGGGGGGAAATGTAGTTTAAGGGCGGGAAAGTGGGTATGGAAGGCGTATAATATAGGCCTATAAAAGTTACATATTTCTAAAAAATTAATGGTATTAGAAACTTAAATATCATTACATAAATACTTCTGTTTAAAGTTAGGAATTGTGAAGAGTTTTTGCAATAGCAGGTAGAAATTGTGAAAAAGGACCTACCACTATTATCCCGATAACATCGGGTCCGTCATTGTAGTATATAATATGTAAAGTCTAAAGTTAGTTATACACTTAAGAAAAATTAGGATTATTAAATTCTTGCTAAAAGGATGAAAGAACTCTGGCTGAACAAAGGGACTTAAATAATGAACATACGGTTGGATGGTGTGCAGTGAAAAATTGATTGAATAAATTAAAACAAAAGAGACTTAGGGTTACTCACGAGCTAGTTTAAAATTAACACACTAACTGATCAAAGCTAGAATTGTGTGCAGTCAGCCAAACCAGGCTCAAGTGATTACCAAACTCGTCACCACACTTTTCAGTGGCCCCAGTGACGACACAGTTATTCCTTTGGACCAGGTAGCTGCAGATTTCAATAAATGAGTGGGAGAAAATATTTAAAAAATTAAAATTAAAATTGAAATAAAATAATTCCCGTCTTACGTATGTCTGAAAATAAAGTTAAGGGAGACAAACTTTGAAACAGCATTATAAAATATGAAATTTTGTCCCCTTTTAACATAGTGTTTACTCCTTTATGTAACGCCATATTCCTGTAGTAAGCATAAGAGATTATGTAACACCTTATTATAGTAGGTAGCATGAGAAACATTTAGAAAAAAAAGAACTTGGCTGCATTTGAAGAAATGTCGCTGTGTGCCCTTTAAGATTTCTTACTTAAATTCTTCTGCGAATTCTGTTTAAAATAAAAAGTAGTATATTTGAATGCGATCAGATTACGTAAGCGATAATAAACAGCACACATTGTACTCAAACTCTCTACACCATCACACAGATTATTATTATTATTATTTTTTTAAATTTTGTCATTTCCCCTTTTTTTGTTCGCTGAAGAAGGCTTTTTGCCGACACATTGATCGTTCTGTATTTGTCTTTTGTTTCAGGTGTCTCCCCGATCTTGTGCACGTTATTTCATTGATAAAGTAGAGCGAGGAACCAACGAAATCATTGTTACTTTGGAATGCGTATCACTATCACGTGATTCCGCGTTTCGTTTTAAAATAATACGATGGAATAAAAATCACGTGAAGATTTGATTGACAAAGCAAAAATTCTGAATATTTCATTTTAAAAAGTCTAAACTTACGGGCAGAAATCGAACGATTCCAAATTTTGTCCGTTGCTCACTGCGGTATTCAAGGCAACATAGACCTCAAACCGAGAGGTCTGTTCGCATGCGTCCATCAGCTCCTGAGCTTCCATTCTCTTGACGTCATCAGTAGAGCACTGGGACTTAGCTAAGGCGAAGCTCGCTGTGGATTGTGTTCGACGAGAAGCAAGCTTAGTACACCGATCTAAACTTACTCGGTCTCCACATTTAATTTTTTAAAGTAGATATATTCAAGGTTTTAAATTGATTAAAAAAAAATAAACTTTAAAAAGGGCACATTTAATATTAATTAGTTTTCATTGCCACTGACGTTGACATGGACTGGGATCCATTGCACTGTTACCTTGCCCCCTAGTACATCAATTTTGCACACGTCATCAAAGATAACGTCAACTTTAAACTAAAATTTACTAATGGACAGAATTCATTTATAATTGTCTCCTAACCCTCTAACAGAATATTTTTATAATCAACTAGTTACTCACTGACAGAAAAGGACGTAAGCAGCCTCATCAGAAAATTCAATTAATTCCCCTGCATCTCCACACACCCCCCCCCCCGTAGCATTTAATCAAGATATGCCACCGTCAATTTTGTATTTGACTTAAAACATATTAGACTAAAACATATATTGGACTTCAAACATATTTGATTTAAAACATATTTGACTTAAAATGTATTTGACTAAAACATATTTGTTTGTAAACTTTCGTTCCTTGGTCTATCAAAATCTTCAAAACGAGTTTAGACAATCAATACGCAATCATTGCGAAAATATAAACAATATAAACTCACCACAAAATATGGCAGCAAAAGACTATTCTAGGCTGTGTTTAAACATAAACTCACCACAAAATATGGTGGCAAAAGACAAGGCTAGAATGTGTTTAAAAATTTAACTCACCACAAAATATGGCAGCAAAAGACAAGGCTATGATGTGTTTAAACATTTTCCGCAACTTGTGAATTGTTTAAACGATATGGATAACGTCAGAGTTCTTTCCCTTCTTTTATAGACGACCATCCTGTCAAGACGTGGGTAATTTTTTGTCCAATAAACAATTTGTACACCGCAATAAAATTTCTAAATAACCACAACTCTGCACCCAACAGGTGTATGTGACCACAAATCTGCACCCAACAGCTGTAGGTTTTATCACTTCGCTAGCATTATGTTGTCTGCAAAATTAATCAATATATGTATAAATGTATGTTTTTAAGTATGTATGTCCGTATGCGTTCATATATCATTCATCAAATTACGATAAAACATTGGTGAGTTGTTGTGCGTACGCCCGCAAAGATTTCTAAATTAGAGCAACCATTTTACAATATTCCGTTTGGGGCCAGGGGCCCTAAATTCATTTTTTCGTCTTTCATGAGCTTTAGTCTGTTAAACGTCACCTAAGAAACGAACAAATTCTTGTCCAGTAGCCCCAGTGACGCGAAGTTGTTAAGTTACTCTATGACTCTGTAGAAACAGACGATCATCTAATCCAGCAGTACTCACCCTTTGGGTCGTGATTCCTTTGAGTATCGAACGACCCTTACAAAGAGTTCGCCTATGACCACCGGAATTGACATATTTATGAAGTGGCATCGAAAATAATTTTATTGTTGGGGATCGCCAGAACATGAATAACTGTATTAAAATGTTGCGGCATTAGGAAGGTTGAGAACCACTGATCTAGACCCTCCTTAAATAATTCGTCACCAGTTGCCTCTTTCTGCATGCTTTGGTATGAGCATTACTCTATAGCAAGCACCAAAATCGTGCTGCTACAAACATTATTGTGTTTTTTAAAATAATTGTAGTCAGTGGCGTATCTAGGGTAATGATACCAGGCAAAATCGAAAACTCTATCTGGGAAACGACGCAGAAGAGGGTTACTTGAAATAATTGTCGTGAAAGCAGGTGCCACAAAGATGACGTGGTACGCAAAAAGGGCACAGCGAGAATCACAAACTTGACGCGGTACGCCTAAAGAACACAGTGAGACTGTCACGCACTGTTATCCGTATGGAGAATGTAATCTCTTATGTAAGTGTATGGCTCGTTCTAAAACAGTACATAACAAAAGACGATACCAAAGGATAAATACAATAACAAAGATCACGATACTCAACTCAGGGCTAATTATATTTAATAAGTTTTAATGTGTTAATTATAAAAAAATTACAAAATAAAAAAAAATTATGATTAAAAGTATTGACTTACAGTTTGGCTGGTACGATGTTCATAAAAATACAATGAGCAAAAAGTGGTAAAGAACAATGGTAAAAAGAAATATACACACACACAGTAAACAAAGCACTGTCTAGTAGCACAAATTTAACACAAGCTCCAAGGCTCGTGATAAATGATCTGCCTGCCTTCATTCAATCTTCTGATTCCAGAAACGCCGTACGCAATCTTTTGCTTTCTAGTTTTCTCTATATTCTTCTATAATATTCTGACTGCAACTGACTATACTAAGCTTGTTGTAAACAAGGTTAAAGGGAGACTATTATTTCGATAGCCACACCCCAAAACAAGCCACGAGTGTTGTCTGCTAGAGGTCATGCACAGGGAAAACATGAAGAACATAACAGAGACACAAAAATATTGCTGGTCATCAATTGAATCCTGGCCTATTTCCCAGTCGTCTTGACTAAGTCTTGCCACTGCATAAAATTAGTCAAGGACGTAAGAGCGAGACATACGAAATGCGCAACTTTCAATAAACTTCATGTAAAATGAAGCGCATCTTATATGCTATTTCTTATTTAATTCTGTTTTTACTGGGTTTTTTTTCGCAGATGAAGGCTTCTTGCCGACACGTTTGTTGTTTTGTTGCGTTCTTTTTCCTCGGGTATTCCCATACTTTGTTTCGTTCACTTCTTTCTTGCAGCTTAAGTCTCATGTAGCCTTTGGTCATCTTCACATAAGAAGGACAAACAAAAAGACGGTCGGTCGCTTGAGGAGTTAAATTGTGTGCGCTACAACAATCAAATCTATCAATTACTCATTTTAAGTCACGGAATAAGCACATCATAATGGTTATATTTATAGCACCTAGCATCAGTTTTCGTGGAAACTTTATGTTTGTTACTCAAAGTTGTACTTACCACAGGAGAGACGGTGCTTGGTTTGTTACTGGCAAAACTTACTCGAACAGTTATTCGCAGTTGCTTTACGCGTACAACAGATAAGTTTCTAATTGTGCCAATACAGTATTGGTGATGTGATATGGTTTACCATAAGGGGTGATGTCGATAGTTATGAAGGATGTTGTGAATTTCTGGGGATTTATGGGTTCCTATAATTGTGTAGAGTGAAAGAAAGAAATGTCTTGCCACTGGAAATGTCTGGATCCGTAGATCCGTGTGGTCCAAGGAAAGTGTCTGGGATGTGAAAAGGTTAAATGAGATGGCGCATGTTGTTTGTGTTTCGAGCTACAACTTACACATCATTAATCAGATGATAGAAACACAAGGGTCTGGCCCCGCGTGGTGACGTACGGCCCTGCTCATAAACGCCGATTCAGACACGTGTTTGCTCTTACATTAAAGATCTCGCCCAGATGTGAAATTTCCCAGACTGCTCTCAAATGTTCTTCTGTGTCAATTTGACACTCGTAAGAGTAAATACCCCCGAAGGCGGCGCCGCTGCAGGTTTCTCTTGAAAGAAACACGTTTTGCCCTGATGTAAATTGAGTTGACCTAAAAATATACGGCGCTTATGTTACTTTTAAGAACACTGCGCTGATTAAAGGAATTTGCTGGCACAGCTACAACGGACAAACACACACAATCTATCTGACCAACACACACAATCTATCTGACCAACACACACAATCTATCTGACCAACAAACACAATCTATCTGACCAACACACACAATCTATCTGACCAACACACACAATCTATCCGACCAACACACACAATCTATCCGACCAACACACACAATCTATCTGACCAACAAACACAATCTATCTGACCAACACACACAATCTATCCGACCAACACACACAATCTATCCGACCAACACACACAATCTATCTGACCAACACACACAATCTATCTGACCAACACACACAATCTATCTGACCAACACACACAATCTATCTGACCAACACACACAATCTATCTGACCAACACACACAATCTATCTGACCAACACACACAATCTATCTGACCAACACACACAATCTATCTGACCAACACACACAATCTATCTGACCAACACACACAATCTATCTGACCAACACACACAATCTATCTGACCAACACACACAATCTATCTGACCAACACACACAATCTATCCGACCAACACACACAATATATCTGACCAACACACACAATCTATCGGACCAACACACACAATCTATTTGACCAACACACACAGTCTATCTGACCAACACACAATGTCTATCCGACCAACACACACACTCTATTGGACCAACACACACAATCTATCTGACCAACACACACAATCTATCTGACCAACACACACAATCTATCTGACCAACACACACAATCTATCTGACCAACACACACAATCTATCTGACCAACACACACAATATATCTGACCAACACACACAATCTATCTGACTAACACACACAATCTATCGGACCAACACACAATCTATCTGACATGTCGCTTTATGTGTTAGATAAAGTGGTGAGACCTTCTTAATTGTAATTATCCAATGTATTAAGCAAGAATTCTCAAATGACTGATCAGAACACAGCATTTCTCGTTGAATCAACACAGCAACACGTCCCTATATTGACGTCATGCTAATCAGAAACAAATGACACACAATACATGATATTAGTTTTTATTTTGAAATCAAATTTACCGCATTAAAGAGTGCAGTCTCAAATGTATTTATTTCAGAAAAAGGGAATTTTAAAAAATATTATGTGATCACTCATTTTTTTCCCATTCTCATTTACTCCATTTGTGTTTTTTTAAAGTGGGTCTTGAATTCTTGCCGTTGTTGTCACCCATGAGCTGCTTAACGCTTCAGACTTTTGTATCCTCCCAAGAATGCGGAGATGGCTTTGACGAATCGACCTGTCAAGAAGGTACAGCATTTTAATAATATATATCACAGTCGATTTAAAAAGCAGATGAAACATTGTAGGTCAGACATTTGATGTAAGCCCAACAGGCAAGGGCAGAAAATTGGGTTCGTCTAAACGAAAAATGTAATCTCAGTAAAGATTTTTTATTTTTTATAATTAAAGCAAATTAATTTTTATTATATAGAATATGTAAAGTGTAAGGATAGTTATACACTTAAAAGAATAGGGATAAGTTAAATTCTTGCTAAAAGGAGGAAAGAACTCTGACTGAACAAAGGGACTTAAATAAAGAAAATAATAATTTTCAATTTAAATGGTTCGATGAAGTGAAGTCAAATATTGATTAAATAAAAGAAAGCAGGCGTTGGGTTACTCACGAGCGTGTCTAGATTGAAATTCACACCCGAACTGTTCAAAGCTGGGCTGGGCAGCAGTCTGCCAAACCTGGCTCAAGAAACTACCAAACTCGTCCCCACACTTTTCGGTGGCCCCAGTGACGACACAGTTGTTTAGTTGGTCCAGGTAGCTACAAATCAGAATGTTCAAAGTTATAGAAAGAGATGTCAATAAATGAGTCAGGCCAAATATTAAACGTTGTCTGCAACTGTCAATGTGTAATTGAAATTTTAAAAAAATCCTGTCGTGAGTATGTCTGAAACTAACATTATGGGAGACAAACTATAAAACAGCTTTGTATTTTAAAAATATGAAAGTGTGTCACCCTTTTAAAAAAGATTGTACTTCTTTATGCAACGCCATATTCTAGCGGTAAGCCAGAGAGATCATATCGGGTATATATCATGAGAGATTTTTTTTTTTAAATTTGGTTCGTATTTTAAGAAATTTCGTTGTGTTCCCTTTAAGCTTACTTCCGTAAATTGTTCTTCAAACTCTGACTAGGAAAAAAATTAGCATATTTAAATGCGATCAGATTACGTAAGCGGTAATAAAAAGACAATATTTTTTATCAATCTCTCTACACCATCACAAAAGTAATTTTTTTTTTTTAAATTTTTTTGTTGTTGTTGTTCACCCTTTTTAGATCACTGAAGAAGGCTTTTTGCCGACACATTCGTTATTCCGTTTTATCTTTTGTTTCAGGTGTCGCCCCGATCCTGTGCGCGTTATTTCATTGATAAGGTAGAGTGAGGAACCAACGAAATCATTGTTACTATGGAATGCGTATCACTATCGCGTGATTCTGCGTTTCCTTTCAAAACGATACGTTGGGATAAAAATCACGTGAAGATTTGATTGACAAAGCAAAAATTCTGAATATTTCATTTTAAAAAGTCTAAACTTACGGGCAGAAATCGAACGATTCCAAACTTTGTCCGTTGCTCAATGCGGTAATGACGGCGACCTGCAGCTCAAACTGAAAGGTCTGTGCGCATGCGTCCATCAGCTCCTGAGCTTCCAATCTCTTGACGTCATCAGTAGCACACTCGGACTTAGCTAAGGCGAAGCTCGCTGCAGATTGTGTTTAACGAGACGTAGGCTTAATACAAATATCTAAATTTACTCTGTCTCCATATTACTTTTTTTTTTAAAAATAGATATAAATTCAAGGTTTTAAGTTGATAAAAATATTTTTAAAAAGTGCACTTTTCATTGTAACCGATTTCAACCATATTATCATTTAATATTAATATCTTTCATTAAAGAATTGGGAAAGGACATCGATAACAAAGAAATCTGTTTTACAATGTAATTTGTCAAACCTACCCTCTTTGCCTTCAGGTGTACAAATGTTATCGGCTACTGCAATCTGTCCCTCTAGGGCCTTCAACACACCATCGTTGTCACACTGGGACTTGCTGTCCTCAAAACATGTTTTGAATGTCTGGACCTGTCTTTAAAGATGAAAATATTTATCTGTATTACAATAAATGGAGACAGAAAGCCATTGATCGATCCAAATGGAAGGATGTGTTGGAGCAGGCCAGAGCACTGTATAGATGTAGTACCACTGATGATGAGTCAGTACTATAAATTATAAACTTAAATTTAAAGATTGCGTAAGACTTTTGAGTTACAAAAAAAAGTAATAGTAATAGATAATTAAACTTAATATATGTTCCTACTATAAGCAGATACGGCGATTTTCTTATAGATTCTTCCGTAGTTACATAATCTTCCTCTTTGTCTTAATTGATTTTACTAGTTCATAGTTCGTTCACAAATTATTGTTGTTTCTCAGTTCTGAAATATTACTTCCAACACATTGAACTAACTGCCGTTCCTGTCAATTCCTGTGTCCTTGTCCCCGTGTCATCCGAGCTGATTATCCCAATCTTACATTTTTTTTCGCCATCATGACTTATTATTGCGGAGTATAACTGTACTCTACAAGAGTTTCACGCTAGATGATCATACGAGTGGTCGTACAGATGACACTAATATTACACATTTAGACTCGTTGACAATGGCAAAACATTCTATCAAATTTTAAGCACCCTACCCCCCCCCCCAACCTCAACCCAAAACTAGGTTTTCCTGTTTTTCATGTGTGGGGGTGGGGTGGGTGGGGGTTAAAGAAAATATGATGGCATTGATTTCACGAAATAAAATTCTTGATAACTGCGCTAAATGAGGTTCTTGATAACAAATATCGCAAGTGCGTTTAGTACGTAATATGTTTGTTCATTTTCTGATCTAGTTTTTTTTAAAATTAATCTCTGGTTTAATCGTGTATAAGCGGTCGGACATTACAATATTAATATAAAATAACAGAATTCAAAAGGATTATTACGAAAACAATATTTTAATGGTTAGTTTTAATTAATTTTTTGGATAAAAGAGATATGCCTTGTAGGTTTGTCAACACTAGAATACATTGGACGTTCACTTGTAACATACTGAGCGGTTTTTCATCTTATGCTCTTAAAAATCTCATTAACGTAAATCAGTAAATCGTAGCTTAATCTATTTCAAATATAATTACGTTTAAAAACTGTAACGAACCAATTAGTAACAAAAAGATAACCTTAATTTTAAGAACGCGACATTTGTGATAACAATTGTTTTGGCTTTGACGAAAGACATTCCATCGTCACGCTTTACTCGATGAAAAGTACGTTCTTAAAATTTACTCATTGACAGAAGACATTTATAATAGTGTATTAACTCACTAACAGAATACTTTTATAATCAATTCTTTACTTACTGGCAGAAAAGGGCGTAGGCAGCCTCATCAGAAAGTTCAGTTAATGCCCCTGCATCTCCTGACTCCACTTCCGACAGAGGGAATGAACATGCCATCAGCTCACTGCATGAATCACTTCGTTTGACGAGTGGGTTTTTCCTGATCAGGCTGCATTCTATGAAATATACAAGTACACCAATTCAGAATGGGTCAATTCATAGTTAAATATTTCAGCATCCAGATGTTCCATTTGGAAATCTTGAATATACTCGAAAAAGGAAATACAATGTAGCCCAATGTAACATCTCGACCGCTCCAAGATGCTTGGTAACAATGTTTTATTACTTAGAAATATCCACCTTGTTATATTAAGAAAATATTTATAAATGACAGCACATTCTTTCAGTTTATAACACAATATGACATTTATATAAACAATTCTTTTGGGAGGGTTAAATCGCGATCATTTGGGGGGATTTAGCCCCCGGGTAAAATGTCATCATTTTTTGGTAGTGTTCCTTCAGAAGTACTGCAATACCGGGGTAGTCACGCCCAATTCAACCCTTGAGGGTCTCTTGAACCTTGCGTCCTTCTACCTGTTGCACTGATCGTCCTGGCCAGACACAAATTGAGATATCACGAGCAATCCTGAGAGGTTTGGTAACCGGAAGGGAAATAGATACTACATTTTGATCTTAGCCAAAAGCTGAGAAGCATGTAATCAAGTTATGCCACTTTCAAATTTGTTTCAATGTTTAAAAACATATTTATTTACTCAAATTTACCTAGACATATTTGAGTTAAGACAAATTTGTCGGTACACTTCCGATCTAGGGTCTGACGTAGTGTCAAACGCGAATTCAGGCCATCAACTCTAAAATAACGCAATAACATAAAAAATTAAACTCACCACAAAATATGGCAGCAAAAGACAAGGCCAGGATGAGTTTAAACATTTTCAGCAAGTCCTCGAAAATAAACAACAGCCTCTTACTGGTTTAAACTAGATGGTTCACGTCCCTTTGTTCAGTCAGAGTTCCTTCCCTTCCTTTTATGCCCTAGCATCCTGTCAAGGCCGGAGTCATTTTTGTCCAATTAGCAATTTGCCAACCGCAGTAACATTTTGAAATGCCCACAAATCTGCACCCAACAGCTGTATGTTTTAGTCACTGCGTTAGCATTTTGTCGTCTTCACCATTAATCCATTATATATATGCACATACATTATGTTAACTAAATATTTTTCGTGATATTTACCAGTAAATATTTCATAATTCAAAGACATTCTAGAACAGTTGTTCTTAACCTTCATTTGGTTGCGACCCTTTAATACAGTTCATCGTGTTGTGGCGCCCCCACAGCCACAACATTATTTTAGTTTTTACTTCATAACTGTAGAGTATATGTGTTTTCAAATGGTCTTGGGCGACCCCTGGGAAAGGCTCGTGCGACCCCATAATGGGACGCGACCCACTGGTTGAGAACCGCTGTTCTAGACGCTATTGTCAGTTTTGATTGTTTAAAAAATAAATAAAAATCCCTATGGGTATTTCTTGTTATGTCAAATGAACCCAACTTTGCCATAATTCGAAATTCTATAAGTCTTTGGGACGTGTTATTGGCACGCCGGATATCGCCTTCAAGACGATTGCTACTGGCACCAAATTTCTCTGGGTGATAGAGATCGAACGTCGAACTTCCCATCCATGATACAATCTAGAAAATCCATCAATGTTACCATCCATGATACCATCCTTGATACCATCTTTGATATCATTCATAATAAAAATCCATGATACAAATCCATGATACCATCTATGATACCATTCATAGTACCATCCAAGATACCATTCATAATACATTCATGATACCATCCATGGTACCATCCATGATACCATTCATGATACCATCTATGAAACCATCCATGATTCATCCATAAAAACATTCATCATACCACCCATGATATCATCCATTATATCTATGATAACATCCATTATATCTATGATACCATCCATGATACCATCCATGATACCAGCCATGATACATCCATGATACCATCAGTGATACCATCCATGATACATCCATGATAACATCCATGCCACCATCCATGATAACATCCATGACACCATCCATGATAACATCCATGATAATATCCATGTTACCATCCATGTTATCATCCATGATACCATCCATGAAAACATCCATAAAACATCCATGATAACATCAATGATACATCCATGATAACATCCATGATAACATCCATGATAACATCCATGATAACATCCATCATCCCATACAACGGGATTAGTCATTGCACTAATCACGTTGGTTCGTTGCGAAATATCGCGAACGTAATTTATATCTCGCGCATATTAAATATAATTGACTTGGACTTAATATCCCTGCCCTAGTTCCATCCTAACCAAAGCCATAATTTAAGCCAGCGATAATGGCTTAACCTTTACGTCCGCCTCATTTTCTGTCCAACCGCCCTTTTTCCCGGGTGACACCAACCTGTCGGGTCGGCCTGTGTGGCTCGTTGTATAGTGTTACTGCCAAAAACTATTTGTGAGGTAACTCTAAGCTTTGCACAACTATTGTTCCGGTTACATTTAAGAACCACTTCACATGTTGGGGGTTCCCGTTAATCCAATTTGTTGGTGTCAGATCTGATGCTTGTTTGCCACATTAATATTTTAATGAACATTAAACCTGTTGACAAATTTCCCGATGCTTAAATTACCCGTAACAAAGGCATTTTATATATATATATATATATTATAACTCATTACTAGTTATTTCTTCGGGTGGCATGTGACGAGCATAAAGTGGCAGCAGCCCCTGCCCACGGTTCCGGTTCCCTTTTCAGCTTAGAATTATTTACTCAGCGGAGCAGACAAGAATGGAGCAATTTTACTCCTAGGCCGACAAAAGAATGATAAAACTTCCAAACTGCTCCCAAAACACATCTCTTTAAACTCTACTATCCCGACTGATTCCCCCAGTCTGACCGTTAACCGATGCTGCTGAGTGCCGTCCATGGCTTAACTCAGTTATGGAATGGTTGAAGCGAATAACGGTTCACATTTGTTGTGTTTTTTTAGTTAATGTAAATTTAATTTTGAAGTTCATGATTATGTTTGTTAAATTGTATGTACAGCGTGGTGAGCCCAGACCTAGGCTGGGGTACCACGCTATAGAAAACTACCAATAATAATAATAATAATAATAAAATCAACGGTGAGCCCGTGACAGTGGCGTAGCGAGCTTAACTCGCGCCCGGGGCACAATACCTTTTTAGCGCCCCCCATTACCTTTTTAGCGCCCCCCATTCGAAAACCATACGATATTATAGTAAAAATACCATTTGGCGCCCCTTTGTGAGTAGCGCCCGGGGCATGATGCCCCCCTTTGCCCCCCTCACTACGACACTGGCCCGTGACCATGAAATAGATGCGGAGACATTCTCTCGATGAACAGTTTTCTTAAAAGTTGTGCAAGCTCTAAGAAGATTTATAATGTTACATTTTACAATGGATGAGACAATCTTGATTGTCTAGATTTTATTGTATATGGCTCTAGCACAACTAGTCGAGTAATTAGTACGAACTGTCAATCTAGGATCAGCTGTCAGATCTGGTAGAGCGACTAACACGAACTATCTACCTGGGATGTGACAGTATGAGTTGTAGTGGTTATTGACTGAACTTTGTGACCTGCATTTCCCGTGCTGTTGCCATGTGGTATGACTGGACGTGGTCAGTTGTTGCCATGGGGTATGACTGGACGTGGTCAGTTGTTGACATGTGGTTATGACTGGACGTGGTCAGTTGTTGCCATGTGGTATGACTGGACGTGGTCAGTTGTTGCCATGTGGTATGACTGGACATGGTCAGTTGTTGCCATGTGGTATGACTGGACGTGGTCAGTTGTTGCCATGTGGTTATGACTGGACGTGGTCAGTTGTTGCCATGTGGTTATGACTGGACGTGGTCAGTTGTTGTTATGAATGTTTAAACTTAAATGTGTGAAAATTGGTTAGAGAACTGACGTGAGTGGTCATGTGATGTGGGGTATAAAAAGAACGTAGAATGGTGCATGAAGGTTGGTTGTTACACAGACCACAGACTCTAGTTGGTATCTTATTATACGTTATACTATTAAAGATCTACTGATAGATCTAGTAGAGCAAATAGCACGTACTTTCAAACTAGAATCCCCTGCTAGGTGTGAAAGCGCCAAGAACGCATAAGATCCATCAGAAAATCCAATCCATGAATCTATCAAGAAACGTTATAGACAAAATTCATTAAATAAATCATGCTGAATTGTTAATTTATCATTTAACCTTTGACAATATTTGTGTGTTAAATTTATAATAACTGATGGACTGCATTCAGGTTGTGTAAATGAATTACAAGAACAAGGTATAGTGAACTTGAATTCATAGACAGGCCAAAAGATTATGACGTTTCGGCTTTGAGCCTTCATCAGAAAATAAGACGAAAAGAAGTGTAAATTTATACGTGTTTCCTACAAGACAAATTGTAAATTGATGGTTGTAACTATTCTAATGATGGTTGTAACTATTCTAATTATGGTTGTAACTATTCTAATGATTGTTGTAACTATTATAACGATGGTTGTAACTAGTCTAACGGCAAGCCATGTTCTGCGTTTGGAGTGGCTTTAACTCAGTTTTGCATAATCCTAGTATACTTCCGTTATACTTTTGTATTATTTTAATATACTCCGAATATCCTATTTATCCCTTTGACTTTCCTGAAACTTAAGTTTTAATTCCAATGCAGAACTTTTTTTTTTATATTTATCAACGTTTGGCTCGGAGCAATGCATTCCGTCTTTTGCTGATGTCTCCCCCCAAGCTACCCAGTTTTGACTTTGTTTTTGCCTTGCTGTAAAAGCGTTTCTCTGGACCAGATATAAGAAAAATTACCACATCGTGCTATAATGCAAAACCTTGGTGCGTTTCTGGAGGGGGGGGGTTTCACGTAGAGAGGCTGACACATTTAATGACAAGCATAATTCGCTGGTTTGTCCCATTGAATGACACAACCGTTAAACAATATAAACGTTAACATTATGAGATGCACACTGTCATAGGACCTATTTCGGAAGTCAATGAGTCAGTATTGGAATTTAGGTTGCACAAATATGCTCAGACACGTGACAAAGTCGTTCTAGATTTCTTATTTACAAAGGTCCTAAAATGGTTAGTTTGATCTACTTAACATGCCATAAAAACATAACTTCCAACGTCATAGTATCATAATCGTAGTTGTTTAGTTAAGACTAGAATCAAATACTTTTGTTGTCGACTTTACGTTGATTTGGTAAGTAACAGAGACACACATTGTCAGAGACACACATTGTCAGAGACACACATTGTCACAGACACACATTGTCAGAGATACACATTGTCAGAGACACACATTGTCAGAGACACACATTGATAGAGACACACATTGTCACAGACACACATTGATATAGACACACATTGTCAGAGACACACATTGTCATAGACACACATTGATAGAGACACACATTGTCAGAGACACACATTGTCAGAGAAAATAATTGTCAGAGACACACGATGTAAGAGACACACATTGTCAGAGACACACATTGTCAGAGACACACATTGTCAGAGACACACATTGTCAGAGACACACATAGTCCTTTGATTAAACTATGGCATTTTTACAAGTAACTCTGTTTATTTTCTCATCTATCAGCCAAAAATCTTCACAGCATAGCAGAGTCCGTATCTACTACCAATAATAAGTTGATCAAATGCTTAATGCATTACCTGTGTGAACGATCGATCAATCCCAAATCAAACCTGTGCCTTCACCTGCCGTCTGCAACACGTCTCTGAGCGCATGCACCTGCACCGAGAAGATATCACTGATGGATCGCCTGTTTTGTAGCAATTACTCGTCATGCAATCAAAAAGTGCATTGAAAAAAGGAATTTTATGCAACGAACCTAAATGCACTATGATTAGGGTGGTCAACACCCTGACCCGATCTTTGTGCTCCACCCACTGAATATCTCAGATGTGCTCCGCCCACTGAATATCTCAGATGTGCTCCGCCCACTGAATATCTCAGATGTGCTCCGCCCACCGAATATCTCAGATGTGCTCCGCCCACTGCATATCTCAGATGTGCTCCGCCCACTGCATATCTCAGATGTGCTCCGCCCACCGAATATCTCAGATGTGCTCCACCCACTGAATATCTCAGATGTGCTCCGCCCACTGAATATCTCAGATGTGCTCCGCCCATTGAATATCTCAGATGTGCTCGCCCATTGAATATCTCAAATTTGCTCCGCCCATTGAATATCTCAGATGTGCTCCGCCCATTGAATATCTCAGATGTGCTCCGCCCATTGAATATCTCAGATGTTCTCCGCCCATTGAATATCTCAGATGTGCTCCGCCCACCGAATATCTCAGATGTGCTCCGCCCACTGATTATCTCAGATGTGCTCCGCCCATTTAATATCTCAGATGTGCTCCGCCCAATTAATATCTCAGATGTGCTCCGCCCACTGAATATCTCAGATGTGCTCCGCCCATTGAATATCTCAGATATGCTCCGCCCATTGAATATCTCAGATATGCTCCGCCCATTGAATATCTCAGATGTGCTCCACCCATTGAATATCTCAGATGTGCTCCGCCCATTGAATATCTCAGATGTGCTCCGCCCATTGAATATCTCAGATGTGCTCCGCCCACTGAATATCTCAGATGTGCTCCGCCCACTGAATATCTCAGATGTGCTACGCCCATTGAATATCTCAGATATGCTCCGCCCATTGAATATCTCAGATGTGCTCCGCCCATTGAATATCTCAGATGTGCTCCGCCCATTGAATATCTCAGATGTGCTCCGCCCATTGAATATCTCAGATGTGCTCCGCCCATTGAATATCTCAGATGTGCTCCGCCCATTGAATATCTCAGAGTTGGTGTTTGTTTTTCTGTTTTTTGTTGTTCTTTTTTTGTTGTTGTTTTTTTTTTGCAGGGGAGTGGGGGACAGTATTTACGTATAGAAGATTTTATTAAACACTGAAATTAATCAAACAATTGTATTTTAAACCTGCCATAAACAAAGTTCTTTTTATCTGCCAAACAAATCCGGTTCTGAAATTCACTTTTGCATTATGATTTAGATCACGTTTTGAGAAATCTTTTGTTAAAATGGATCGTCTGATATTTCCATCCCAGCTAAACAATCTTCTATGTCTGAGGTGTTCATCGCAGCTAAACAATCTTCTATGTTTGAAGTGTCCATCGCAGCTAAACAATCTTTTATGTCTGAGGTTTCCATCGCAGCTAAACAATCTTCTATGTCTGAGGTTTCCATCACAGCTAAACAATCTTCTATGTCTGAGGTTTCCATCCCAGCTAAACAATCTTCTATGTCTGAGGTTTCTTTCCCAGCTAAACAATCTTCTATGTCTGAGGTTTCCATCGCAGCTAAACAATCTTCTATGTCTGAGGTTTCCGCCCCATCTGAACTATCTTCTGTCTGTGTCCTTCACATCTGAACTATGTATTATGTCTGTGTCCTTCCCATCTGAACCATCTTCTATGTCTGTGTCATTCAGATCTGAACTATCTTCTATGTCTGTGTCGTTCACATCTGAACTATCTTTTACGTCTAAGGTTTCAATCTCATTTGAACTATCTTCTATGTCTGAGGTGTCCACCACATCTGAACAATCTTCTATGTCTGAGGTTTCCATTACATCTAAATTATCTTTTATGCCTGAGGTTTCCATTACAGCTAAACCATCTTCTATGTCTGAGGTTTCCATTTCAGCTAAACCATCTTCTATTTCTGAGGTTTCCATTACAGCTAAACCATCTTCTATGCCTGAGGTTTCCATTTCAGCTGAACCATCTTCTACCAGCCCAGAAGGATTGTGTTTTGGAGCGTTTAAGTTTCTATTCAATGTTTTATTTAGTTCCTATTAAGTATATATGATGTTCCTGTTAAGTTTCTATGGTTACTGTTAAGTTTCTATGATGTTCCAGTTAAGTTTCTATGATGTTACCGTTCCCCTGTTTTTATCAAAGTTGTGCCGTTGACGTCAAGGACGGACCAATTTCAAAATGGCTTCAGAAACAAAAGAGGGGGAGGGGGGTAAGAAGGGTCGCACTAATTGATGACGACCACTGGGGGCGGGAATCATTGGTACAACTATGATACATACCATTTAAGATATGAAACATAACATTTAAGATAATAAACATACCATTTAAGATAATAAACATACTATTTAAGATATGAAACATACCTTTTAAGATATGAAACATACTATTTAAGATATGAAACATACCATTTATACAACGTTATAATACAAGGCGAAACTAATTAGCCTTCCATTTGCTTGGTTAAGTGTATTCAAATCTGGCCTATTTTTGCGCTAGCTGTCCTTTCGCTAGTACTTTCTGTGGTATTTATTGTATCTCCCATTGGATGGTGATTAGGTGGTGTAGTGATTAGGTGGTGTAGTGATTAGGTGGTGGTCTCACGGTGGTGTAGTCATTATGCGGTGGTCTCAATTATTCTTAATTAACATGTCGCTTTTATGTTGCCGAGTCCTCGTGGAAAAAACATTCGCATTTTTATATTATCATTGTTTGCGTTCCAAGGGCTGAAACAACAAATCAGCTTTGGTAAACTAATAGTATAATATCAGTTGTTCATTTTTTCATATTCTTAACATCTCTTGAACACGGTGCTTGAAATGTGATAACTTGACAGCAACACAATTAATACGTGGCTACGTGTATTACAAGCAAGGGACATATACGTGTAATTTTTTTACTGTGACTGGATGATTGGTAGAAAATGTGGGGCATTTTATGTTTGGTAGCCATTATTTGGTCACATTATAATTTTTGGTAGCCATTATTTGGTCCAACTATAATTTTTGGTAGCCATCATTTGGTCAAAGTATAATTTTTAGTAGCCATTATTTGGTCAAACTATAATTTTTGGTAGCCATCATTTGGTCAAACTATAATTTTTGGTAGCCATTATTTGGTCCAACTATAATTTTTGGTAGCCATTATTTGGTCAAACTATAATTTTTGGTAGCCATTATTTGGTCCAACTATAATTTTTGGTAGCCATCATTTGGTCCAACTATAATTTTTGGTAGCCATCATTTGGTCAAACTATAATTTTTGGTAGCCATTATTTGGTCAAACTATAATTTTTGGTACCCATTATTTGGTCCAACTATAATTTTTGGTAGCCATTATTTGGTCAAACTATAATTTTTGGTAGCCATTATTTGGTCAAACTATAATTTTTGGTAGCCATTATTTGGTCCAACTATAATTTTTGGTAGCCATCATTTGGTCAAACTATAATTTTTGGTAGCCATCATTTGGTCCAACTATAATTTTTGGTAGCCATTATTTGGTCCAACTATAATTTTTGGTAGCCATCATTTGTTCAAACTATAATTTTTGGTAGCCATCATTTGGTCCAACTATAATTTTTGGTAGCCATTATTTGGTACAACTATAATTTTTGGTAGCCATCATTTGGTCCAACTATAATTTTTGGTAGCCATCATTTGGTCCAACTATAATTTTTGGTAGCCATCATTTGGTCCAACTATAATTTTGGTAGCCATCATTTGGTCCAACTATAATTTTTGGTAGCCATAATTTGGTCCAACTATAATTTTTGGTAGCCATCATTTGGTCCAACTATAATTTTCGGTAGCCATCATTTGGTCAAACTATAATTTTTGGTAGCCATTATTTGGTCCAACTATAATCTTTGGTAGCCATCATTTGGTCCAACTATAATTTTTGGTAGCCATCATTTGGTCCAACTATAATTTTTGGAAGCCATCATTTGGTCCAACTATAATTTTTGGTAGCCATCATTTGGTCCAACTATAATTTTCGGTAGCCATCATTTGGTCAAACTATAATTTTTGGTAGCCATCATTTGGTCCAACTATAATTTTTGGTAGCCATCATTTGGTCCAACTATAATTTTTGGTAGCCATTATTCGGTCCAACTATAATTTCGGTAGCCTATATTTGGTCCAACTATAATTTCGGTAGCCATTATTTGGTCCAACTATAATTTCGGTAGCCATTATTTGGTCCAACAATAATTTCGGTAGCCATTATTCGGTGACAGGTGCACTTTTTAAATCCTTTATATTAACTTCGCTTTTGTTCGAGTTTCCTTCTGGCTGGGTGTGTGACAAAATCTTTGGACGGCCAATAGACCCACTCCCCGTCATCCTTTCGAGCTTGGCTGGGTGTGTGACAAAATCTTTGGACGGCCAATAGACCCACTCCCCGTCATCCTTTCGAGCTTGGCTGGGTGTGTGACAAAATCTTTGGACGGCCAATAGACCCACTCCCCGTCATCCTTTCGAGCTTGGCTGGGTGTGTGACAAAATCTTTGGACGGCCAATAGACCCACTCCCCGTCATCCTTTCGAGCTTGGCTGGGTGTGTGACAAAATCTTTGGACGGCCAATAGACCCACTCCCTGTCATCCTTTCGAGCTTGGCTGGGTGTGTGACAAAATCTTTGGACGGCCAATAGACCCACTCCCCGTCATCCTTTCGAGCTTGGCTGGGTGTGTGACAAAATCTTTGGACGGCCAATAGACTCACTCCCCGTCATCTTTTCGAGCTAAACCTTGTCACGTAGACTCGTTGCCGGTGACAACCCATTCGACCGAATTTTACCCCCTAGTCCTCACCACCAATACCCAAAACTCAGTTCTTCCTGTGTGTCAAATGGGAAGTTGAGGGAAATATGATGTAATGATTACTTAAGAAGTATGTCCATCCCTAAATGAATCTCAGTGATTTATAGGAACACAATGTTTTTTTTGTGGTTTTTTTTGGGTGGGGGGGGGGGGTTTGTTTAGTTAGGAGATATTTATTGTGTTTTATAATTACTTTTTGGTAGCCATTCTTCTGATGGGACAAGTGTACTTTTTGGTAGCCATTCTTCTGATGGGACAATTGTACTTTTTAGTAGTCATTCTTCTGATGGGACAAGTGTACTTTTTTTTAGCCATTTTTCTGATGGGACAATTGTACTTTTTGGTAGTCATTCTGATGGGACAAGTGTACTTTTTGGTAGTCATTCTGATGGGACAAGTGTACTTTTTGGTAGCCATTCTGATGGGACAAGTGTACTTTTTGGTAGCCATTCTGATGGGACAAGTGTACTTTTTGGTATTTATTCTGATGGGACAAGTGTACTCTTTTGATAGCCATTCTAGTGGGACAAGTGTACTTTTTGGTAGTCATTCTGATGGGACAAGTGTACTTTTTGGTAGTCATTCTGATGGGACAAGTGTACTTTTTGGTAGCCATTCTTCTGATGGGACAAGTGTACTTTTTGGTAGCCATTCTTCTGATGGGACAAGTGTTCTTTTTGGTAGCCATTCTGATGGGACAAGTGTACTTTTTGGTAGCCATTCTTCTGATGGAACAATTGTGCTTTTCGGTAGTCATTCTTCTGATGGGACAAGTGTACTTTTTGGTAGCCATTCTTCTGATGGGACAATTGTACTTTTTGGTAGTCATTCTGATGGGACAAGTGTACTTTTTGGTAGTCATTCTGATGGGACAGTGTACTTTTTGGTAGCCATTCTGATGGGACAAGTGTACTTTTCGGTAGCCATTCTAGTGGGACAAGTGTACTTTTTGGTAGTCATTCTGATGGGACAAGTGTACTTTTTGGTAGCCATTCTGATGGGACAAGTGTACTTTTTGGTAGCCATTCTGATGGGACAAGTGTACTTTTTGGTAGCCATTCTGATGGGACAAGTGTACTTTTTGGTATTTATTCTGATGGGACAAGTGTACTCTTTTGATAGCCATTCTAGTGGGACAAGTGTACTTTTTGGTAGTCATTCTGATGGGACAAGTGTACTTTTTGGTAGTCATTCTGATGGGACAAGTGTACTTTTTGGTAGCCATTCTTCTGATGGGACAAGTGTACTTTTTGGTAGCCATTCTTCTGATGGGACAAGTGTACTTTTTGGTAGCCATTCTTTTGATGGGACAAGTGTACTTTTTGGTAGCCATTCTTCTGATGGGACAATTGTACTTTTTAGTAGTCATTCTTCTGATGGGACAAGTGTACTTTTTGGTAGCCATTCTTCTGATGGAACAATTGTGCTTTTCGGTAGTCATTCTTCTGATGGGACAAGTGTACTTTTTGGTAGCCATTCTTCTGATGGGACAATTGTACTTTTTGGTAGTCATTCTGATGGGACAAGTGTACTTTTTGGTAGTCATTCTGATGGGACAGTGTACTTTTTGGTAGCCATTCTGATGGGACAAGTGTACTTTTTGGTAGCCATTCTGATGGGACAAGTGTACTTTTTGGTATTTATTCTGATGGGACAAGTGTACTTTTTTGATAGCCATTCTAGTGGGACAAGTGTACTTTTTGGTAGTCATTCTGATGGGACAAGTGTTCTTTTTGGTAGTCATTCTGATGGGACAAGTGTACTTTTTTGATAGCCATTCTAGTGGGACAAGTGTACTTTTTGGTAGTCATTCTGATGGGACGAGTGTACTTTTTGGGAGCCATTCTAGTGGGACAAGTGTAGTTTTTGGTAGTCATTCTGATGGAACAAATTTTTTTTTTGGTAGTCATTCTGATGGGACAAGAGTACTTTTTGATAATAATTCTGAGGGACAAGTGTACTTTTTTGGTAGTCATTCTAGTGGGACGGTGTACTTTTTGGTAGCCATTCTAGTGAGACAAGTGTACTTGTTTTTTCAAAGTACGTGCGCTAACTATTAATCAAAATTCTGTGAGCCAAGACTCTACCAAGTCACATCTGAATAGTGTTATTTCGGGGAACCTTATAGCGGGTAGCGATATAGCAGGGAACCTTACAGCGGGCAGCGTTATAGCAGGGCACCTTACAGCGGGTAGCGATATAGCAGGGAACCTTATAGCGGGTAGCGTTATAGCAGTGAACCTTATAGCGGGTAGCGATATAGCTGGGAACCTTACAGCGGGTAGCGTTATAGCAGGGAACCTTACAGCGGGTAGCAATATAGCAGGGAACCTTATAGAGGATATCGTTATAGCGGGGTACGTTAAAGAGGGGCACGTTAAGGCGGGCGCATTATAGCGGTGTGCACTATAGCATGGTGCGTTTTAACTGGGCGCGTTATAGCAGTGTCCACTATTGCAGGGTGCGTTATAACTGGGCGCGTTATAGCGGTGTGCATAATAGCAGGGTGCGTTATAACTGGGCGCACTATAGCGGTGTGCATAATAGCAGGGTGCGTTATTACTGGGCGCGTTATAGCGGGGTTCAAATGCATTACTTGGTGCTTCGTCGTTAACCTACTAGCTACGGAATTATCTGTTCTGGTTTTAGTTGTTTCTGGGTGCTTTGTAGCCAGAGAGACCATGGAGGGTGGTCGCTGAGGGGGCGGTGCTCGCGGGGCGGCACTTGTGTTCTTTATATGGCGGCATTTTCGGACAGCTACTGAGTTTTTTATGTAGAAGGGGCGGCTAAAGGCTTTGTCTTCCCTGGGTGGCACTGGACCTAGCTACGCCCCTGTCTGTATTTTTATAAATGTATTAATGTTCGTAAAGTTTGGGTGCTGGGTGGCCGATTGGTGTAAACTGAGCAACTCTCAAGTTTGGAGTTCAATCCCCACCAAAGCCCATGTCAAGCAAAACCATCACCAGCAGCCCGGGTGGATGGGACTCGTTAACCTTGGACGGCAACTCATCTAAGAGAAGGCAACTCTGAATTCAAGCCCGGAGTTGGAATCCCGAAAGGCGGATAACATTGATAAAATGAAACATTCCGACAACTCCTGCGACGCCCCTGGTGCCAAGCCGCATCACCAGCCTATAATCCTAGAAGAATAATCCCAGGCCTTGTGGATTCGTCCTTCGAATTCCACACCATCGTCACCTAGTGACGGACGGATGCCAGCAAAAAAAAAAAAAAAAAAAAGAAAGAAAGAAAAATGTTTTTAATCTATCAGTAAAATAGTGTTAATAGCGTTAATAGTGTTAATAGTGTTAATAGTGTTAATAGTGTTAATAGTGTTAATAGTGTTAATAGTGTTAATAGTGTTAATAGTGTTAATAGTGTTAATAGTATAGTGCAAAGTGTAAAATTCTGCCTCTATTGTTTATTTTTTAGGAAAGAAACCTACTGTCATATAGAAGATTCGGTTGTTGTTGTATTTTTACTTCGTGAAATTATAGGTTCATTTCCATGCCTGCATTACTAGCTATTCCATGCCTGCATTACTAGCTATTCCATGCCTGCATTACTAGCTATTCCATGCCTGCATTACCAGCTATTCCGTGCCTGTATTACTAGCTATTCTATGCCTGCATTACTAGCTATTCCATGCCTGAATTACTAGCTATTCCATGCCTACATTACTAGCTATTCCATGCCTGCATTACTAGCTATTCCATGCCTGCATTACTAGCTATTCCATGCCTGCATTACTAACTATTCCATGCCTGCATTACTAGCTATTCTATGTCTGCATTACTAGCTATTCCATGCCTGCATTACTAACTATTCCATGCCTGCATTACTAGCTATTCCATGCCTGCATTACTAGCTATTCCATGCCTGCATTACTAACTATTCCATGCCTGCATTTCTAGCTAGCAGCTGGAGTTGTGCTGGATTGTTGAATGAAAGGTTGTGAATAAAGTCATCGAACAAAAATTAAACTTGTTTAAAAATTATATGCCATAAATAAAACTTTTTTTTTATTTGCAGCTCATGCAGTACATGCTCTAACAAAACAAGCGAAACATAATTTTTAATTTACCATCAAGTTGAAATAAGTAAAAATTAAAAAGTTTGTATGACATGAAAGAATAATCATATTTGAAAACTGAACATTTTAAAATCGATATAATCAAGTATAAATGTCGCTATTATCTTTTCATAATAACATTCTCACGAGCGGCGAGCCTAGCGTTTGACCGGGCCAAAGTTTAGAGGTGAATACTCGGGTTTCTAAACCTGAAATCTTCACAAATTACCATATGTTCAGTTTGACCCAGTCTGATCGTTCCAAAGCCCCCCAAGTATTAACGAAAAGAAAAAATGTGTGGGAGAGTTACAAAAAGGGGGGGGGGTAGAAAATGTGTAACATTTCCAAAAAAAAACCATTTAAAATAGAATGTCTACAAATATACCAAAGTAAATTTGACTGATACTTCAATCTTGCACATTTGATATAGCAATGGACTAGTGACTCAATGTGTTTTTTAAAAATCTATAAACCTATTTAATTTTTGAAAGGGATGCTATCATGGGGACAAGGTTGGGGGATATGAGGTGGGTGATTGGTTATGGAGCTTTGTTGAACACAATAGCTGCAACTGAGCCAATGTGTTTCATATTGTAACTTTTCGATGTATTACACAAAACTATGTTTAAAATAACGTCAAAGGTGAACTGATTACATTTATCCTAATTAAATCCTTTAAATTTAAAAGAATCAAGAGTACTTATTAACATTTATAATAAGATTAATTAATACAGGATAGAGTGACAAAAACAGATATTTTTAAATATGTAAAATATACGACAGACGACAGACAACAGACGACAGACAACAGACGACAGACAACAGACGACAGAAAACATACAACAGACACACGTGTGAGAACATTCAAATTATCTCGAATCATTATTTACATTTTAAAATAATAATAATAATAATAATAATAATAAAGTTCATTTAAAAAATCACGCTTCATCCCGAAAGGCTCGAAGCGCGGTACAAAGTCAGTAAAACCATGCATCTTTGTACTGTTTGATTTGAGTCGTCCATCGCAGCAACCACAATGACCTACTTCCCCACAAGTAGGTTACCTATCTGCTATTATTAGATTTTGCCAAATGTTGTGAATGATTCATATTATGGCCTAAGACCGCTTTATACAAAAAATATATATATTTAACAGCACTAATTATCTCATTGCCTTTTGCCATACCAAACAAACAAACAAACAAACAAAGCTATGTGTCATGTCAAACAAAGTAATGTGCCATGTCAAACAAAGCTATGTGCCTTGTCAAACAAAGTAATGTGCCATGTCAAACAAAGCTATGTGTCATGTCAAACAAAGTAATGTGCCATGTCAAACAAAGCTATGTGCCTTGTCAAACAAACATATTTATGTGTATTTAAGACAAACAAACAAAGTTATGTGCCGTGTCAAACAAAGCTATGTGCCATGTCAAACAAAGCCAGGTGTCATGTCAAACAATGCCATGTGCCATGTCAAACAATGCCATGTGCCATGTCAAACAATGTCATGTGCCGTGTCAAACAAAGCCATGTGCCGTGTCAAAGAAAGACATGTGCCGTGTCAAACAAAGCCATGTGCCGTGTCAAACAAAGCCATGTGCCATGTCAAACAAAGCCATGTGCCATGACAAACAAAGCTATGTGCCGTGTCAAACAAAGCCATGTGCCATGTCAAACAAAGCCATGTGCCGTGTCAAACAAAGCCATGTGCCGTGTCAAACAAAGCCATGTGCCATGTCAAACAAAGCCATGTGCCATGTCAAACAAAGCAATGTGCCGTGTCAAACAAAGCCATGTGCCGTGTCAAACAAAGCCAGGTGTCATGTCAAACAAAGCCATGTGACGTGTCAAACAAAGCCATGTGCCATGTCAAACAAAGCCTTTTGCCATGTCAAACAAAGCCATGTGCCGTGTCAAACAAAGCCATGTGCCATGTGCGTGGAGCCTCAAGTCTATTTTTTTAAATTATTATTTTATTTACTCGAACTGTATCAAATCGCCTTTGTCTCTCTCCCACTACATATTTCATTAGTGCATTTTCTCTAACGATACAAGAAAAGATATCTGATTCTGGTGAGGAGTCGAACATTCTGTTGCGATTCTGTTGCCATTAAAACATATGTTGTTGTTTTTGTCCTTTCTTTTTAAAAAATATACTTTTCTTAAAGTTAAAGAACAGAAACGAAACAAACCACTATTTTTTCGTAAGTAGCAATCGCATTTTTTTAAAGTGGCCCGGAGCTTGTCAGATTCATGGTTCTCTCCCCTCCTTCCAAGGGACATAACTTTATGACCATCCGCTCTTTCTGTTGAATGATGTCCTTGACCTCGTCCAGGGTCAAAGGGCAGATGTCCGACTCGTCGATCTCGATGATCTCGTCTCCGACACGAAGTATGCCGGCGAATAATTTCTTGGCGTGCTTGTCCAGGAACGACTTGACCACCAGACCTGGTAGATGAGCGCGGTTGGGGGGGGGGAGGGGGGCATTTGTCAGGGTTTTATAAAGACAACAAAGCAGAATTATGGTTTAGAAGTAGGTGTAATACTTTTGTGTCTTCGGAG
The DNA here is from genome assembly GCA_964017045.1 of Omphiscola glabra. NCBI lineage: Eukaryota > Metazoa > Mollusca > Gastropoda > Lymnaeidae > Omphiscola > Omphiscola glabra. Next base: position 26,855,691 of record OZ024808.1, read on the forward strand.
GGATGCGCTAACACTGAATGGGAAGAAATTAGGGCCGTCACGTGACCTTCGCCATATTTCGGTTTTTGTGCCCCCCCCCCCCCCCCAAACCCGCCCTTTTGCATTCAAACTTGGTTGTTAATATTTTTTCACATCAAAACCTTGGGCACTTTTAAATATAAGACGCACCCAGCAGCCGCAGGGTTTGAAGGGCCCACTAGATGGCGCCTGAAGTCGGGGGTGGTGGGTTTATATAAGGCTGAGCATGTAAGTTAAGGTTGGCAAAACTCTTGGAAGCTATTTTCTTATTGGCAAAATAGCTGATTGGGTAAATTAAGATTATGTTGATTGAATCTAGTGCGGGGGTGACTGGAAGTTATGATTAGGTGATTTAAAGCAGTCATTGGTTGAGTGAATCTAGTGAGTGGGTGTACCGACTGGAAGCTATGATTAGGTGATTTAAGGCAGTCATTGGTTGATTGAAAGCGGTGAAATGGGGGTGTATCGGTGTTTTGGTTTTTAAGCCAAAGACTGCGCAATCAAATGCCTTATACTTATGATTATCGTAGATTATTCATATAACGTTTGCTTACCGTCTTTTTTCGTTTCGCGACCTTTGCTAAAAAATATACCGAGAGGTTCCGACTGGGGTCTGGTCAACTCAACGTCACGTGATCCATCCTCGTTCACCCTGATAAGCCTGCACAACGGCGTCCCCTCGGCCATCATCTCCATGTCGTCAGGCTGATCTATCAGTGATGACCTTTGACCTTTATCGGTTTCGGTCGGCTTTTTAGCCTTGGGCGTCTTATCTTTATCCGATTTCCGTTTTTCTGGTTTCTTCTTTTGTTCCGTTGCCGGTTTGGTTTTTTTCTGCTTCTCCTTCTTTCGTTTACTTTTGTCTGGTCTCGCGTCATCGTCTGATTCCTGGTTGTCACTGGCGAGTGAAGCGAATGTTTACATTTAATACAAAGATTTTAGCAGTAACATCTTGCGTCATAGACGCGCTAGAAAGTGGCTTTCATGTGTCATAGACGCGCTAGGAAGTGGCTTTCACGCGTCATAGACGCGCTAGGAAGTGGCTTTCATGCGTCATAGACGCGCTAGGAAGTGGCTTTCATGCGTCATAGACGCGCTAGGAAGTAGCTTTCATGCGTCATAGACGCGCTAGGAAATGGCTTTCATGCGTCATAGACGCGCTAGGAAGTGACTTTCATGCGTCATAGACGCGCTAGGAAGTGACTTTCATGAGTCACAAATATTAGTGCCAAATGCTGTCATACTTTTTCTTCAAGGACCCCAAAAAAAAAAATCGTCTACCCCGAAAAGAATCCCACCACGTTGCAAGCGAGACGCGATGCTATCACGAATAACAGCGATAAGGAAGATTCTACTAGTCAGAACCCTATGCATACTTCAGAAGACAGAAAATGATCAAAACTTAAAATATTACAAGAAAAACAAAGAAAAATATATGTAAAACTGTAATCGGACCAGTTGTAACATGAGCAAGCGAAACTTAGGCCCTAACAAAAACGGCAGAAAATCTGTTGAACACGTGGGAGAGAAAGTTCTCCGGAAAATATATGGACCCACAAAGGATGGATATGGATATTGATGGAGAATAGGAGCCAACCAGGAAATTGTAAAGTCTATTTCAGAATATCACGCTAGAGCAGAGATAAAAAGAAGGGCAGTCTATGCTCGGTGGGGCACTGAGAAAGAAGGCCAAATGAAAGAGGTGTGAAGAGAATACATCACCAAAACGCCAAAGGAAAACGGCTCAGAGGCAGACCTAGGCGTAGGTGGATGGATGATGTGAAAAAGAGATCAAAGCAGCTGTCATTCAATGCATGGAAAAGAAAAGCATCAGTTAGGTCTGAGTGAAAGGAAATAGTGAGGCAGGCCAAAGCCCTACATGGGCTGTAGCACCACAAGGATGGATTGAGAGACTCTTATGACAGATTCACACTTATACGATAAACATCAAAGGATCATCGTTATATTATACATATCAATATTGCAACAGGATACACTCCAGTTCTTCATAAATTACACTGCTTGTTATGATATCTCCTAGCAGTGTTGTAAGGATGAATTGTGAAGCCTATTAAAGTAAAACCCAGTACACACCTAAATAATTTTTTTAAAGAAATAACCTATGCAATAATGAAAATAAATTCTCTACTAAAATTACACGACGATCCACCTTAGATTGGCATTCTCGTTTTCACTGTCGTCGGTTTTCGAACCTTTCTTGTCTTTCTTGTTCCGATGAAAAAGCGATGAGAGGGAGCTGGCGTGGAAGCGAGAGAAAAAACATAATTTTAAAACAGGACATGTCTCAGTCACTGTCACTGTCACGTCCAGCTACAGCTTCGTTTCGTTCATCAAAGTTTGTCCACACTTGTTTCAAGGAAATGCCCGCAAATAACAAATAGTGATTGGAACAGCAAGTAGTGATTGGAATAGTAAGTAGTGATTGGAAGAGCAAGTAGAGATTGGAACAGCAAGTAAGGATTGGAACAGCAAGTAGGGATTGGAATAGCAAGTAGTGATTGGAAGAGCAAGTAGAGATTGGAACAGCAAGTAGGGATTGGAATAACAAGTAGTGATTGGAAGAGCAAGTAGAGATTGGAACAGCAAGTAAGGATTGGAACAGCAAGTAGAGATTGGAATAACAAGTAGTGATTGGAAGAGCAAGTAGAGATTGGAACAGCAAGTAAAATTGGAAATGCAAGTAGTGATTGGAAAACCGATGCCCTCCTTAAAACAAAAACACCTACGACATGTATGTTATGAGTCTTGGAAATTTTTTAAAACAGCAGTTCTCAACTTTTGGATCGCAACACACTTGGGGTGTCGAACGACTCTTACACAGGTGTCGCATAAGGCTATCGGAAAACACATATATATGAAGTATCAATGAAAATAATGTTATGGTTGGGGGGGCTCATCACAATATGAGAAATTGTATTGAAGGGTCGCGGCATTATGAAGATTGAGAACCACTGCTTCAAAGGAATGTTTCAACGTCACTGGCTTGTAATACCGCTGTCAGTTGCATTTATAAGAAGTGAATACAAAAATATCAGCAAAGTCAACGCTACCAGAATGATGTCGTTTTTTCCCAAAAATTTTATGAATTGTTTTGGATACAAACATGAAATTAGAAATATTAATGATTAGTTGGCGTCGCGTATGCTGTCCATCAGATGTTCCAGCATTAAACAATCACCCAGTTATAGAGGTTTTACGTGACAATGTTGACAATTGAGGTTTTACGTGACAATGTTGACAATTGAGGTTTTACGTGACAATGCTCACAATAGACGTTTACGTGACACCGTTTTACATGACAATGTTGACAGTTGACGTTTTACGTGACAATGTGGACAATTGGGGTTTCATGTGACGATGTTGACAATTGGGGTTTCATGTGACAATGGGCGTTTGCCTGACAATTGACGTTTTACGTGACAATGTTGACAATTACGGTTTTACGTGACAATATTGAGAATTAAGGTTTACGTGACAATGTTGATAAATGAGGTTTTACGTGACAATGTTGACAATTACGGTTTTACGTGACGATATTGACAATTAAGGTTTTACGTGACAATGTTGAAAAATGAGGTTTTACATGACAATGTTGACAAATGATGTTTTATATGACAATGTTGACAAATGAGGTTTATATGACAATGTTGACAAATGAGGTTTTACATGACAATGTTGACAATGAAGACTTTATGTGACAATGTTGACAAATGAGGTTTTATGTGAAAATTAAGGTTTTACGTGTGACAATGTTGACAAATGAGGTTTTACGCGTGACAATTTTGATGGTAGAGACTAAACCTAAAAATAACTTGTTCGACCGTCTTTACCCAAGTGAAATTCCTTTTTTCCCGTCGTCTGCGGTCTTCGTACGCTTGCTGGGCTTGCCGCCCGGAACCTGATCCAGACTTGTAGACCTGTTCATGGTTCCGACCTTAAAGTCAATGACAGACGCCGGGTGGAGGTCCTCCGAGGTCAAGGACATCCGAGCCTGATTGGCTGAATTCCCTGAATATTCACTAGATGACCTGCAATCACAAGACATTGGATGATTTCCTTTTTTTTTTCTTCAAATCTTCAAGACCAACCACGTTGTTAAAATTGCCACGATAAAACAGGGTATCAAATAAGTCTATTTAATTTTACAAACTTTTAGGAGACAGCAAAGAATGATACGTTTTTGTATCGTGTTTTCGTCAGACATTGAAAACAGCAAGGCATTAATTTTAAGATGTCGTCTGACGAAGTAGGAAAGTTTCAGTGTTCTCTTTATACCTCTGCCCCACCCCAAAACAAAAGCTCAACACAACTGTTACCTCCTCTAAGCACATTTTTTTAAATAATCAGCTAAAACGGAATCTTCCTCCATTAACGTTGAATCTGCCTACACTAACATTTAATGTCCCTACACTAACATTGAATCTCCCTACTCTGACATTGAATCTCCATATACTAACATTGAATCTCCTTACTCTAACATTGAATCTCCCTACACTAACATTGAATCTCCTTACTCTAACATTGAATCTCCCTACACTAACATTGAATCTCCCTACACTAACATTGAATCTCCCTCCACTAACATTGAATCTCCCTCTATTAGCATTGAATCTCCCTCCAATAGCATTGTATCTTCATCCTCTAACATTGAATCTCCCTCCTCTAACATTGAATCTCCCTCGGCTAGCTTTTCATTTCCCTCCACTAACTTCCTCTAAAAAAACGAATTCAAGTTTGATATAACTCATTATCACCCATTATTAGCTTGATTTTTATGAAAATATATTAAATCCACCCCAAAAAAATAATATCTTAAATTAACAATAGTTTTCCCAAAATAATCAGCCAAAAATTATCAGCCAACAATAATCAGCCAGGACTTGATCTACCTTGAGTTGATGAACGCTGGCTGCAAAGGTGGCAGCTCTTCAAATTTCTTCTCCTCCCATGGTTCAGCATACTCGGACTTTTCAGCAGGGCTCTTTCCCTTCGAGCCTGCTGATGGTAGTCGAGGCGACTCGAAGAAAAGCGTGGCAGGGACATCAACGGGGTCAACAGCCGAGGTGGCGTTCCCAGATTTCCTCATTCTTACCGGAAGTTGATCGTACTGACGCTCCCTAGTTTCTGTTTCTATTTTAAGATGATTATCGTCGTTTTTATCATGTTCACCTTTTATCGCGATTGTTTCTAATTTCAAAGGGTTTCCAAGAACCGCGTTGGGCCCACCAGCTCTTTGTTTATCGATTGCTAGTGTTCCGGGCTCACTGGTGCCATCGGAGTAAATCTCCATATCCGGTATCACCGTACCACCATGAGTGTCGTCTGTTTTAAGTTTATTATTGAACGACAACTTGGCGCTAGACAAGTCTGAGAGGTCAACGGATTCATTGGTCATCTGCAACGATGACCTTATTCTCGGCACGGGTGGGGCGGCATGATCAGGCGGAAGGGACCTTGCCCTGTCGGCTGTATCTGGCGTCACGTGACTGGTTGTATCCGGCACGTCAAGAAACCAGTCATCGGTCGTTTCTTTATTTGCGCCTTCACCCAAGCGAGGCCACTGTCTTGGGGATAAATCCCGAGTGTTCTTCCCTAGTTCCAAGGCAGAGTAATCTTTCCACGGATCTTCATCAAGCTCAGACATGCTGTGAACGTCAGGAATCTCAAACACACTTAACTCAGCATCATTTCTGGGCGTCACCCTGTCTCCTTGTGACATCAGCAGACTTTGTGTAGGCACAGCTTTCGACTTCTCCCCAAGAGGCAAACCCACTTCTTTATTCTTAATTTCGCTGGTTTTGATGTTCGGTGCTTGCAGGTGAACGGCCATTAGTTCACCCTGGACGGAGTGACTTTGGTATTTCTTGGCGATGCTTTGTGAAACATCCACGCCTGCCAACTGACCAACCTTCATGTCCGTCGAGCGTTGATATTTTGGTGCCAGTCCCTGTGTACCTGTTTTGATATTGTGTGTCTTTTCGTTTTTTAACTTCGCGTCAAGTGTTTTCACTTTTGGATCATTTACGGCCACACTTGATGTGAGAACTGGTCTCTCATTCAATGATGAGCAGGGCGATGACGCATCCTTTTCTTTGACTTCAATGCTCGGGGACGTTTGAACAGTTTTTATGTCGCCGCCTATGCCTCGCTTTATCTCATCACGTCCTGTGATCTTCGGACTGGTCACTATCTCTTTATCGGGCACGTCGGTCTTGGCTTTTACATGTACAGTTGGAATGGCTTTATGTGTCTTCTTTCTCTTGTGACTCTTCTTGCTCCTTTCATCTTCGTCGCTGTCGGAGTCTCCCGATGTGGACGACGTGTCTCCCGAAGAGCTGCCATGGTGCTTCGGCTTGTCTTCCTTTGGCCTGTCAATACGGTGCTGTGCTACCAGCACTCCTGTGACAGGTTTTGAGTGCGACTTTGTCGATGTTTTTACCGCTTGATCCTTAGCCAAAGGGTGGCTTATAGTTGTGTCACGTGAATCTACGCCCACAGGCACATTGCTTGTTTTAGAATTTTCCTTACTGTCAAAAGAAGGCTCTTTTGTGTGAGTAACATTGAAACCTGCTTCCAAAGTGGAGTTTAATAGTTTTGGCTCGGCACTAATCGAACAGGGTTTATTATTAGCTACATTCACTGTGGACCAATCACTTTCACGCAGCTGTGCATCTGATATTCCTACTGTTCCGGCTTCAACGGATATCAGATTTTCTTTCGAGTCTCCGAAATGTGAATTTTCTTTGTTCTCCAATACGCCAACATGATCCGGTAAATCCGGGACACGGGAATTCTTTAGTACAACTTTTTGTTTTGCCAACTCTCCAAGAACTTTTTTAGCCTCGTCAACATCCGGTGCGCCACGTTCATTCGTATTGGTATCGGATTTGATATTGACGTCACGATTGGACTCATCTTTCAACGAGAGTTTCACATTTCCGGTATCGTACCTTTTGATGGAGTACTTGGCGGGAATTTCATATCCGTAAGAATCTGCCCCGTGAACTGCGTCTTTCAGTGGCTCCACAGAAGATTCTGCACTGGCAACATGTTCTTTAATGTCTCTGTCCACTCTAAGTTTGGTTATTTCAGGGCTGCCAACCACTTCGTATTCAGAGTCCTCGGACGACGGTTGTAGTGAAGAAGATGACCCAGATTTCTGACTGCTGGATTCACTCCCATCCTCTTTACCATGCGATGAAGAGTTCGATAGTGATCGCCCTTTTAGTCCGTGCTTCTTTCCTTTGTCTTTCTTTTTACCAGATTTCTCTCTGTGCTTACCATCGGGTCCATTCTTTTCTTTGTGCGTTCTCTCTGTGGCCGTTTTATCCTTATGAATTTTTACTTTCTTCTTGTCCCTCTCCTTGTCATCTCTCGTTTTCCCTTTCTCTGTTTTGGAAGTCTCACTGACAGAGGCGTCTCTCTTTTTCCAATTAAACTTGAAGCATTTCGATGTCGGCGATTCGTCCCCGTTCGCTTCTCTGATCTCATCGTAAATTTTCTCCGCCTTCTCGTCTGCTATTTTATCTACGACGTCATCGTATCCCCTGTCGGCCATTTTGGAAGTTAGTGACGACATCTCCTCGCCTTTCTCGCTTCGAGAATTATCAGACATCTTTTCTTGATGAGTTATCAACACCTTCGCCGATGTGATTGTAGATAGGTCCCAGTCGACAACCTCTTCATATTTTGCCGTCTCGACTCTTGGTTGGACTGACGAACCGTGATCTTTTGTTTCGTGTCCTGGACCGGTGGATTTCAAATCTTTCTCCCCGCCTCTCATTATAACCTTTCCAATTTCTTCGTTTCTTTCCGTTTCGGCGTCAACATGATCTAAATTCTGTACCGCGGAGTCTGGAGGATCGGGGAATCTCTCAATAAACCTTTCGTAAACCTGGGAATCTACGTCACCCTGGTGACAACTGACAACGCTTTCGGTGGCATCCATATCAGAGCTGCTCTCGGCATGCTTCGATCCCTCGACACGTTCCTTTAGGTCCGTGTCAATGTAATCGTCCAGCTCTTTAAGAACCCCTTCGATAAGATCTTTGTTGATGTTTTCCTCAGATCCGCGTGTTGTCAACCGGGCGCCAGGTTTTGTGGGGGCTGAAGCGGCGTCAGATTCTGGAGACTCAAACTTTCGGATCATCGTTTTCATTTTCCATGTTGGTGGTTTGGGTTTTGTTGGTGGTGGTCGTGATGGTTTGCTACTTGGTGGGATAGTTCCGGGGATTGGAGGGTCGGGAGAGGGGATGGGTTGGCTCTTTGTGGTATTGGGTGGTTGAACTAAGTTAACGGACGTGCTTATGGCGTTATGAGGTGATTGTGGGGAAATAGAAACTGAAGTCGTTTTTAACGTAAATGGCTTAGCCGCACTGGTTGTTGGTCTTTTTGGAATAGCTGGTGTTGAGCGGGAGTCTTCGACTGCATCAAGACTAGGATCATTCCTTGTGTTTACTGAAGAGGAATTTGTTGCAATCACAGCTGGGGGATTAGTTCTTGACTTGATTATAGAGTAAATACCTTTGGGAGGTGGCTTTTCTGGAGCTTGAACGACGGTCTTTGTCACGGCCGCGGCTGGTACCTTGGCACTGCTCACATGTATAGTACCAGCTGTGGCGTGCAAATTCCTGGCGTTGTCATTTGTCTGAAGAGAAACATTTTCGTTGTCTACTTTACGTCCTTCTTTTTCCATCGAACGTTGATGAGATTTCACGACTCTGCCTCCGGGATCTGCTTCTAAATGACCATCAATAATTTTATTTTGACCTTGCGCTTGCACATGAGCACCTTGAGATTGGGCCCTTTTAGATGGCGTGTGGAGCAGTTTATCAGTAGTTGGAGAAGCCATTGTTCTAGCATGATTATCTTGTTCGGTTTTCGATGACGATTTCTTCGTTGTCGCTTCGCCGTCAGGTCCGAGGAATCGTTCGATGTGTTCAATGGATGACGTAGGAGTGTTTTCTTTCGTTAAATTTCCTATTCCTCCATCCTTATCATTTGTATGCTCGACTTTCTTACTTGGCTTGTCTGGGTTATGGGCAGCCGTTGGAATTAAACATATCCCTGTAGAAGCAACATTATTTGGTCCATACCTAACATCAGTCTCCGCTTTTACGTTGACCTCGGTGCTGATGTCCGACGTGATCACGTGGCTATCCTCAGGGCCAAGGTTTTCCATCGTCCCAAATCTCTTCAATGGCTCGTTGATTTCCGGCGAGTCATCTATCACAGGACTCGCTGTCTCATCGTTAGAAACAGCCATGTGTCCTTTTTTATCAGATTTCTCAACTTGCGAGTAAGTGTCAGATATTATTATGGAGACGTCAACTCTCGGCTCGATGCTATCACCCTTTGACAGTTTAAACTCCAGTTGTCCGTATTGGGTCACGTCGACTGAGTCCGTTGTGCTAACATTGAACTTGTCGTCGACCACTATCGTCTTCTCGTGAAAATCTGCATCAGGGATGAAGACGTCACAGGCCGTCCGGACAAATTTATCAGAACTTTGGTCACTCGACCTGGATGATGACGTAGGTGCGTTTCTTGTCGGTTCATCGCACAACGGTCGGTTTAGTTTAGGGATAAACATGGAGTTCACATAAATTTCTTCGCAGTCATTTTCATCATCGTGATCAGCTTCACCCACTTGCTCCTCCTCATCGCTGGAACTACTGCCACTTTTATCTTCCTTCTCCTCTTCCTGGTCTTTGCCGTCATCTCCTCCCGCCGATGCTTGAAAAGCAGGTGCAAAAAATGTTGATAACTTTGCCGGCTCGTTCATGATGACCCCTGCAGTCTTGCGCCTCTGGACGGTTGGAAAGTTGGCATAAACTTCATTTTTATCATAATCGTCGTCATCGTAATTTCCGATTTTATAACGTGTATCCGTTTCCTTGTTATCACTGTCACCCTCCCCCATGTCACTTGGGCCGTTGACATCCGTCACGTCAACATCCTCATCGCTCTCCCTCGGATTCTCAGAATGACCGTCGCGTGTGTCCGACTCAGCTGTCGCCATGTCGATGGATACGTCCGTCAAACATTTCCCTGACGATTTGATGACCACAATGCTGTCTTTGGTCAGTTTGCTCTTCTGCGCCTCCGGCTTTTTGGCTTCTTTGTCCTTCGTGGGATCGTACGATTTCTTCTTCTCATTTTTCGGCGAGTTCTTCTTTTTCTTTTTGGCGTCCTGTACGTCCGAGTCCAACGACGGCAAGACTGAATGACCGAACTGCAGATCGGCTGACGGATCGTACTTACCCTTCTTGCGGGCGAAAAATCTTTTAAGAGGGTTATGTCCCCTTTTTGTCTTGTGCATTTCTTCCCCTTCCTCGTCCCCCGGAAGTGGCTCCGACAGTTTATTACTGAGCCTTTTACTGAAATCCACGTCCCTGTCTTTTGCTGTAAAAAAACGCGTGCCGCCATTTGGGACCGGAAACGTCATCGAGACGTCATCGCTGCTGACGTCGGAGTCGACTGAGCTTTCGCTCTGGTCGTCTCCCCTTTGTGGAGCCATCAACTGAGCCCCTTTATGTGACCTCTCGTCTTTTTTGGTGCCAGGCTCACTTCCCTTCGTTCCCGTTTGAGCACCCGGAGAATCTTCTAGAAGGGTATGGCGCAACAACTGTGGAACAAACTCGGGGTCTGTCGGTGGCTCTGCCGGTGGTTCTGTCGGAGCTTTGGTCGTCTGCAGTGATGTTGAGCGAGGCGGAGGCGGAGCCGGTGGCAGCCTCACGGGCCTGACCTGTGGCTTATCCGTCTGCTTTTGACCACTGATTGTCATGGTGTTGCTGGGTTTCCCGGTCACGTCCTGCGACGTGGAGACCTGGTGGGGAAGGCCCGCTAGAATCATGCTCGAAATTTCTACCGACTCAATCGAGTTTCGCTGCGTCTTCTTATCGGGGAGTGTCTGCTGTAGCTGAATGACGTCGCTCGACACGAAATGCTCACCGGTGGGTGAATTGAAAATATGTCCGGCCAGTTTCGGGCTGGAGAGGCTGTTCCTGAATGTGTAGATCATCGTCTTCCCAGGGTGGACGCTGGTCGTCTTTGAGAGACAAATGTCCCTGACCTCCTTTCTGTCCACCCACGGATGTTCCGACTTCACAGATCGTGTTTCTCCGTCCCATGATGCAGCTAGTTTTAAATCTGACATTGTCTTTTTTTCCCTGAACACCGCGATGAATAGTGAATGTTTATTTGCCCATCACTGTCGATTGGTCGGCACAGCTGGGCGGTGTTTTGTCGATGTTAGCGAAGTCGGCCATTCTCCTTGCGCCCTGGGTTCAAATATTAAATGGTTGATGTAAAGATATGCGTTCGTTGCGGGTTACGTAACCGCGCACTGGATGCCTCATTCGTCCAACATTGATGACGCTAGAGTAGCACAATGACGTCACCTTCGCACTTTCCTACCAGTTTATTTAAGACTCCTGCCGTGGATATACAAAAAAAAACATAATATTAAAAACAAGGAAATTTGTCTGTACTCCAATATGTGTCTGTACTCCAATATGTGTCTGTGCTCCAATATGTGTCATTTCATACTATAATTGACTAGCCTACTAATAAACAACTGCATACAAATCTCGAACATTCTGCTTATCCTATATGGTTATTTAAGCGTCAGTTCACACGATCAAATTAGCTTAAAATTGTGCGTCACATTTTTGTATGAACGTACTACTTTGTGCGTGCTTTCTTTTTTTATACAAATGTGTGCATGTGATCAAAAAGTAATTTGAAAGTTGTGACAAGGCTTCATACAAAAATCGCATCAAGTGTTTCATGGAAAATTTGATCGTGTGAACTGACGCTAATCATAAGGATGTTTTGTTATATTTTTTTATGATCAATTTGCTTTTAAAAATCATTTCTATTAACTTTGCTTTCGTGTGATTAGGGCAAAAAATTTCGGACGGCTAATCGACCCACTTCCCGTCAGCCTATCAAGCTGAAACTGGGCACGTACACACGTTGTTGATGAAAACAAATTCCATCAAATTCTCAGCCCCACGCCCAACCCTGAAAAATCTGGGTTTTTTTTAACTGTTTTTTTCAAGGGGAAGATGAAGGAAATATGATGCCACCGAGTTCATGAAATAAAATTCCCGATAACTGCGACAATGGACTACGATGAGTCACTTCCTTGTTTTGTCACGTGATACGCGCAAGCCATTGGTAGGCTGTCTGCTACACATAACAACACATAACAACAGATAACAGCTGATCAGCCATTGCCATTATCATTAATTCTAAAGCAAAATGTTTGTCTCCATCAGCGCTTCCCCAATGTTAATTAAAAATTTTACTTTTCAAAATATTCTTGAATACACGCGTTTCTTTAAATGACATTCATAAATGTGACAATAATTTATAATTCATTTATGATTAAAGGAAGAACGTTGTTTGAAGAAAACTTTGTGAGCGATTAGTGATTAGTGTGTTGCAGACAGCCCCCCCCCCCCCGGAAGTCTTACTCGTTCTTACACGTATCACGTGACAAACCAATCGACTCGGCTTAGTCCATTGAGAATCTTTTAACAAATATCGTGAGTGCCTTTGGTGCGTAGTATTTTAATTTTTTTTATTTTTCGATACTTTTGGAATAAATCTGCGATGTAAAAGCGGGAGCGTCATTAGAATATACTATTGTTCAGGGGCGCGAAACAATTTTTCGGTTGCAATGTCTTTGGGGGAGGGCGGAGCCCTTACTGGGATGCTTGTAGAGTGCGTTACTTGTATGTATGTTCTGTCTAATTTTCAGCTGCACCCAGGGCCTACCTTAACAATTACGGGGCCCTATGCGAAACAGATTGCGCGGGGCCCAGTCTTGGTAGAAATAAGAATAATAAGTGAAAATTAAGATTTTGTATTAGAAAATAAATGCGGGGCGGGGCCTATGAAAGCGCTGGGCCCAATGCGGCCGCATAGGTTGCAGTGGCTTAAGGCCGGCCCTGGCTGCACCCCCCCTCCCAATTGCTTCATATTACATTTTATAAATGATATATATGTTGTTTAATTGTCTCGATCTTAACGAAATGTTAGTTTCAGTTTATCGTTATACGTGTCATCATTTTAAAAAAACTTTAAAACAATACAATTTTAATTTTGCATTTTATTTTACCAGTGTTGGTCAAGCCATGGAACGAGACTTTTTTGTTGTCCCTTAAATCCCAATACAATAACATGGATGCTTCGCTAAGTTAATCCACACCGTGTGAGAAAGGTGTGCACTTTAACCACTGCTGATACAAAGGTGTGCACTTTAACCACTGCTGATACAAAGGTGTGCACTTTAACCACTGCTGATACAAAGGGGTGCGCTTTACTCACTGGTGCTAGACATGGGTGAACTTTTATACCCACTGCTGATAGACAGTGGTGCACTTTACCCACTAGTGCTAGACAGGGGTGAACTTTACGCACTGCTAATAGACAGTGGTGAACTTTACCCACTTGTGCTAGACAGGGGTGCACTTTACTCACTGCTGATAGACAGTGGTGTACTTTACTCACTGCTGATTGACAGTGGTGTAGTTTATCCACTGCTGATAGACAGTGGTGCACTTACTCACTGCTGATAGACAGTGGTGCACTTTACTCACTGTTGATAGACAGTGGTGCACTTTACTCACTGTTAATAGACAGTGGTGCACTTTACTCACTGCTGATAGACAGTGGTGCAGTTTATCCACTGCTGATAGACAGTGGTGCATTTTACTCACTGTTAATAGACAGTGGTGCACTTTACTCACTGCTGATAGACAGTGGTGCACCTTACTCACTGCTGATCGACAAACAGATATACACGATATCTGTATCTATACGTATCTTAAACTAATTTTATCCACTACGATTCAATTATTGTATAGGGACCGTCCATGAAGGAAGTCACGCTCCGCAGGGGTGGTTCTAAGAACGTGTGGCAGTTTGTAACATTGGGATGGAGGTCAAGCTATTTTGTGACGTAACACATTTTGTGTTCCACTCTACAAATAAAACCTGACATTGACAGTGGTGTCAAACGTTACGATGTAACAGATGTATTCTGAAAGAAGATGTCACTTTTTATACATTGAGTAATATGATAGTACGTGTGTTTTAGGTTTATTTTTTTATTAGTGGTTTAATTTTTATAACATATTTTTAGTTCGAAAATGAGACATACTATGGTGTGGGGGTAGAGGTGGTGTCTGAGATTTGTGACAGAGTGGGACAGGGGGTGGAGGTAAGGGTAATGTTTTCCCCAAAAATAGCAGATGCCTTGTGTGTGACGAGTCATTCACTTGTTATTGAAAGTGCAGATATATTGTGTAGGACATTTCAATGGGTTGTTACTGAAAGAGCAGATATATTGTGTAGGACATTTCAATGGGTTGTTACTGAAAGAGCAGATATATTGTGTAGGACATTTCAATGGGTTGTTACTGAAAGAGCAGATATATTGTGTAGGACATTTCAATGGGTTGTTACTGAAAGAGCAGATATATTGTGTAGGACATTTCAATGGGTTGTTACTGAAAGAGCAGATATATTGTGTAGGACATTTCAATGGGTTGTTACTGAAAGAGCGACCTCGCTTCGTCTCAACAGACCCCATGAACCCACTATTATATATTGCTAGTTGTTTGCACTGCTAAAACTCAAATGCCAACGTTATAAAAAAAAAATTGTACAAATCATGGCCCTTCATTTGACTCCTGAATGTGTCGGTGAAAAGTCAAATGTGTTACATTGAGTTATCTACCCTACAGGGTTGAAAAAATTCGTATCTTTGCCTAAGGCAGAGACTGTGGGTGGTGGGGGTTGGTGGGGTTGGGGGGGGGGGAGACTATTCACTATATGAAGCAAAGTATACATTTGTTTGTTGTGTTTTCTTTTTGGTATATTTTTTTTATAAAATGAATTGCAAACATGCCTTGGACTTTTGAAATGTAGGCATTTGTATAATTGTTTTATCCACTACCGCCCCCACCCTATTTGTGTTATTGTTTCATCCACTACTCCCCATTTGTGTTATTGTTTCATCCACTACTCCCCCATTTGTGTTATTGTTTCATCCATTACTCCCCATTTGTGTTATTGTTTCATCCACTACTCCCCATTTGTGTTATTGTTTCATCCACTACTCCCCCATTTGTGTTATTGTTTCGTTCACGACACCCCCTCCCCCCAAATAGTGGGTTTTTTTCATCCACAGCTCCTCTTCTTGTCAATTTGAACCCCTTCTAATAATTTATTTCTGGGTACGCCACTGATCTACTGTGTTGAATTATTTCAGATGGTTCGTTTACTTCTCGGCGTAATGAGAGCAATTTTATGTGTTGGGAAAGACCAACTAAAATGCAATGCACGAAAAAGAGGCCTTGGTTGTTTTTTTTTGTTGTTTTTTTTTTTTGGGGGGGGGGTGTGGGTGTGGGGGGGTGTAACCTTGGCAAACGGTGGCGTTACAAAATGCTGGGACTTTGAAGTCGACCATAACTTACACGTAAACATTTACCAAACGTACTCTACACCCCTACCCATTACGCGCACCCCCACCCCCGGCCTCGGTCCTGGTCCTGATTACGGTGGGTGCGTGACGGACGTTAGGAGCCTCTAGCCATCAGTTCAAAAAGATGTTCAATCATCCGAGTGGCTTTGGATTAAACGATTCTCAAACTATACCCGAAGTGCACAATTTACAATTGTATTTTGCTGTTTGTTGTTTCTTTTTGAAAAAAAAATTAATGTCACAAGATAATGATCGCCTGATTTTATTCAGGGGACAGCATGCTAAAAAAAGAATTTTCCAACATGTATATTCCTTTGTGGAAACTAAATTGCTTTAAAAACGGAGTTTGTGATTGGTCGTAGTGTTAACGAATGCGTCCCATGTTGTTGGTAGTTTTTTTTTTTAATGGGCCGCGTCTCAAAGTTTGAATAAAGTGGATAAGAGAGAGCGTGTTAGGATGCAACCCTGATCATAAAGTGGATAAGAGAGAGCGTGTTAGGATGCAACCCTGATCATAAAGTGGATAAGAGAGAGCGTGTTAGGATGCAACCCTGATCATAAAGTGGATAAGAGAGCGTGTTAGGAGGCAACCCTGATCATAAAGTGGATAAGAGAGAGCGTGTTAGGAGGCAACCCTGATCATAAAGTGGATAAGAGAGAGCGTGTTAGGATGCAACCCTGATCATAAAGTTGATAAGAGAGAACGTGTTAGGATGCAACCCTGATCATAAAGTGGATACGAGAGAGCGTGTTAGGATGCAACCCTGATCCTTGGTGTAGGCCCTACAACACATACTGGCTGTAAGGGATCTTTGGATACACAACGGCCCCTAAATTATGGGGGGGGGGGGACTTGAATAATCATCTTTTAATGTAGGGTATGAACAAAACCCAAATGTGGAAGTGGGCCAACACCCCCCCCCCCCACACACACACACACACTTTTTCTCTTCACGAGTCACGTGATCGCATCCCCTTAAAAAGCCTAAAATTTAATATCGAAATCATCACAAAATAAAATCATAATACGGTGATGATAATATTTGTAATGTTATGTTGAGAGGAGGCCGGAAAGGTCGTGCAGAAGATGTTTGGGCTCGAGCAAATCTGAATATTGGACTGTCACAAATTTAATGAAAATTGTATCTAAAAACAAATCTGCCCTTCGGGACCCAATGCGGGCAGGGCCCGATTGCAGCTAGAAGTGGCTCTCTAAAATTTCATTTTTTTTTCTCTAAGGAAAATACATTCTCATTAGACAATAATTATCTTAAACTCTTAATAAATGACATTACTCATATGGCTTAACCAACTTGGCGAAACTAGGACGCAACACGCCAAGACGGATAATAATGGCTAGTTTTAAACTATGTCAAACATAACATCGCTATCAAAATGCCCAGATTGTTTCTAAATAATATATGACAGTGCTAATTTAACATGGACCGTCAACATATTACATCCCGCGAAGGGGTTGGCGGTGGTTTACCATTTTGTAATGCTGTGTTACATGGGGTGGGTGGTGCTTTACCATTTTGTAATGCTGTGTTACATGGGGTGGGTGGTGCTTTACCATTTTGTAATGCTGTGTTACACGGGGCGGGGGTGGTCGGGAGAAACGTTATATAACAAATCTGTTTTTGTTTAATTTTTAATTAATTCCTATTTTGCAAAATTTCTGCTTTTCGAATTTACGAAATTAGCGTAATTTATTAACAAAAAAAAAAAGTATTTTGGCCTACAATAATAAGCACATTTTTAAAACATATCCGTTTGCTTGTTTCTTTGTTTGTTTTTTTTGTTTGTTTGTTGGTTGTTGTTGTTGTTGTTGTTTTTTTTTGGGGGGGGGGGGGGGGGGGGTTTGGCTTGAAATATTCTTGTTTATGATTGCTTTAGGACTTTATTCGGTTTTATTCGGTTTTATTCGGTTTTATTCGGGGCTGGGGTGTGCTATAAATGTTATAATGGTGGGGATCAATGGTAATTTTTTTATAAAGTTATATCGGATAGGATGTTGGTTTTTTAAATAAATCATATTTCTGTGTTATATAATATGTGCACGGCTCTTCCACCCACCCCCCCCCCCTTCATTTCAGTTACGCCTTTACATGCGCATGTACTGAGACAAGAGGTTTACCTACCTTGGCATTTAAATAAGAACTTAAAAGAAAAACACATGAACTGTTCCATTTTACTAACTAATGAGTCATCAACACTTGTGTCTCTCGGAACTGTTCCATTTTACTAACTAATGATTCATCAACACTTGTGTTTCTCAGAACTGTTCCATTTTACTAACTAATGAGTCATCAACACTTGTGTTTCTCGGAAATGTTCCATTTTACTAACTAATGAGTCATCAACACTTGTGTTTCTCAGAACTGTTCCATTTTACTAACTAATGAGTCATCAACACTTGTGTTTCTCAGACGCTGTCCTCCATACTCTTGGGTTTCAAGCAATCCAAGCCGAACTCTGTACGATATTCACCAAACTGAACTCTGTACGATATTCACCAAACTGAACTCTGTACGATATTCACCAAACTGAACTCTGTACGATATTCACCAAACTGAACTCTGTACGATATTCACCAAAACTGAACTCTGTACGATATTCACCAAACTGAACTCTGTACGATATTCACCAAACTGAACTCTGTACGATATTCACCAAACTGAACTCTGTACGATATTCACCAAACTGAACTCTGTGCGATATTCACAGATAAAACCATCATTTTTGTGTTGTTTCAAGCCAGAATCCGGACAAATTATTCTTGATACAATGATAGAAATAACACGGTGATGTCGAAATGCTGTAATCAGCCGTAAAATTGAGTACGGACTTAAGCAGGCATCCTCTCCCACCTGTAAATGATTAGCGGCCCAGGGCTGGCCCGTCAGGTGCGGCTCTTCCGTCATGTCAATGTATGATTGATGGATGGGTCTCAGCCCCACCTTTCTCATGATCGGAAACATCAATAACCAACAGAAATTTTTGTGGGCCGCTGGTGACCTGTAGTTGATAGTTTCCTAAAGCTAACCCTCCTTGCGTAATAGCGTACACAAGTGTACAATAATGTATACATTTGTACAATAATGTATACAAGTGTACAATAGTGTATACAAGTTTACATTAATTTATACAAGTGTACAATAGTGTACACAAGTGTACAATTCTTCTTTAGTCAAATTTAACTTTTTTTTTAAAGTCTATTTTTTTTTAAAGTGTGTAAATTAAACATCCCTTATTAACAATTTGGGGGGGGGGGGGGGACTGAAAATTTAACAAAACGTGCGTTGAAGTAACTTATTATAAGAATCTCAATTATTGTCCCCCCGCCCCCATAGCTCGCAACCGCACGTTTTTTACGCCCCTGAACTATATTAATAATCGAATGACAAATCCGATTTTTCACCGCAGATTTATTTCACCAAATATTACAGAAAAACAAAAGACAATATTACGCAACAAACCATTTGAGATATAATTTTTGCTAAAGAATCTGATTTAGCGCAGTTATCGGGAATTGTATTTCGTGAAATAGGTGGAATCCTATTTCAGTTATCTTCCCCTTGAAAAACAGCTAAAACTGATTTTTAGGGGGTTGGGTTTGTGGGGGGGGGGGGTGTGGCTGAAAATTTGATAGAATGTGTTTTCATCGGCAACGAGTCTGTGTGCCAAGCTTCAGCTCGATAGGTTGACGGAAGATTTTGCCACACACTCACGAACAAAAAGCAAAGTTATTATAAAGGATTTAAAAAATATGTTAGAAATAGTTTTAACTTTAGCAAAATATCAATAGCAATACAGAATCAAAGACACGGGTGTGATAGCGGTCGATGCCGACTTCAAAAGATATATGTTGAAAATGTTTGCTTCCCAAACTGATGTGTAGCCTTTACTCGCTGGTACCCATATTAATTATTTAAAAGAATTATAAAAAATGGGTTTGATGATGATGATGATTAAGTACTTTTATAGCGCTTGTGTCCATCTTGTGTTGGCACGCTCACAGCGCTCTGATGTCCTGAAATCTATTTAAAGAAAAAGTATTTAAATGGTTCTTAAATGACTTTTTATCATGTTCAACTTACCTCAAAGATTGAGGCAAGCTGTTCCACAATTTAGGCGCAATAGCTTCAAAAGAGCGCACCCAGTTTGTCTTCTTTCTGTCTCCATCCACACTGGGAATTCCCAGGATATCGAATTTCCTGGCTTGTGTAATTGGCTTTTAATATCTTTGATCAAATGTTCTTGTGGGTTTGTGAATATAAAACTGTCACATTTGTTCTTATGGTTTTGTGAATATAAAAAGGACACATTTGTTCTTGAGGGGGTCTGTGAATATAAACAGGTCCAATTTGTTTTTGTCATACTCAGCTAACCAAAATAAGTAAAAATGTAAGCTATTAAGAGTGACAAAGCAAAAGAGAAATTCGACATCCAGACTTTAGGACCCAGAAGATGCAGACATTTCATAAAAATAACTTTTATAAGGAATAAGGATTAACTTTTACTTTTTGTTAGGGGATGGGACTCAAAAACATTTAGACCTATATCGATGCAAATTTTTATCTAAAATACACCCTGCGCAGACTTTGTACAAATAAAATAAAATTTGAGATTTTGAACTCATCTAAGTCAACACAAAAGCCGTGACTTTAGTAGCATTAGGGTCCTATCAACATATGTTTACGACTTCCGCTTCCGGTGCTCATAATTTATTTGTAAACAACAGAAAGTATAATAGCACAGGCAAAAGATTCTTAATTCGTTGTTGAAACGATGTTTCCTCAAAATTCCAATATCTATGTAAGACCTACGCGTCGAATTTGACTTCTTTTACGGATAAATTAAACATTTGTAAATTAGGATTCTAATCCACTCTAAGTCTAAGTATAGTAAGAGTGGTTTGAGTTGGCCTACATTTGACTTGTAATTATAATTAAAATAAACGAACGAAGTGGCTATTATAGTAGTATTATAGGGACCAATAAATTAATAATGAAAGAACTTGCCAAAAGATTTTTTTTTAAATGACAAAAGTCTTACATAGCAAATGCTTGTCAATTAACTACTATTAACTAGACTATAACTATAGTATAGTATAGCGAATAATGAAATAGGCTAAATACTAAATAGGTAATCTATCACTTCAGAATCTGTAAATTCGAATCGTTCAGAGCGTTTTTTTACCATGGCCGCCAACTTGATTGCCCTGACCCGTAAAATTAAGAATAAAACGTTAAAAAATAATGAAAAAATTTCCTAAATGTATCCCTAAACTAACCTGAACCCTAAATTTATCCCTAAACCTAACCTAATGAAATGAGGTACGATCTATCTTAATTAGCCTGTTATTATAATAATATAATTGTATTGTTCTTGTTTGATGTAATGAGCTATTTAAAGGTTTATTCTTTAAGTTTTGCGTGAATGGCATGATGTCTGTTAAATAAGACAGTTCAGGGGCCATTCATAAATGACGTCGCACAAATTTTCCCGATTTTTTACCCCCCTTCCCCATCGTCACAAAAAGCTAGACTGTAAACCTCCCCCCCCCCCTCAAATATAACTTCACAAATCTCTGCCCCCCCCCCCCCCGGTAAAAAGTCCCTGTGTCCACTACTGTCCTTTCCAAACCCCTAAAGAAATTTACCTCCCATATCAAATTACCGCACCCGTATCAGAAACATTTCACTAGAACAGTGGTTCTTAACCAGGGGTAAAAGCACCTCCCCAGTCCTGAGGTGTGGAAGACCAGAAAATTACATTCAGTGGTGAAGATAGTGGGGTGCGCTCCTCACCGGTCGACCCCATCTCAGGGGCTGACGCCAAATTGAAAAATTGTGTAATTATAGAGCACATACTGTTCGGTCTATACCAGTGGTTCTCAACCTTCCTAATGCCGCAACCCTTTAATACAGTTCCTCAGGGTGTGGCGACCCCCAAACACAAAATTATTTTCGTTGCTACTTCATAACCGTAGTGTATATGTGTTTTCCAAAGGTCTTACGCGACCCCTGTGAAAGGGTCATCGACCCCCAAAGGGGTCACGACCCACAGGTTGAGAACCACTGGTCTATACGAAATTTATAAAAGGTAAACAGATGACACGTACATTTTCCACCTATGTAACCAATCAAAAAGCGTGTTTTATTAAAATTTGAAGGTTGATGGGTCTGCAATTGAGTTACCTTATTAAGTCAGAAACACACCATTTTGACCATGAAGTGTTTGGTAACAATGTAAGTGTAAGTGACAGGAAGCTATATTCATCTAAATTCTGAGACATAAAACTATCCTTTGATAACAATGGGCGATTCTAAGTACAAGTTACAGTTCTTAAATACATTTTGTTCTTGTATTTTTTATACCGTGGATTAAGTTTGACAAGAAGAATTACATCATGGAAAAAGGAAGGGGGGGTGTGACACCATGAGCTTACTGGACAGGGTGACACCAACCCTAGCTACGCCACTGATTGTATTTGCTGCCATTGCTAGTTGTTGCTGCTTTACAAAAAAAAAGTTTTTATGTATTTTGATCAGCAGCAGTAAATATTTTTCTGGTGAATTTTGTTGGCGCATTGCTTGTATTGGTGATTTTGTTCTTTTTTTAAAGAAAGTTAATTAAAGAAATAAAACTAGGATAACTAAATTATTTAATTATTTTACATTTTATTACAATATAATTTATACGGTTGGGGGAGGGATGTTTAAAACATAGTGGGTCTGCAGCGCTGCAAAAAAGGTTAAGAATCCCTGCCTAAGATACCCCCTCCCCCCCGCGGTCAATCATTTCCATCCCACTTCCCGTGTCCACAAATAGCCATACATTCTCACAACTGGCATTGTAACTACATTCAGATTTCCATTTATTTAGATCAGTAAAAGAATTCTATCTTATCAATAAAAAAATATCCTTTTAAATAGCACTTCAAACCAAAGCACCACCATTTTTGAATAACCGACGCTTAAGTGTTAGATTACCTTGAAATGGATGAATTTACAATGAAGTATAAGAATTAAGGGTATAATTAAGAAGTCATGAAATTTTAATTTAGCTGTTAATTAAAAATTAAATCACCCATAAAAATTGAATTAAATGAAAGAAGCCTTGGCTAATTTTGATAAGTGATAAATAAGATAAACTTACACAAAACTAAAATCATTTGTAGGCTTATTTTCTAGTATTATAAGACATACTGTAATTAGACACA
Source organism: Omphiscola glabra (assembly GCA_964017045.1). Taxonomy (NCBI): domain Eukaryota; kingdom Metazoa; phylum Mollusca; class Gastropoda; family Lymnaeidae; genus Omphiscola; species Omphiscola glabra. Next base: position 26,878,457 of record OZ024808.1, read on the forward strand.
ATGCTTAATAATGAAATATGTATGTGCTAATAAATTATCCCTCTACAGCACGCTGTTTATGGCCCCTTGTTTAAACATCTATCTCCATCAATTTACTCAGCATTGGTAACTTGTACTTATGACCAAGATGTTTTTTTTTTTTTTCTTTAAATCTTCATTGAGCCTTGGGCTCCAATTTATTTATTTTTTTGTGAGTGAGCTTTTATTTTGTATAGCTAATGAGGCTCCTTAAACATCTACCTTACAATGCTTCTCATCAGTAGTAAAATTCAATGTATGGACTATTTTATTGAAGCTGATAATGCTTTTATTTTCCCAGTGTTTTAAGTGTTTATCTACTTCTTTCTTATGTAGATTTGACTGATGAGGATCTTCTTGATCCATATCTTTCTCGTGATTGGAAGAGACGCTACAAGTCAGCAACAATGAAGTTTGCTGAACATCTGGGTGCCCACATCACTCCAGAATGGAGGAAACAATATATACAGTATGAGGTGAGGTTATCGGGTGTTTTTCTGAAGTAAAGATATATACCTCTTTGTTTTTATAACTTGAGTGCATTTGAGTTGAAAAATATTCTTTCAGATAATTTTACAATGGGTTTCTACTATTTCTGTATATGCCCCGAAGAAATCTCTGTGTCCACCATCTTTAAATTTCTTTAAATGAAACATTTTTTCTATGTATTTAAAATAATGTTTGTTTTGTTTTGTTTACATGGAATAGTACATGAAGGAAATGCTGTATGATGCACAGGAGCAAGCACCGTCAGCTGAAGGTAAATTTTAGTTTTGGGTAAACACTCAACATTAGTTGTGGTTTTTAGAAATTTGGAGCATTTGTATACTCCTCTGACCCTGATGTATTTGTTTTTGTTATTCTACTTTTTAAATTCTTGATATATTTTATGATGTATTTTTTTTTACGATTCTACTTGTCAAGTTATTTTTTTTTTTTGCATCAATTAAAAATGTAATAGTCTTTTTTTATTGCTGGATTATTTTTTTCCTTTCAGTCACTGACTCCAGTACCATACAGAGATATTTTGCAAGATTCACTGAAAAGTTTTTTCAATTTTGTGACAAAGAGCTATCTAAAATCAACACATTTTTTCTTGGTAAGGCATATTTGATGATCCATTGGTTTTATTTTTGTCCTTTACTTTAGGTTAAGCAAGAATTTCTATTTTTTTGTAAAGGTTGAAATAAAAAAGATGTTATTAGTTAAAATTTTGTAAAGAGCACATCATAATAAAAAGTACCCTGATTTTTAAGTTTCAGTATTGAAGATTTCTTAAATAATTTGAAACAAAGGAACAAAATTCCTGAGAGTTTTATTAGTTTTAAATGAGTTTCCACTGAGATAATCATTATTCTCCATGAGCAGTGGGGGGTAACATTGATTTTTATTATCATCATAACAAATTCACTGTTTTAGAGAAATTGTCAGAGGCCAACAGGAAGTATGCCAACTTGAAGGCAGAGCTGGAAGTTTTCCTCAACCATCACAATCAGCACAATCAGCGTCACACACAGTTGCGCCGCAGAAAGGCCAGTATGGCAAATCTACAGCTGTTTAAGGTAATTCTTAGACACCATTATGGTCATTGTTGATTTGTAAAAAGTCACATTTCAAAATTTTTTCAGCAAATTAAAGAAAAGATTAATTTTTTTTTTTAATGAAAAGAAAATCAAATTTTTATCTTAACAATAATTAAACGTGAGTTTCTTTGAACTTCAAACATACAATTTTTAAAAAAATTTATAGTAAATCTTATTTCAATTTTGTCCCCCCAACCCCTCACAAAAAAAAAAGGATAAAGAGGTCAAGGGTCAAGCTCTATCATCAATGAGAAAGCTGCATGACTTGAAGCTGGCTTTCTCTGAGTTTTATCTCAGCTTGGTCCTGCTTCAAAACTATCAGACTCTCAACTTTACAGGCTTCAGGAAGATTCTCAAGAAACATGACAAGGTGATCATAGTCAGGACAGTCAGGTCTTGACCACTCAATTACAATACCTGACAGGGTCAAAGTTTATTTGTATGCAAGTGGATATTTCAAGTAGAAATTAATGTTGCTTTGATTTAAAGCTAACAAAACATGTTAGTAGGTGAAATTAACAAAAAATTTGAACTAATGTCGTAGGTATGCGGTAGAATGCAAGTGAAGTATAAACTGTTTTTTGTATGAAACCTTACCAGTTTAGGATAATTGAGTGATTATTTTTAAAACTAGGTTATATTTGTAAGGTTAGTGAGATGAATGTCAACTCTGTTGTTATAGTTTACATAAAATAAATAGTCTGCACATATTAATCTATGGGACCCATAAATCTGAAAATTCCTTGATATCTTTAATAAACGTTCAATGATAATAAAAAAAATGTTCAAGTAATAAATCTGTCAACTGACAATTTACTTTGTTTTGTTGGCGGTTTTTATGGCTAACTTATACTTTCCTGCACACAGATGATGCAGACAACAACAGGCACAGAATGGAGACAGGCTCATGTTGAAGCTGCACCCTTCTACACCAGCAAGGAAGTGGATCATCTAATAAAAGATGTGGAGGTGAGAAGCAACTTACGTCACCATCACAGCAGCATTTATTGTATCCTGAATATATTAAAAAACTGTTTACTCTTGAAAGTGTCTTCATTCTTTGCCTGATTAGTTTTAATAGTTTGAGTCCACAGACATTCTCATTTGAAATTTATCCTCTTAAAATTATGACAGACATATTGTGTAGAAATTAAATTTATTAAATGACATGTAGTAGTGTCTTTTTCTGAGTTTTAGTAAATCTTGATGTGATGAATCCACTTACTTTTATACAGAATTTGTATTATAGAAAACAGAAAATAATTTCTTTACCTCCAAATTTGTTTTGATCCTGGCAGCAAAGTGTAACAAGTGAACTTGAGGGTGGAGACAGGTCAAAGGCCATGAAGAGACTCAGAGTTCCTCCCCTTGGCGATGAGGTAACTAAATTAAAATACAATTTTTTTCATGTCACTCTACACTCATCAAATGTTTTTTTAAAAATTATAAACGACTTTATCAGAGATGGGTGAACTAATTTGGGTTTTAATTTTTTTTTTAATTATTTATTAAGTTTAAAACATAAAAAGCATTTTGGAAAGGTCTTTTTGTCACACTTTAAAAAAAAAATTAAATAAATACATAAGTTGTCATTGTTGGTATGTTGACCTGTTTTCAATCAAATATTTCAGCAACAAAAAATCAGTTGTTTTCTTTTTTTCTTCTTTTTTTCAAGGCTAAAATTTTTCTGAGAAAAGTTGATTTTTTAAAATTCTTCAAGTCATTAAATTAACTCCAATTGTGATTTTTAAAAAAAAATTGTATTATTGTACAGTAAAACTGCCTTAGAACCACCGCAATGGAAAATAGAGTGTTGTAAAATTTAGTTGGGTTGAGTGTCCTTGAACTTGAGTTTATTTGTTTGAATTATGAAAATAACTGCTTCCCCACCACTGCCTTTCAGGCTCAGCAGGTCAGAACAATTTTTCTTATATATTAAATATTGTGAGATTTGTTCCGTAACGTATCATTTAATTTAATATTAGTTTTGGATTAAGTTTCTTATTTTCCTTGTGGCTCATTAACTGTCCTCGTTTATTTTGGTTGCTTTACTGTAGACAAATACCTGTCTAACATAACCACGGTACAAAAGGGTCTGTTTCTTCTTGTGGTCATCTTGGACAGGTTTTACTGTACAACTTTAGGAAATGTCTGCATTTATCAACATTTCTGCATGATTTGAAAATGTGTGATTGTCCTAACCATTAACAAATATTTCCTCATGGGATTAGGGAAGTAAAACCAGCATCAAAACTTTTTTTAAAAGTCCGTCACTGTAGCTTACGATATCAAGCTTGATTTTCTTATAATTAGAAATCACTTCTTTTTTTCCACTAATGGAAAAATCCACCCAAAAAAAACAGTAAATTAAATATGGTTGAATATATCAAACTCTTGAAGCATGAAAGAAACGAAGCTAATGTTTGTTGTAACACAAATATCCCTTTGTTATCCCAGCTGTATGTGATAATTTGGAATCTTTTATATCCAAAATTGGAAGTTGAGTATTTGTGTAATGTTGGAAAGAACTGAAATGAGTGTTGACATAAAATGCAGAATTAATGACATCTGAAATAAATTTGAATTTATTTGTTTTAAAGTAATCAACATTTCTCATTTTGAGAAAAATATAATCCAAAATAGAATTATTACTCGGCAATTATCATTTATTTTCTTAAGTCCAGTATAAAAAGAAATGTTTAATAATTGGCAAGAGATGATTGGTTCAGGGTAAACGATTACATTCTGTAATTCTGGGTGGGTGATCTTGTGAATTTTTTTAATGATTTGTACACTTTCTATCATCATCTGGTTTCAGTGTAAACCTTGTTCTTAGGACACACCTACATGCCATGTTCTGGTTACTGTGTAAGCCATGTTCTTGGGGCACATGTACATCTCAGAAGAGACTAGCCTCAGGAGAGATGCTGTTATTCTCAGGGCACGAGGGTGACGATGCACCACACACTCTGGGCGTGGCCCTGATGATATCCAGGGCAGCCCAAGGAGCACTCATTGGATGGGAGGCGCATGGGCCTAGAATACTCACAGCAACCTTTCGGACCAAAAAAAACAGAATCAATTTGGATGTTATCCAGTGCTACGCACCAACAAACGAAAGTGAGGAGGAAGACAAAGATGAATTCTCTAACAGATTGCTTACCATTGCCCAGGGTCGCCCTAGGCGAAACATTGTCATCCTCATGGGAGATCTCAATGCCAAGATCGGCAGTGACAACACGGGCTACGAAGAAGCCATGGGGCGACAGGGGATAGAGAAATGAATGATAACGGAGAAAGATTTGCCAACCTATGTGCCACAACAAATCTAGTCATAGGCGGGAGCTTATTCCAACACAGGAGGATACACAAGGCCACATGGGTTTCACCAGACCTCCAAACGATGAACCAAATAGATCATGTGTGTATTGGGAAAAAATTCAGGCGATCTCTCCAAGATGTACGTGTCAGAAGAGGAGCTGACGTTGCCTCAGACCACCATCTTCTAGTGGCCCGGCTGAGACTAAAACTGAAAAGGCACTACACTGAGCAGACATATAGCTTGCGCTACAACACCCCTCTCTTGAAAGATAAGGCCAAACAGGAAGAGTTCAGGATCACTCTGTCCAACAAGTTCCAAGTCCTACAGGAACTGCTAGGAGACAAGACGATCGATGGAAAGTGGCAGGGAGTAAAGAAAGCAGTCAAATCAACATGTCAGGAAGTGTTGGGATACAGGAAACATACACACAAAGAATGGATAACAGCAGATACATTGAAAGTGATAGAAGAGAGAAAAGAGAAGAAGGCAGAAATTAACAACAGCCGTACACGAGCGCAGAAAGTTAGGTTGCAAAAGGAATACTCAGAAGCAAATAAGAAAGTAAAGAAAAGCGCTAAGATGGACAAAAGGAACTTTGTAGACATGCTTGCCAAAGAAGCGGAAGAAGCAGCCTACCAAGGGAATATGCGGGAATTGTTCGCTACCATCAAGAAGTTGTCTGGAAAGTTCAGGAAGCCAGAGAGACCAGTGAAGGACAAAGATGGTAAGAGCATACCAAATGAGGAGCAACAGAGAGGCAGATGGAAAGAACACTTCGAGGAACTTCTAAACAGGCCAGAGCCAAGTAACCCACCAGATATTCAGCCAGCTGACAGTGACCTGGCTATTGACTGCAACGCACCCAGCAAAGAAGAGATCCGTATTGCCATCAAACAACTTAAAAATGGCAAGGCTGCAGGACCGGATGGCATCCCAGCAGAGGCACTGAAGGCTGACGTGCACACCAGTGTAGAGATGCTACACCCACTGTTCTTGAAGATCTGGGAGGAGGAACAGGTACCTTCTGAGTGGAAGGAGGGATACCTCATTAAAATCCCAAAAAAGGGGGACTTAAGCTCCTGCTCCAACTATAGAGGGATCACCTTACTGTCCATCCCAGGCAATGTGTTCAACCGCATACTACTCAACAGAATGAAAGAAGCTGTTGACCCCCCTGCTGCGGGACCAACAGGCTGGCTTCCGGACCAACAGATCCTGTACTGACCAAATTGCAACACTGCGCATCATCCTACAGCAATCCCTGGAATGGAACTCACCCCTCTACATCAACTTCGTTGACTACGAGAAAGCCTTTGGCACTGTGGATAGGCAAACCCTCTGGAGACTGTTGAGACATTATGGAGTCCCATGGAAAATCACGGACTTGATCAGGAACTCTTACGAGGGGATGACCTGCCGAGTGGTCCACGGACAACAGGTGACGGATGCTTTCCAGGTAAAGACCGGTGTGTGGCAGGGATGTTTGCTTTCGCCTTTCCTGTTCCTATTGGCCATTGACTGGGTGATGAAAACATCCACACAGCAGAAGCGGAATGGTATTCAATGGACCTTGTGGGACCAGCTTGATGACCTCGATTTTGCTGACGATCTTGCCCTTCTCTCCCATACCCAATAACAGATGCAGGAGAAGACCAGAACTATTGCAGACACTTCTGCACGTATTGCTCTTAATATTCACAAGGGGAAAAGCAAGGTCCTCAAGGTCAATGCCGCTACCAATACAGCACCCATCAGGCTTAAAGAGGAAGCGCTCGAAGAGGTAGAGAGCTTTGTCTACCTTAGCAGCATCGTGGACAAGCAAGGTGGGATGGATGCTGACATCAAAATAAGGGTAGGAAAGGCACGGGCAGCCTTCGAACAACTCAAGAATGTCTGGGCCTCCAAACACCTAAATACCAAACTAAAGATCAGAACCTTCAACACCATGGTGAAACCGGTTCTACTGTATGGTGCAGAAACATGGAGAACCACTGCTGGGAATATGAAGAGAATCCAGTCCTTCATCAATAACTGCTTAAGAAGGATTCTCGGGATTCTCTGGCCTGACAGAATCAGCAACCAGAAACTGTGGCAGCGGACAAAGCAAGAACCGGTAGAACAAGAGATCCTCCAGAGAAGATGGAGATGGATTGGCCATACGCTCAGGAAACCTGCCTCCAGCATAAGTAGACAAGCCTTGAACTGGAACCCTCAAGGAAAACGGAAAAGAGGCAGGCCTAGGAACACTTGGCGCCGTGATGTGGAAGCGGATACCAAGAAACTTGGCCACACTTGGGGGAGGCTGGAGAGATTGGCTCAGGATCGTGATGCCTGGAGGGCTCTTGTAGGCGGCCTATGTCCTAACCACAGACGTGGATGAAGATCGGCTGCTGTTCCTCGAGGATGAAAAGGCGAAAGAAGGAGATTTCTGGCTTAAATTTGAGTGCAGAACTTGAAAGGCATCTTTATTATATGTCTGATATCATAGCTGCTGCTTGCTCACAATCTACTCACTGCTATGTGTTACAGATGTTGATATCTTATCTGTGAGAAGTTTAAATTCTAATGATCTTTCCCTATTGCATTTTTAGCCATTTTTGCAGTTTAAACAAAGAAATTTGATCTTTTTTGGTTATAAAAAGCAAAGAAAATGAGATTCTGACCAATGTATTAGTTGCAGTGACAGTATTTCACCTTGATGACAATAATATAAACATGTGCCTACCTTTCAAACATTAAAGCATTATGGCACTAGGAGCCACACATTTTATACATTAGTTTACACCAGTGCACAGGAACGTCAATGAATACGCCATCAACACATTTTATACATTAGTTTACACCAGTGCACAGGAACGTCAATGAATACGCCATCAACACTGACAATGGGCCATCCATAATGTATGCTACGCTTAGGGGTTCTAAGAAGTGTGACACTTTTTGTCAGTGGGTTGTTATCATTGTGAAGTTACACATTGATATATTTTTTTTATCAACCATATAAAAGCTAACATTGATGTTTAACTCTCTGTTGTGCTGGGTGCATTGTGACAGAAGACGTCAGTTAGTTGTGTCTTATTTTAATAGCACAGAAGATGTCAGCTAGTTGTGTCTTATTTTAATAGCACAGAAGATGTCAGTTAGTTGTGTCTTATTTTAATAGCACAGAAGATGTCAGTTAGTTGTGTCTTATTTTAATAGCACAGAAGACGTCAGCTAGTTGTGTCTTATTTTAATAGCACAGAAGACGTCAGTTAGTTGTGTCTGATTTTAATAGCTAAGTATGATTTAGATTGAATTCTAATTAGCGGTTAATTTTTTATTTTAAATATTTTTTTTTAAATTTTGGAAGTGTGATGTACAAGGGGGGGGGGGGGGGGGGTTCTGAGATTTGTAACAGTGGAAGGAGGGGAAGAATTGTTAAAAAAATGCCAGAAATACTCTGTGGGTGGCCCTTGATTAAAGTTAAATAGTTCAAAGGTTTTTTGTGTCGAATATGTATTGCTTGCTAAAGAGAGAATATGGCCCTAATGTCCTCAGTGAAACGTCACCAAACTTTTTCTTCTTGAGTGAATGGGTCTTTTAATCAATTACTCTTTTTGTTTCCCCTGTTCCAGCAACACCCGTGGACCAACTTTAAAATGGGGCTTTTCCTTGGCATGTTTGCGGTTCTTGTTATAGTCATCATTGTCTCAGGTGAGATTCATGTAGTAGGTTAAATTTTTTCCTTAAACAGATCTCTTAAATTTTGTATCATACCCATTCAACTGTGCTTACCCAGACATTTCCACAAACATAATTTAAACATATATTTTTTTTTTTTTTTTTTTTTTTTTTTTTTTTTTTAAATATATGTTTAAATTATGTTTGTGGAAATGTCTGCTTACCCAGACATTTCCACAAACATAATTTAAACATGTATTTTTTTTAAAATCTTGCTAAGTATTCAAAAAATAGAAAAAACAGTTCTGTTGTATTCCATATTTGTGTTTATTTGCAATCTAAATAAAAGGAAGGGAAAGATACAATATTGACTCTTAACAGTAGCTAGGGTTAGGCGAAAATTCCCCACTCCACTCCCTTTCACAAAAATAAAAATCCAATTTATCAAAAATCCTGCCTTCTATATTAAGAACAAAATGCTGACTGGTTTAGACTGGTTTCTATCGTTACTGATTCTAGAAGTCATGTTTCTTTCTTCTAATTTATGTCATGTTTTTGTATTTCTATATTTTCTTTAAAAAAATGCATTAGGAAATGAACCTTGTTGGGCACAAAGTGAACATTTACAGTTTATTACATAACCATGAGATTACAATTTTAAATACACTTTTAAGATATACTAGAAAATATAACCCAGTTGTCTTGGGTTTGTAATAGATTGTATATTGCACTACTTTCTACATGCAATTGCGAAGTCCAATTATATTGTGTGGTTTATTTGAGCCATTAACATAAATGTTGATTTAATATTACAGTTTTGACAATGCCATCAAAAAAATTCTCATTTTTGAGGTTTCCCTAAATTTGCTGACAAATTAATCAATTAATTCATAGATGATTAGTGATTGTTAATAAAAAAAGAATGTCAATATCCTTTTATAGAATATCTTAACTCTCAAATTCAGATAAAATACTTAAAATAAGTCTTTAATTATTATAATAAATTTTTTTCTAAGTTATAATAATAACTATATATAGACCGCGTGAACTTCCCATCTACTAAAGTTACTTGACAAAACATGAACTCAAGTAACGCACATTTAAGAATCCCAATTTTTGCTACACCCCTTCCCCCCATGATGCGTCACTGCACACTTTTTATTTTACGCCCATGAACTATATTAAATATGCTGATGTCACAACCACTTTTAAACTGAATATTTTATATACCATACTTAAATTGAGACTATTTCATTTTTCAAAAAGAAAATATTACGAGCAAAACGCACTTGCATTATGTAAAAAAAATATATCATTTAGCGTAGTTATCGGTAATTATATTTTGCGCGCTATTGAAATTATTATTGAGCCAGAAATGGGAGCAGTAAATTATAAAGCAGTCCACGAGTCATACCAGAGGCATAATATATATATAAGACATAATCTATTCGATTTCCTTAAAATGAAGAATCACAATCAGTGATCAACTATCAGTGTTTGTAAGGATCCCAATAAGATTTAGGAGTTTTATCCTGAGCACAAATTTGTTTGGTGCAATAATATGGAATTTTTATATTGTGAGCCGTTGAACTCAGCTATACAGCTTATTCTTATTTATTAATTTTTGAGTCTGTGAAAGTCAGACAAGTTATCAAACAAATTTCTTGCAGTTTTGATACTTGTCAAAGGCTTAACTCAAAAATAAAAAATTGTGTCTCTGTTGAAAATCATTTAGGATAAGGTGATGAAATGTAGCTCTATTAAGCTGAAAGGTCAAGCAGCAAGTTGTTTACTTCAGTTCTTTTGTTAGTTTTGCTGGCATTTTCTTGAAAAAGAACAACTGTACTTCTTATCTTCCCAGCCAACTTTGTTGATCGGGCAAAAGACTGGGAATCTGCCCTCCACATGTACCGTGGGTCATTCCTGGTGATCTTCGACCTTTTTCTCCTGGGCGTCAACACATATGGCTGGAGGTCATCCGGAGTCAACCATGTGCTCATTTTTGAAATTGATCCAAGGAATCACCTGACACATGCACAGCTTCTGGAGGTTTGCAATTGGTTACCTAGTTATATCAATTGAGGGTGTTTACTTGTGTAGCTTAGATGATTCTTAAACAAATAAATCTTGCAAAGTTTGATTCGGTGTTTTATTAACCTAGTTATTTTTTGCTCCAATTTTTTAAAATTAAAAAGTAAGCAATTTAAAAATAAATTGTAATATAATTTACATTTTTTCTAAGTCAGGTGATGAATATTTTTTTTTTTTTTTTTAAAAAGCTGATATAATAACATTGATTTCACTTGTTAGCTGGCTTCCTTCCTGGGTGTCATCTGGGCACTGAGTGTGCTGTCGTACCTGTACAGTGAGTTCTTCGGCATCCCCCCCATGGCCATGCCGCTTGCCTTCACCACATTCCTCATTATTGCCCTGGTCAACCCTTTCAAGTTCTTTTACTACAGAGCCAGGATGTGGCTGCTCAGAATACTGGTAATCTCTAGCTCTTACAATGACTAATCATCTGCCATTATGCCCCTTTCTTTGGTGTCACTGCCTATGTAATCGGCTGATAGTAATATTGTCATTAAAAATGCAAAATGTTTAAGGTACGTTGCCTAAGGGGGAATCACTCGATAGAAATGAATTTATTTCTTGTTTCTCAATCTATTTGTGTGCCAATGGGCTTTTGTCAGCGCTTGATTTGTGACTTAATGCCAGTTAAATTTTCTCCAATTTTTTTTTCTGCCATTATGTCTGACACTGGAGATGGTCCCTATGGATTGGAAAAGCTACATACGATTTGGTTATTTGATTTATTCCGAAATGATAAAAATGAAAAAATTGATTTCATTGACATTCCACATGAAAAAGATGTCAGTGGGAGAATGAGTGATGACATATAGTCAGATAGGGATGTCAGCTCGACCAACTTAGCTCTGAACTTGGTGATATAGCTACTGACAAATTCAGTCGGGAGAGGGTAGACGTTGAGCAAATAGACCAAGATTGGATCCTAAGTTCATCGACAAATTCAGTCGGGAGAGGGTAGACGTTGAGCAAATAGACCAAGATTGGATCCTAATTTCATCGACAAATTCAGTCGGGAGAGGGTAGACGTTGAGCAAATAGACCAAGATTGGATCCTAATTTCACTGTCAGAAATCCTGGTTTCACTGTCAGAAGTCCTGGTTTCACTGACAGAAGTCCTGGTTTCACTGTCAGAAATCCTGGTTTCACTGTCAGAAGTCCTGGTTTCACTGTCAGAAGTCCTGGTTTCACTGTCAGAAGTCCTGGTTTCACTGTCAGAAGTCCTGGTTTCTCTGTCAGAAGTCCTGGTTTCTCTGTCAGAAGTCCTGGTTTCACTGTCAGAAGTCCTGGTTTCACTGTCAGAAGTCCTGGTTTCTCTGTCAGAAGTCCTGGTTTCTCTGTCAGAAGTCCTGGCTTCACTGTCAGAAGTCCTGGTTTCACTGACAGAAGTCCTGGTTTCACTGTCAGAAGTCCTGGTTTCACTGTCAGAAGTCCTGGTTTCTCTGTCAGAAGTCCTGGTTTCTCTGTCAGAAGTCCTGGTTTCTCTGTCAGAAGTCCTGGTTTCACTGTCAGAAGTCCTGGTTTCACTGTCAGAGTCCTGGTTTCACTGTCAGAAGTCCTGGTTTCACTAAGAATATAAGTTTAGAAATGTGTACAGAGACTATTTATTATTTAAAATGAATATTTGGATGATGAACTTTTGAACACTTCACTGTGAGAGACTAATGAATATGCACAGCTTCTCCAGACTATGGGCTCAACATTTGCTTGGAGAGAATAAAATTTCCATTGGTCAGAAGAAGGCGTTACAATGGGATTATGGAAAAAAATACTTAGGCTGTCTCATAAAAATGGGCCTCATTTGGGAAAAAAACTACTGGCAACCACACCAGCTCTAATAACAGCTTACTTCAATGACTGGTCAACCATGCCCCTTCTAATGACAACTTACTTCAATGACTGGTCAACCACACCAGCTCTAATGACTGCTTACTTCTATGACTGGTCAACCACGCCAGCTCTAATGACAGCTTACTTCAATGACTGGTCAACCACACCAGCTCTAATGACAGCTTACTTCAATGACACAATGAGCTTTAATTTATTCACCTTAATGCATAGAATTCTCCATGTCAGTGAGGTATCTTCAGAGACAAAAAAGAGTAGAGGCTGGATTGGTCCCTTGGAGCAAAGTTAGACCTGCTGAAGACAAAAATAACGGTGTGTCCAAAACTGATTATCAGCCATCAAGGAATATTTCCTTATACAAATCCAATGATGAGCATTAAGAACAGGCTGGTGTGTGTATCCATGGTATGCCAAACAAACGACATGCAAGCTTATTCAAATGGCCATTTAATCCATAGTCAAATATGTGCTGGCAAGGACTTTGATATCCACAGCGAATAGGGATGAGTTGTTTGCCATCGTCAAGCAGCTCAATGGAGGTATCCAGGTTGTTAAACAAAGGGTACCATTTGTTCACGGACAGTTTGTATACAAAGCCAGCACTTGCAGATTATCTTTTAGACAAAAAAAATATTGCTTCCTGGTGCTGTGTGAGAAAATTGTGGAGGCTTACCAGAGGAAAGGTCCTCAACGTTTGTTGACTGTCGGAGAATGCAAATTCTGACGCAAAGGGGGAAATGTTGTGTCTTGCCTTTCAAAAGAAGAAGTCACCGACCAAGCCACCTCCCCAACAGCTGACAATGCTGTTATTGAGAAGAAAACAAACCGACGCCCTCGGCCTTATTTTAATGTAATGTTTACATATGTCGTGTATGATGCCATTGACCAGCAAATTTTTCATTCTTTTTAATGTTCAGCTAGATGTTTCTGGAAAGAAATATTCCCAAATCTGATGGATGTTGCTGTGCTAAATTCAGGGATTTTTGACAAGTCTGTGGGCTTTTTTCTAAAGACTGAAGAGAGTCTGGTACATCCTATCAATTGTGCAGTCTCTCTGCATCACCATTCACCGGCCACTGCCAATTAAACCTGGCAATCAACGTGGCTTGCCAAAGATACTTCCTTGCATCAGCTATTTTCATTGTAGGGTAATAATAAAAAGGAACTGCCTTGTTTGCAGTGACAGGATCAAGGAAAAGGAACTGCCTTGTTTGCAGTGACAGGATCAAGGAAAAGAAACTGCTTTGTTTCCAGTGACAGAATCAAGGAAAAGGAACTGCTTTGTTTGCAGTGACAGAATCAAGGAAAATAAACTGCTTTGTTTGCAAAGTGACTGAAGAAAGGTCCAAAAAAAAAATAAGCACAGGCAGGAAACGGACACCACACTGTTGTCCTGCTTGCCAATTTGGCTTCCAGGAGCATTGTGAACCTTATTAATCAGACAAACCACAGTCTCAGTCATAAGACAAAAGTAAACTAAGACATTCATGTTTGTGCTCTTCATTTCACAATGATTATTATAATAAAATGATATAGTGGGCTGGCCTAACTGCCCCTGTGCTTGCAAACTTAACCTGTAAAGCTGACTAATAGCTATACTTGGCGTAATTTTAAACACTTTCTGTAAAAAATATACTTATCAGGGAGCACACATTAATTTTATTTGCACACCTACTAGAAACAATTTTAACAACTATATCAAAAATGATGACCATGGGTTGTTTATAAATTAGATGGTCGATATGAGATGTTGCATTTCATACAACATTTAATGTGCTCTTTGGTTTGGTGCCATGGTTAATATCATCAATGGTCTACATGATATTGTCAATTTTTAATAAAATAATGAATCAATTAACCCCTTCAATGCCTCATCAATTAACCCCTTCAATGCCTCTGTTCTGTTTACAGTTTAGAATCTTCACAGCCCCATTCCACCATGTTGGCTTTGCTGACTTTTGGCTGGCTGACCAGCTCAACAGTCTTGTCACCGTGCTCCTGGACCTGGAGTACCTCATCTGCTACTATGCCTTTGAGGTGGAGTGGCTGGGAGATAAAAGTAGGTCACTGTTTGTGATGTCATTTCCTATGCAGCCTCAAGTGTAAAGAAACAGAGTCATTAAAAAAATAGGTAAATGAAAATAGATGGCGCCATGGTGCATCACATGGCCGCCATCTTGGTTGCCTCGACCCGTAAATATTTTTGGGCTCACAGGTTGCGGCACCCAACATGGTGGCCGTGTAAAAATAAAATAACTCACGTTTGCTAAAATTAGGAATAAAAAGATAAAATTTAACGAAAAAATGTCCACCGGTACATAAATTTTGTGGTGAACATAGCTACTTTATTGTATCTGTCTAGATATTTGGCAAGAAACGTCAACGACCTTCGGTCACCCCTTTTCCTAGCGTAATTCAGTTGATACACACCTAAATAATTCACTGTCACTAAATCTAACCTGAACCCTAAACCTATCCCTAACCTGAACCTATCCCTGAGCCTAACCTGAACCCAAATGTATCCCTAAACCTAACCTGAACCATAAATGTATCCTTAAACCTAACCTAAACCCTAAATGTATCCCTAAACCAAACCTGAACCCTAATTCTAAACCTAACCCAAACCTTAAAACGAGCCTTAAAGCCGCAAGTAAAAAAACATGTGTGCGGCTGCAGTTACACACTGTGGCAAGAAAACTATAAAAATGAAGAAAAACAATTAAACAATTATTGTAAAATAAATAAAAAATGAAAACCCAACTTACAGTGTCATAGAATATACTTGTACACACCATAGAATAAACTTGTACACACCATAGAATACACTTGTACACACCATAGAATACACTTGTACACACCATAGATAACTTGTACACACCATAAAATACACTTGTACACACCATAGAATACACTTGTACACACCATAGGATACACTTAAACACACACTAGAATACACTTGTACACACCATAGGATACACTTGTACACACCATAGAATACACTTGTACACACCATAGGATCCACTTGTACACACCATAGGATATACTTGTACACACCATAGGATACACTTGTACACACCATAGGATACACTTGTACACACCATAAGATACACTTGTACACACCATAGGATATACTTGTACACACCATAGGATACACTTGTACACACCATAGAATACACTTTTACACACTTTATTTCAGATTCCACCGAGAATACTTTCCAGAAAATGAATAAAATACAATTCAGTCCATGCCAAATTCATTTTCAAATATTAAAAAAAAATTAAAGAAAATTAAAAATATTATTATGCCCAACTAATGAAATTTTAAAATTATAATTAATTAACCAATAAAAATTTAAAGCACTCATGACACCTTATGTACCCACTAGACAACTCCACTCATCCAATAGTGGCAAACTCTCGATATTGCGTTTTCGCCTTGAGACTTACAGAAGGCGTACTTTTGCATTTGCTGGCCCAACAATTTGGAACACCCTTCCTGTCGCTCTCAGAAACAGCCAGACACTGGAGTTCTTCAAAACCGATGTGAAAACACATCTATTTTGTAAGAACCTGTTGGGGTGATGTTGTCTACCATCTTTTCCAGCTAGCTATTATCTCCTAGATGTATATTGGCTTGTGTTGTTTATGGTTGCAAGCTGATGTAATACTTTGAATGGGTATGCTCGTATGTAGTTTTTGTAATGTTGTATTTTGTATTTCAATGTGGTAAAAAAATAGATTGTTTCATTTCTCTTTTAATATGGTTGACTTTGTTTGATTTTTTATTGAAGTACTGGATTCATCCACTTTCAGCTCTGCTGTTCTCATGCATATATTTATTTCCCTATTCACTGTCGACACTGTTAAAGGGAAACAAATTTAAATACCAACTTTCTTCACTCTTACAACTTCTTTTTTTTTTTACCAGGACAGAGCGTCTGCAACAAAAACATCTACGGCGTGATTGCCATTATTTCCTGCTTGCCAGCCTGGTTCCGGTTCGCCCAGTGCTTGCGCCGTTACCGTGACACCAAGCTTGTCTTTCCACACATTGTGAACGCTGGCAAATATTCCACTACATTTTTTGTGGTGCTTTTCTCCACACTGTACAAGATTCATGTCGGTAAATGACTGGTTACAGTTTGGTTTTGATTGTTTGGTTTAACATACATTAGCGCTAACCAAAACACTGCCTTCATTTTAAACCACTGCAAGATATGTCGTGTACAAATTTCAAAATATTTTTACGGAATGTGAGTAATTAAAAAAAACCAATCATGTTACTATTAATTGAGCAGTAAAACACACACATAAATATAAATGAATTTATTTATAAAAATGATACAATCTCTTATAAATATTTTGCTTGTGGTGTGACTGCTTCCATTTTGGGATAGCGCGCAAAATATAATTCCAGATAACTACGTTAAATGATTTTTTAAAATTAATGCAGCTGTGCTTGGTGCGTAATATTTTCTTTTCGGAAAATGAAATCGTCTCAATTTAAATATGGTGTTATAAATATTCAGCTTAAAAGTGGTTGGGACATCAGAATATTAATATAGTTCATGGGAGTGAAATAAAAAGTTTGCAGTGACTTATCATTAGGGGAAGGAGTGTAGAAAAAATTGGGATTCTTAAATTCATGTTTTATCATCAAGTAACTTTAGTAGATGAGAAGTTGATGAATTGCTGTTGTCAATGTTTGGCGAGCTATAACTAGTATATATTTATTTCTCTCAGAAGGGGGAAAAAAAACACATAATAATAAGGAACTTGTTCAGCAGAAAGAAGGGAAAAAAATCTTCTAACTAAAATATTTTAGGGATGAAATTTTCTTTGTTATTAATTAGTTAGAGGTTGAGTCTGCTGTTTCACAATGCTATTTGAAAAGCCTAATTAAATAAAGCTTGACCTCGCTGCATATTTGCGTGTACTTAAACCATGTTATGGTCACCATAGCTGGACTGATTGATATGAATGTATTGGTCATTCCAGAGCTGTATGGTGAACACTATCGCCAGACTTCCACCTTCTTCTACCTGTGGATTGTTGCTGCCGTTGTAAGCTCATGCTACACATACACATGGGATATCAAGATGGATTGGGGGCTCATGGATAAGAATGCAGGGGATAACAGGTTCCTCCGAGAGGAAGTAGTCTATGCCTATAAGGTGAGTGGGGGGGGGGTGTCATCATACGACAATTGGTTTAGAGATTTCATTGCTGCAAGATACACTCAGGGGTCTATGGTGGGTTACAATGCTTAAGTTACATCTATTTGTAACTCGTTTTTTTGCCTGTAAAAAGTAAGTGGTGGTATGGGGGGGGGGGGGTGTGCTGAGATAATGGGACATTGCCTTTGATTTAGATTAACAGTAAGTCTGTTTAAGGGCCAATACTGAGAAGGGTGTGGAGGAATCATGTGTGTGGGGGAATCCAGCTGGTGGCTACTTCTGTGTTTTGTGCATATTCCAAGTAGCCCTTAGTCTGTCACTTAGTTTTGTTTCCTCTGTGATTATTTAGTTCATATTTCTAGTGAGATTAAAATATACTTGGCCATCCATAATACTATAAGATGGGTTACTTTAAAAATGAACTTGTTTCAATAAACATTAAAAATAATTTTTACTCTCAATTTTTTTTTTTTTTTTATTAACATGAAGTCTTAAGGTTAAAATGATATGTAAGTAAAGTTTCACTGTGAAGTAGAGAGTTTTTCCCTGTAAAGTAGAGAGTTGTTCCCTGTAAAGTAGAGAGTTTTTACAGAGACTCAATGTGTCTTTATTTTTAGAGGTTTGAGGCGTGGGAGTAAAGTGATCTAGTTTTTAATATAATGGAACTTTTGGTGAATTTTCATACAGTTATTTTAACAATTTCGTGTTGTTTTGTGGTTTGTTCTGACCTGACATGTTGTTTGCTGGTTACGTACAGGCCTACTATTACTTTGCCATGCTGGAAGACTTTGTTCTACGTTTCCTTTGGACGTTGACCGTCTCTGTTGGGGAGGGACTCTTCTATAACAGCACGGTGCTGAAAACATTGTTTGCCTGCCTGGAAGTCTTCAGGTAACGGTAGCTGGGTACCTATAGCTGGGTACCTATAGCTGGGTACCTATAGCTGGGTACCTATAGCTGGGTAACATTAGCCGGGTAACTATAGCTGGGTACCCATAGCTGGGTAACTATTGCTGGGTACCTATAGCTGAGTAACAATAGCTGGTTAACATTAGCCGGGTAACATTAGCCGGGTAACTATAGCTGGGTAACACCAGCTAGGATTTTTTATTAACTTAACCATGTGATATGCCCAGTAGAGTTAAGTAACAGTATGGTCATTGCTTTTACCAAGACTTAAAATTTATGCCATTCAAATGAATGCAAGAGAAAATGCTCAAACACTAATAAGTGTCAATAGTTGTTGATGAAAGATTTATGACTCATTAGGAGATTAATTTAATACCAAGAAAGATTTATGTCTCATTAGGAGATTAATTTAATACCAAGAAAGATTTATGACTCATTAGGAGATTAATTTAAGGCTGCACCTATTGGTACCCGGGTACCAGAATTGAGAGGTTGGGATTAAATTACAATTTAAAATATTTTTGTTGGGTTTGTAAGACCAAATGAGGTATCAAATGAAAGATAATTGAATGTACTATACGTTTGTAAACTTAATTTTTTATTTTAACTAAAATAAACTACTACAAATGACATTCGAATAGCATTAGTCAAAATGTACACGGACACGCAGCGCCCCCTTTCGGACCAGGGACACATTAAACTCAATGCTATTCTGATGTCATTTGTGGTAGTTTATTTTAGTTAAAATGAAGAATTAAGATTTCAAACGTATAGTCCATTCAATTATCTTTCATTTGATACCTCATTTGATCTTACAAACCCAACACAAATATTTTAAATCGTTTTTTAATCCCAACCTCTCAATTCTGGTACAAATGTACCAATAGCCACTTCGTTAATTTAATACTAATAAAGATTTATGTCTCATTAGGAGATTAATTTAATACCAAGAAAGATTTATGTCTCATTAGGAGATTAATTTAATACCAATAATACTCCAATGAAACGCTCAGAGTTTTGTGTCCAATCATGTCATCAGGAGATTCGTTTGGAACTTTTTCCGCTTGGAGAATGAACATTTGAACAACTGCGGTCAGTTCAGGGCAGTGAGAGACATTTCTATAGGGCCGATAGACTCCAACTATGAGCAGCAGTTGCTGGACATCATGGACAGTGAGAATGAGACGGACTGGAGACTGCATGACAAGAGGAGGCGAGGTTTCAGGTACACTTCACTTCCTATGTTCTTCTCTTAAAGGCCCAAAGTCTCAGAGAGAGGAAAGGGACATTTAAAAGATAGATCAGTTTTTTGGTGGTCAGAAATGGTGGGAATATAGATTAATCAATTTGAAGTGTATTTAAATTAGATATTTTTATCGATTATGGAAAGACTGCCTGCTTGTATTAGTTACTTACATTTACAGTGCTTGTATTAGTTACATACATTTACAGTGCTTTGATTTTGTTTACCAGTACCT
This sequence comes from Omphiscola glabra, assembly GCA_964017045.1. Taxonomy (NCBI): domain Eukaryota; kingdom Metazoa; phylum Mollusca; class Gastropoda; family Lymnaeidae; genus Omphiscola; species Omphiscola glabra. The sequence continues at coordinate 26,898,543 of OZ024808.1, forward strand.
CAGGAGGCATTACTTTTAGCACTAACTGGATATAGCTCACCCTCCCATTGTACTCCCTGTATGGATATAGTGCCCCCTCCCTATTTCCATTGAATTTCTTACCTCGACATAGCTCTCCTTATTATATTGGATCAAGGAGGATAGCTTTATTTTGTGTGCCAATCACGCTGACAGATTTTTATTCATTTTCCCCCAACAGGAGCAACAAGGAATCTCGGCTGTTCATAGACGAGGATGATGAGAGAGTGCCTCTGGTCAATGGCAGCAAAGAGTTGAAAAGAATGTAGTGTAGCCATGTTTCGTGCGAAATGTTTATATCCCGGGTGCTGCGGCCGCCTACAGAAATTCCAATCATCCACAGTCATTGTTTGAACTGAAAATAATTTTATAGAAGGATAAATCCATCTTCTTTGAGCTGCTGGTGCCTTTATAGAATGTGATTTATCCATATCCATGGATCGCTGAAATGTTCTCTGCCTTCACAGAATTGAATGTATGTACATGCAGTAATTGTTTCAACTGCCATGTTGTGAAAAAACTTGTTTTTTTCTTTCAAAAACCCTAAGCTTGTCTGTTTTCTAAAGTTGCTGGGACCAAATGATGAAGAATTTTTTTCTATAAAGGTAGCGAGGCTGTTTTGTTTTTTTTAATGTACTGAAGGCAAAATTTTTGACACTATATTGAAACTTAGATTTCTTTATACTGTAATCAACAAGTTGATGTACTTAAGATAATGATTAATTTTTTTTTATTATACTATAATAATTTTGCAATGGTTTATAAATTTACCAACAGTTATCTGATTTTGTAGGTGATGTAAGTCAACAAATATTTTATACAGTTTTATAAGAGCTGATAAACATTTTGCATATAAGAATTGCTTTCTTAGTTCAAACATGGACTGAACTTTTCATAAGAAATTATTTATATAATATTTATGTGTATATATATATATATAAGAATATATCTTGGTTAGCTGTCCATACCGTCTCTGTTAACAGAGGCCGTGTGAAATTTACGATGCATTTTATTTTTGCCTCTACCATAATCTTATTTACCGTTGTTACTGTAAAGGATAAGTATAACCAAGATTATCAACCAAGATCGTCAATTTCTTTTACTCAAGATGGGCATTTCAAGATGAGCATTCTACTCAAATCCCACTAAATTTGTTGGGTCTTCATTTAAAAATCACAATACAAATTTACAATCATGTTGTTTTGTTTCTAGCCATTGATTGCTTTATAAATGATGCACATGCTGTTTCAATATTTTTTTTGCAGGATCACTCTGTTTCTGTCAACATCAAAATAGCATACTCACTTTAAGCTTTCAATAGCCCTCCCCTTTAGTTTAAAACACACTTGACTAAAAAAAATTTTTAAACATTTTGTACAGAATTAACTAACGGAACCAGCATAGCATTACAATTACATCAAAAAAATAAAATTGTGTATTATTCAATTTATAACTGTGGATCTAACGGTTTCAGGATTTCAAGCGCACATTTTATATCATGGTTCTGGTTCACACTAACTTTGACAAATGAGAAAAAATAGATATTTTTTAAAGGAATCAACTTAATCTGACCAGCTGGATGGTCAAAAGCTTAATGTGTGCACGCCTTGATTTCAAGTAGTTATGGTGAAATTTCTAGTCAGTGCACTATTTGTGCTCAAATAACAACATTGTCAAATGCTAGTAAATGAATCACCTAGCTTAAAAATAGTTCCTTTATGTAAAATACATAGTTTTCTTGCCCCTAACTGCCAAGAGTTATGCATAGTCTAGTCATCAATTATACTAATGTTCATTGAGATGCGTTCTGAGCTTTCAAATTGACCAACACAGAAATTTGAACACATCATAATGTTGTTGGTATCAGTTACATAATATATTTTTCTTGGATCGAGATCTGTTGACATTAATTTCCTTTTTTTTTTTATATCAGTGCACCGCAACATTCTTTTCTGCCACGGCACACCTGGGCGGTCCCAAAAATTTCACGGCACACCTGGGCGCTCGTCAAACATTTTCGGCACACCTGGGCGGTCCCAAAACTTTCACGGCACACCTGGGCGCTCTTAAAACATTCACAGCACACCAGAATTAAAAATAATATAAAATAATGGGAATTTCTGAAATTGTTTTAAAATAGATTAAATAGACACGAACAATCTGTGTCAATTTAACAATATATATTAAGCTTTAATAATAATTTTACAATACTGATGAAGGCAAGTGCTGAAAGTTTACTTATGTGTATATTAAAATTATTATTAAAGCTTAATATATTGTTATATTGACACAGATTGTTCGTGTCTATTTAATTTAATGTAGCATTCCTTTGTTCCTCAACTTAAAGGGAATGCTACTACATAAAATTTTTATGCAGATGACACAAATGAAATGGGATCCCAACCTTTGGTCCATATTGAATGCAATGTTTTGAAGTAAACTTTACTCAATAAATCTCATTACAAATTCATACCAAATCAATTGTTTTCACCATTTAATAATTGTCCTGTCTATTAGGACAGAGACTAAACTTTGTCTACTTATCTATCATTATTTGGCGCAATGATTATTAGGCCCAAAGATTAATCGCCAAACATGTTGGTTTAATAAATGTCTCATAATTAGAGTTTTTTCTTATGTGCGATAGATTCTGCAGTAAGATAACTAGCTTTCGAAATAGTGACAAACGCTAATTCATTCTAGCAACTGCTTAAAAATTCTCAATTAAAAAGCACTGAGAATAATTCTTACCCTTGTTTTTTTTTTAAAAGTTTAAAGCAGACGATGAGTTTATTTCAGACCTTAATTTTGCTCCACAGATTCTGTGTTGTTTTTAAAGAAATTATAACACATGGAAATACGCCAATGACAGTTCCATGATATTGACATGATTTTGTTAAATAGTTGATCTCACAATAAACTCCTCTTGGAACCCTAATGTCGCGGCATACCAGTATGTTGTGCCACACCAGTTGCAGAGCTCTGATATATATCATAATTTGTGTACATAAATGATTTCAACAATAAAATTATTGCATTATAAAACAATTTCTTGATTATTTTTGAAAAGTTATATCATTTATAAATAGGAAATAAATTAATTTTATATTTAGGTTAAGAAATATACTAATTAGGTGAGGGGATAAGATACATTTTTATTTGGTTAATAATTTCCACACAAAAAATAATTGTGCTTTGGATGATGAGAGGAATAATATTAAACTTAAAATATCAATACCATACTCCAATGAACACTTTTTAAAACCCATTGGCTTCTTAGTTATCAAAAAACTTAAATTATTAAAATATGGGAGATAATCAACCACAACATCAAAACTAAACATTTGTTAATTTATTCTAATAGTCCAATAAAATTTTATCCAGATTGTATTATAGACTTCAGTGCGCAGACTGTGAATATCATCAAGTGTTAGTTTTCATACATTACTATTTTTATGTACACTTTTCTTAGGGGAAAAAATAAATCTAATCTGCATATATTGATTATGAAAATAGTTACGATCTTCATAATACGGAAAAACTTTATTTCCATTATATTTTATTTATACTAATAATCGTAATAATTTTGTAAAAAGTATTCTAGAATGTCCTCAGGTAGGCATTTTACCCTACTGTTTGTGTGGTCCAAGTAGGCATTCACTCTACTGTGCAAGTGTGGTCCAAGTAGGCATTCACTCTACTGTGCAAGTGTGGTCCAAGTAGGCATTCACTCTACTGTGTTTGTGTGTCTATTCTAGACATGTAATGAGACAGTTCACTTTGTAAGTTGTATCTTTTTAAGATTTAATTTTGTAGGATAATAACCTTTTTTTTTTTTTTAACATATGACTTTTACCGTTCTTATCAAAATGTGTTGTCGGTCACATGACTTTTACTGTTCTTATCAAAATGTGTTGTCGGTCACATGACTTTTACTGTTCTTGTCAAAATTTGTTGTCGGCCACATTACACATACACAAAATTACATGAGTAGTGAGTGTCTTATTTTACGACAGAACTAAAAGGAAAAAAAATGTAATGATTCTAGTGTAACTTTTTCAAATCTTGTTACACTGTTTCTTATTTTGTTACAAGATGATTTCAGCAAATCGGAACGAAAACATTTTTGCTCCTTTCACGTGGAAATACTGTTTTTAAAAACTATTAGTTAAAAGATTCTAGTCAACAACAGACACAACCTATGTTTTATCTACATCTGTGGTTTCCAATCTTTAATATAAGGCCCATGCTTTATAGAAAATCTTTGTGCCCTCCCACATTTATTTTACATGATTAAGGCACATAATATAACAAAGTTTTCACACTCCTAACCATTTTCTACATACACAATCATAAAATTATTTAGTCCCAATTCAGCAGTGTTTTCCTGTCTGCAACCTGTGGAGGGCACTGAAGCTTTTATATCCCTTTTTTAATAGATTAAACAAAAATGTTTAACAGGCAACACATTGCAAAATAATCTCCATCACCACACTGTATAGAGGAAAAATTACGTGTACATAATTTTGTTAAGCAGTAAATAATGGAGTGTCTCAGAACAAACTGTGTTAGTATATATTTGTTTTAGCAGAAAAAAATGTATTTAAAGACTTTCTTTAAAAAATGTTAGCAATTGGAGCTCTCCCCTATTTAAATGTTACTAAAAAGTTTGACCAACAAAACAAAAATAACTATTTCACATTTGGCAAGTGGGGTGTGAGAGTCTTTAAAAAACTCATCTACAATGAGGTCATGCTTTCCCCTTATTTTTTTCAAGACTTGAAAAGCCAACAATACTATACACATATCTAATACTTATGAACAGAAGTTCACAGGAGGTAAACATGTAGTTTTCAAATACATGTATAAAACCGTATCCGGAAATTTGATCGAAAGAAATTTGGCCGACGGAAAATTGATCGACGGAAATTTGATCAAACGGAAATTTAGTCGATTCGTTTTTTTAATTTATACGTTAAAATTTTGCGTCAAATTTCTTTCTGAACACATTATTTTGTTTTACTATATAGTATAGTGCGTTCAAAAAGAAATTTGACGATAATTTTAACGTGTGAACCGAAAAAAAGATTCGACCAAATTTCCGTTCGATCAAATTACCGTCGATCAATTTTCCGCCGACGAAATTTCTTTCGATCAAATTTACGGTAACCGTATAAAACTGCATACTTTGCATAATGAGATGAGAAACATGTCAATATATTACTAAAATTAGGACTATAGTATAATGCACTGCATTTTTTTATTGTTTCCTTCTTTTAATCAACTTGAGGGGGATTCACAGGGAGAAAAAAAAAAATGAATTTTAAAACATTTTTTTTTTAAATTTCAACCTGCATAGCAGGCCCAGTGTTGAACTGCATGGATGACAAACTCAAACAAATTTGAGGATTCAGCAGGAATGGAATTTGTAGCATCAAAAAAAAAAAGTCTGTAAAAAAAAAGTCTGTAAATCTTTAGTTATGGAGAAATTTGGCGCAAATTAAGATTATGTTTTCTTATAGATATGAGTAGTTCTCAAGAAGGGTCTCTATGACTATGAGATGTTTGATGATGTTTCATCTTTTTATTGCAAAGCCCAAGAAGTGACAACACCTGGGATTTTAAACATTACTATAAAAGTGGCCAAACCCTTTATGCTTTTGAAATCCTAAGTCGCCAAAAAATAAGAAAACTTTGCAAGCAAAAAAAAAAAAAAGTTATTAAAAAATAAGATACAAACATTTAGAAGACTAAATTATCACACCTAAGATGAACACTAAGTTCAAGAATTAACCAGGGAACATGACACCAATAAGTCTGACACTAAAATTCTTGAAGTTAAAATCATGAATGAATGACACATGAACTCGGTGAAAGGAAAAGAAATGTTCAAAATATTCTATCACCATAGAAACGTGTCACGTTGAGATCGAAAACAAAAGAAAATGTTCAAAATATTCTATCACCAGAGAAACGTGAAAACAAAAGAAAATGTCTGTCTTCATGGAATTTTGCTTTCACTTTGGTACAAATAAATGAAACTGTAATAATATTAACATTTGCTCTACAGCATTTATAAATAAACATTTGAAATGAAAGACCAGTCTTCCGCCACAAGTTTATCAATGGAATTCAATGATGATAATATGTAGCATGTATCGTCAAAAAATATTTTGAAAACTGCGTAATCATATGATTCAATGCACACCTGCTCAAGTTGTTGAGTCTTGTGTAGCTCATTTAGCTGTATCCTTGAATTCTGACACGACAAAACGGACATGGTCTATTGCGCTGCTGTATAATTTTGATGGTGCAGTTCTCACAGATATTCTTGTGCATGCAGGGGTACAGCTCAACATGGGATGTGTCTTCAAAGCATATGGCACACATGTCACTTATTGGTACACGATTTCTCTGTCGAATGTTATCACGTCTTCTTACACCTGTAAGGAAAAGAAATAATTTCTACAAATAGGTCAATGCCGAAACAAACCGAAAATAATTAACAATCTGCTGTTTTTTTCCTCAAGAAATTACAAAATACATTTTATGAAAGATATTTATGCAGAGCTTCAACCCACAATGCCGAGGAACACTGGTGTGACAGTTGTTGTAAATGTGACAGGTGCGCTGAGGCACAGTTTTTATAATAAAATAATTTTAATATAAAAGGGACATGTCTTGCCTACTATGTGCTTATTGTAATTATGTTTTTGGCCAAGTGCCGCCAAGCTATTAAAATTTGTTTCCATCAAATATTTTTAATTTTGGCAGACCTCAGAATTCTGGGAAGTGCCCAGGCATGTTGTAATGGGTCACATTAAAATCTATGGAAGTGACTACTTAGTTTGCTCCAGTTTATTGGTGACAATAAAATAATATCAAGAGAAATCTCGCATTGACGTCACTTTCACTGATATTAGATAGGACAATAAAAGTTCCTCTATATTTTATAAGAAAGAGACACAAGGGAGGGAAAAAGCCAAAGGAATTAGGGAAGCATTCAATTAAATGATAAAACTTGTGGGATTAACAAGAAATTTAAAAATGATAAATGAAATAGGAGGGAAACAAAAGATTACTATCATATGATGAGTGTATGGTTGATATGAGGCAGATATCGTAGGTAAGGTTGGTAGGCATGGTCAATATGAGGCAGATATCATAGGTAAGGTTGGTAGGGATGGGGCAGATATTATAGATAAGGTTAGGCAGATATGTTAGGTAAGGTTAGCAGAGCTGGAGATATGAGGCAGATATCATAGGTAACTTTAGTAGAGATGTTGGTATCAGACAGATATCTTAGATAAGGTTAGTAGGCATGGGGGATATCAGGCACTTATTGTGGATAGAAGGCAGAGGGTAGGATGGGTTTTTTATATTACCTAAAGATATTTGGACTTTTAGGCTAATGAGAAGAGAGACAATAAAATGAATAATTAGAATGTTTAGCTTGTTTTTTTGTATGGTTCAGAGAGATGGCCGTCGGCAAAGTAAATCGGAAAAGACTTCAAATCTTCGCAAATAGTTGACTGCATGGAATCCCTTAAATATATGTATATTTTCTAACATACCTGATCGACTCAATGTCCTGGGCTCTCTCTGTGGGGCTCTTTGTGGATTTGGCCCTTGCTCCTCCTTTGCAATTTTACAGAAGACATAAAATGCAGCAGTTAATCCCACAAGAGCTGGGATAGCCACAAGTAGCATGCTCTGGAACATTTTCTTTCTTTGTATTAAGATCTGAGCCTGGAATAAATATTTAAACATTTAAAAGCTGATGACTATTTCGCCGTGGATCAGGTGCTTGAACACAAAATGGCCTTTTAACTCTAAACCTTTCAACGCCCTGCTTTGTCTTGCCTATACAAAATAGGGGTGCTGGTTGACCGAGTGGTTTACAAGCAAAAGCAACACTAGCATCCTGAGTGGTTGGCACCTGTTAACCGTGGAAAACATCTCATCTACGATAAGGAAACTCTGAAATTAAACCTGGAGATTGATTCCAGTAGGATGACATTGACGTAATGAAAATTCTGACAACTCCTACATGGGACGCATAAGAACACAGTGAGACACAAGAAACACTGCTGGTCATCCACTGCCTCCTGGTCTGCTGGTCATCCACTGCATCCTGGTCTATTTTCAGTTGTCTTGACCAACTCTTGCAATTGGAACAAATAAGCAATAACGACCGAGTGAGGCTGACAAATCGAGCAACTCTCCCTCCCTTTAAACAAAATACAGCTCAAGTCAAATAGGCTACTCAAATAGCCTTGAAGGACGAACAATAAAATAAATAATAAATATGGTTATAAAATAAACCATTAAGTCTGAATAGGTATCTCAGTCTCTAATACTGAACAACTGTGTGTCACATACTTCCATTGTTTTCTGTCATTTTGTAAGTAAGGCATCATAAATAGGCCTAATACTAATTTTATGACTATACCTCTAGAGTTAAATTCTTATATTTGTTTTAAGTTTTTTAACAAATTTTTTTAACATTTTAAAAATTCATTGTGATTAAGATTTCCCCCCCCCCCCCCCATGAACCTTTCCAGCATGGAAATACAAATGTTCTAGAACAGTGGTTCTTAAAATGGGTGGTAGTAGGATGACAGTAAAATGCTTACTTGGTTAAGAGGGTCATAGAATTATGTAAGGGGTTGATGGTAAAATATATTTAAAACACTTTTAAAAAATCAGAGTATCCAGAACAATTACGGGACAAACTCTGCAACCCCTTGGGGCGATCTTCAGTAATCATAAAGCATAATCTACTGCTACTGAAGCATCATTATGACGCATATCTGCAATCTTCACAGTTTATCCCAGCAAACAGAGAAATGTTGTTGTCTTCTCTGACTGCAAATTAATATTTCAGGCAGCTGAGTATCAAGATCTTGCAACAACACCAATTAAATCACTACTTCTGAAAATAAACACTTTCTTCCAACCTATGCAGTCAGGCTACTCTCACAATGGATACCAGGACACCACAGTACACCAGGAAATGAAAGAGCAGACAAACTAACAACAGAGGGAGTGTCCCATGAACAGCCAAACATACCTACATCACTCTACACTTTAAAACAGATTATCAGTATCAGTGCTAACAAATAAAAGAAGAGTAGTTAAATAAATGAGCTCAACAGGAAGATGTGTTTTCACATAAATGCCCAGTCCCGACACCAAAGATCCAATAAGCTGCCTCCAAAACACTAACAGGTAATAATCTTTCGCCTGCACAGGACTCATACAACTTAAATAATTCCACCTTAACGCATAAATACAGATATAACACAAATTTGACCCCTCTGCAGACATCTTAATGAGACAGTGGCACATCACCTTGTCCACTACCCAGCACTTCAGAACTTTTGCCTAAACAAATTACCAAAAACACCACACTACACCAACACCCTTATACAAATAAAGAAAAGCTGCAGAGAGTGTGTAAATTCTTCACCATGGTTGCAGGCCAATGAGCACATTTCCAAATGCCCACTGAAACTGAATGATGATGAAGATATATTTGTTAAAAGTTAATGTAATATTTTGATTGCTGGCATTTCAAAAGAATCATGGAAAGAAACTAATCAGCTATAACATTTTTTTCAGACATATTAAAATAATTAATATTAGGAAAGAAATATGAAATTTTTTAAGCAGTACAAGCTGCTGTCAATAAAAATGCATGAAGACCTATACTGAGCGAGGTACTAACAACAGACAACCCTATTTACTATTAGACGCAACTTGAAGAGGAGCTGCCACAGATTTTCATATACATTCTCATTCACTGGAAACAGAATTTTTTTTTTGATTTGTCTACTCTCACTACAACTACAAGGATTAAATTTGGGTTATGCAAAATACTGTTCAGAACAATGATAATGTTTATTGTTAAGTAAGACATGCCAGACAGGACTGTGCAAGGGATGAGTTCATGGCACCAGGCTGGGATGACTCAAATATGTTTGAGAACCCTTGCACATTGTCTATTAAATTATTAATAATCAATATTACTAAATTACTAATAAGTATAAGTTTAAATAAATTAAAGTTGATAGGCCTAACACTGAGTTGTCTAACTAGGCATAAATATAAGTCCTAAGAAAAGGGCCAATACATACACAGTCCTTTGCCCCATACTAACTAATACTAGAGACTTTTTGGTCCTTATTAAAATAGGACCACTAGTCACTAGCAGATATATTACAAAGTTAAGATGTGTATGCCTCTCACGATATAATAAATGATAATAGAAGTCATATTTGATATTTTATAGTAATGGCAGTAACTGAGTAATGAGTAATCATCAGTAATGGCACAATCATAATATTCATAATCAATGGTCTCAGTCTCAATTGAACATGTCAAAACTCAATGACCACAGCATCAACAATTACAATAACAATCAGCAATCACAATGACAATGTCATGTGTGTGAGTCCTCAAACTGTTTTCATTATTTATTTGACTTGCCTTTAATTTTAACATTAGCTTTATTTATTAATTTGCAATTTATATAAAAATCATTAATAAATCTAATCAGGTAAACTTGTATACATCACTTGATTTTAACAGGACGTCGACCAACTCTTCAGAAAATTTAGACTTTACCAGAGTTTATTTCGTTTTTGTTTGTGTTTTCCCGAAAAATGGATGGGAGATCACTCTAAAATTAAAAGATGTATCTTTAAAATGGCAAATAGGTATCATTTTTTTGAAAAAACAAGTTAAAATTCGATGTTAAATTAGGTAATTGAGTAATAGAATAATGCAAATTGGTTATTTTATAGTAATATTGTAAAATTATTTTTTTTTTAAATAATCTGCAAAATTGAGGAAACATATTTTTAAAGTTATTTTTAATTAATTATCCTTTTTCTTTTTTATTGGAACGTTCAAGTAATATATTATAAAGAATCAATTTGCTTACTTACCTTAATTATAACATTAGCTAATAATTAGTATAGACCCATTGCAATTGCTTTTATTTTACTTAAAAGCTTATTTTAAATTAATTAAGTATGATTAAGTGATGTCTGATTTTATATAAAATAATATCTTTAACTTTAAGATTTAGGACCAACATAATTTAAAGTTATTCTTTTTTAAATTTAATACTTAAAATATTTCCCTCCCTCCATGGAAAATGACCCACCGACCAAGCATTCCATTGCTTATAAAAGTAGGTGCAGTTACACGTTGAAAGAACTTTGATGACGGACAAATTATTCAATAGTGTCTAACACAACGTCTGGTAATTGTAGCTTTGTGTTGTGGGGCCATCCATAAATGGCGTCAAGCAAATTTTTGCCGATTTTTCCCCCCTCCCCCCCTCAAAGTTAGCGCCCCCCCCCCGCTGCCTTACAATAATAATTTCAAAAACCTCTTCTACCCCTCTCCCAAATAAAAAAAAAAGATCCCTCTATACACTACTGTTATCCCATAGACATCGAATTACTGCACCTGTGTCAGAAACATTGCCCTATAACAATTGTTCTTAACCAGGGGTGGAAGCACCACTACTGTGTGGGAGACCCAGGAAATTGTATTTGTTGCCATTGCTAGTTGTTGCTACCTTTTTTTAAAAAAAAAGAAATATTTATGCGTTTTAATTAGCAGCAGTAAATTTTTTTTTTTGGAGAATTATATTTGCGCCTTTCTTGTATTTTTTTTTTTTTTTGTTTTTTTTGTTTTTTTTGTTGTTGTTTATATAAAGTTAATTAAAGAAATAAACTAAATTAACTAAATAATTTTCATAGTTTATGTTTTATTACCATATAATGTATACGGGGGGGGGCAGGAGGGGGGAGTTTTAAACTGAATGGGGATGAAGCACTTCAAAATGGTTAAGAATCCCTGCACTAGAGTATTTACTAAGATCCCCCCCCCCCCCCAAACCCCTGGGTCAACCATTTTTCTTTCCATCCCACTTGACGCGGTAGTCCTTATTCTATGACTCCCGTCACAACATTTGGACATAAACTCTTACAACTGTCACGGTCACTAGACCCCTGTAGATGGATCAGAGGCCATTTCTCGGACATCGCATACCTGTACTGATTCTCTCAGTGATCGTAGTTTAGAAATACAATTATTATAATTGTTGTATAAAAGAATAATTTTAACTATGTCTTTAATTTAAGGCTGCGCCTATTCACACCCGGGTACCAGAAGTGAGAGAAAATGTCTAATGGGACCCGGGTGCGAATGGCGGCGCTGCGTGTCCGGGTCCATTTTGACTAAATGCTACTCGGGTGTCATTTGTGGTAGTTTATTCTAGTTAAACTGAAGAAGTAAGTTTACAAACGTATAGTACATTCAATTATCTTTCATTTGATACCTCATTTGGTCTTACAAACCCAACAATAATATTTTGAATAGTTTTTTTTAATCCCAACCTGTCACTTCTGGTACCCGGGTGCGAATAGCCACCTCGAAACCGTCAAGTGGCAGGAGTGGGTCTTCAATGAAGTCATACAACTGCTCTCCTTGTTTGTAGATGACAAACACAAACAATAAAAGGGAACCGTTTCTGCAATAAGACAATGAATGGTCTAAACCAGCGGTTCTCAACCTGTGGGCCGCGACCCTTTTTGGGGGTTGCACGAACCTTTCACAGGGGTCGCCCAAGACCACCTGAAAACACATACACTCTACAGTTATAAAGTAGCAACGAAAATATTTTTTTGGTTGGGGGGGGGGTCGCCCAAACATGAGTAACTGTATTAAAGGGTCACGTCATGAGAAAGGTTGAAAACCACCGGTCTAAACACTGTCCTGTGTTGTTTACTGTAGATCCAGACCTCTGTGTAGTGGGTTCACTGTAAGGAGTGGAGTTGATACCAGCGACGCACGAGTTGGTAGTTTCAGTAGGCACGCTGCTGGCGGTGGCAGTCATAGTGGCGGTGACAGCGGTAGTGCCGGTGGCTGTCGTAGTGGCGGTGGCAATCGTAGTGGCCGGGGCAATGGTAGTGGCGGTGATAGTGGTAGTGGTGGTGGTGGCAGTCGTAGTGGCGGTGGCAATCGTAGTGGCCGGGGCAATGGTAGTGGCGGTGGCAGTGGTGGTGGCAGTCGTAGTGGGTGTGGCAGTCGTAGTGGGTGTGGCAGTCGTAGTGGCGGCAGGAATTTCAGGAATTGACAATTATTTTGCTGCCCTCTCGGATACTACTTCTCAGCTAAGTTTTATATTTATTGAATTCTGTTTTTACTGTTGCTTGTTCGCTGATGAAGGCTTCCTGCCGTCACGTTCGTTCTTTTGGTGCGTTACATTTTTCAGTGTTTCCCATAATTTGTTTTGCTCTTTTCCTTTTAATGAAATACATATCATATAACAAATATATAAAAATGTGTCCCAATGAGGCTAGACTAGTTCAATGTGTCTAAATGGGGCTAGACTAGTTCATTGTGTCTCAATGAGGCTAGACTAGTTCATTGTGTCTAAGTGAGGTTAGACTAAGTCATTGTGTCTAAATGGGGCTAGACTAAGTATTTGCGTCTCAGTGAGGCTAGACTAGTTCATTGTGTCTAAATGGGGCTAGACTAAGTCCACTGTGTCTCAATGAGGCTAGACTAGTTCATTGTGTCTAAGTGAGGTTAGACTAAGTCATTGTGTCTCAATGAGGCTAGACTAAATCATTGTGTCTCAACGAGACTAAGACCAAATCCTATAATCTTATTTTCCGTTTTTACTGTACAGGATTAAGTATAACAAAGATTATTACTTTATTTTAATCATGGTTAGCATTTCTCAACTAAATTAATTGGGTTTTGGGTGACGAGAGAATCAACATTATCCTTAGAATATAAATACTGTAGTGTGTTGTGAACAAGATTTAGTAGCGTGAAGTTTTGGTATGAAAAGTTGTTCATGCATGGTGAGAGTTTGTATGAGAATCACTGTTGTTAGTGTGAACACTTTTTGGTCCATGAAATGTGTCATGAATTGTATTATTGTGGCTGAATGGTTATTGGCTGACAGGGAAATATTAATAAACAAGTGAGTGGATATGAGGCGGGAGACAAGTTGAGTTGGGGGAGGATCGTGATGAGAGATCGTGATGAACACCTGTGGTAGTGTGAGTTTTTTTCATACGTGTTATTGAGGATTTGATTATGTGTTAGTGACTCTTGGTAGTACTACATTTGTATATATGGAATAAAGAATTGAATAATGAAACTTCAGATATTCATGGACTTAATTGGGTCATTGGCGATCCACATAAATTAAATGTAATAAAAAATAAAACTGGAAAAATGTATCTGAAACAAAAGCATTTGTTCATTTATAATTTAAAAGAATGCATTAGTTCAGTGCTCAACGCTGAAGTTGATACAGTGCACTGCCAATACACCAGAGTTGATTCAGTCCACTTTCAACACATTAGGGTTAATACAGTACAAGGTCAATACACTAGAGCTGATATAGTTCACTGTAAATACACTAGAAAGATACAGTGCACTGTCAATACACTAAAGTTGATACTATGCACTATCAATACAATAGATTTGATACAGTGCACTGTCAATACACTAGAGTTGATACATTGCATTGTCAATACACTAAAATTGATACAGCACACAGCCAACATGCTAATGTTGATACAGCACATTGTCAATACGCTAGAGTTGATACAGCTCACAGTCAATTTGCTAAAGTTGATACAGTGCGCTGTCAATATGGAAAAATATTATTAGGATGCTCATCATGAAATTATTGTTTTTATGTAAGGACTTCATTCGGAAAAAAATCTTATCTGTACATATATTTATGACGAAAACAGTTTGAACAATCCCCAAACTGGGGAAAAAATCACTAGTTGATATGGTTTACATAATCCATTGGGTACAAATATTCTAGAATGTCTTCAAGTATTCACTCACCCATTGGCGTAGGAAACAGCAAATGTCCCCTACAGCTTGAAACAAAACTGTACCAATGTCAACATCACTGGCTTCTACAGCTTGAAACAAAACTGTACCAATGTCAACATCACTGGCTTCTACAGCTTGAAACAAAACTGTACCAATGTCAACATCACTGGCATCTACAGCTTGATAAAACAAAACTGTACCAATGTCAACATCACTGGCATCATCTACAGCTTGAAACAAAACTGTACCAGTGGGCGGTACTTTCTTTATATGGAGGTGCGGCATATTAGGCCAAATTAAGAGTATTTTTCGTGAAAGAGGGGTGGCACATTTCTAGCCCCCCCCCCTCCCCCGGCGGACTCTAACTATAGCTTAGCCACTGCATTCACCCTACTGTGCAAGCGTGGTTCACCCTACTGTGCACGCGTGGTTCACCCTACTGTGCACGTGTGGTTCACCCTACTGTGCACGCGTGGTTTACCCTACTGTGCACGTGTGGTTCACCCTACTGTGCACGTGTGGTTCACCCTACTGTGCACGTGTGGTTCACCCTACTGTGCACGTGTGGTTCACCCTACTGTGCACGTGTGGTTCACCCTACTGTGCACGTGTGGTTCACCCTACTGTGCACGTGTGGTTCACCCTACTGTGCACGTGTGGTTCACCCTACTGTGCACGTGCGGTTATTCCAGACGGGTAATGAGAGGAGTCACTTAATACGTTGTTATTTTTTTTAAAGATGTGATTTTTTAGAAGAGCAACTTTTGTTATTGTCAGATTCATTTAAATATTTGTAAACCATATATGTTATTTAGGGTTCTTTCAAATAACAGTCATATCATACAGACAAATTTATGTTATTTAGGGTTCTTTCAAATAACAGTCATATCATACAAATTTATGTTATTTAGGGTTCTTTTAAATGTTAGTCATATCATACAGACAAAGAAACTATTACATCAGTAGTGGGTGTCTAATTTAAATGCACAACTGTTTATAAATACATTTTTTTTTAAACGTGACAGAATGAATTAAATCAGAAAAGGACAAAACTTTGTTGGGGCTTTTTTATAATTTATTTTAAAATATTTTGTAAAGCAATAAACAAATAGTATTTTTATAGATAACTTAAATCACCTGAAACATTCAAATAGTTGGGTTTTTTTAAAATTATTTTTAAAAATTCTACTAGAAAACAACAAATATATCCCATGTTTTATCTACATCGGTGGTATCAAATCTTTAAAATGACGCCCTTACTTTAAAGAAAATCTTGGTACCATCCTGATGTATACTACAAATTAAAAATGAAACACATCACAATTAAAGTATTCACGCTCCTAACCACTTTCTCAATGTGGTTGTATGAAATATCACTTCATTAGGCATGATAAAGTATAACGTTCCACGCGATCTTTTTAGTCCATTTTCAGCAGTTTACCTATCTGCAAGCTGCCAAGGTTAAAGAAGCGTTCCTATCTGTTTTAATGAACAGTTTTTTTTTTTTTAAAGAATGGGAGAGATATTGAAAAATATTCCAAACTCACTTTTGTAAAGGATACAAATGTATTCAATACAAAATGTTTGTTTTCGTATTTTTGCAAAAAATAATTCTACAAAGAAAAATTCTTGAAATAATAAAAATTAAATGTTAACATTTAGAATATTAACAAATTGAGCTCTCTCCGATTTAGATTTAAATGAGTTTCATAAAATGAAACAAACAATAAATATTTCACATTTGGCAAAGCAGTTGTGAGAGTGTTTTTCTTAAACTTCATCTTCCATGAGGTAATGCTTTCTCTTGTTATTTTCTAGTTCTAGACTCGAGACTTTAAAAGTCAACAATACTATACACATATCTAATACTTATGAATAGAATTTCACAGGAGGTAAACATTTAGTTTTCAAATATATAAATAAAACGTCATACTTTGTATAATCAGAGGAGAAACAAGTAAATATATTACTAAAATTTTGGACTATAGTATACTGCACTGCATTTTTATATTATTTCGTTCTTTTAATCCACTTAAATAACTTCGACACTAAAAGCAGGCCCAGTGTTAAACTTTATAAGAGGACAAACTCAAAACAAATTTGAGGATTCAGCAGAAAGTGAAATCGAAACATCAAAAAGTTTTTCTTTTAAAATATTTAGTGATGGAGAAGTTTGGCCCTTATGTATGGATTCTTATAGATATGAGTATGAGTAGTTCTCAAGAAGAAGGGTCTCTTTGAGATGATTGATGAGGTTTCTTCTTATTATTGCATGGCCCAAGAACTTATCAAGAAGTGAGAGCACTTGGTATTTTAATATTGCTATAAAATTGCCGAAACCCATTATGGTTTTGAAATATTTAGCTTTAAAAAAATTAAACTAGGCATGCAAAAAAAACAACAACATAAGATACAACCAGTGGCGTAGCGAGCTTAACTCGCGCCCGGGGCACAATACCTTTTTAGCGCCCCCCAATACCTTTTTAGCGCCCACCAATACCTTTTTAGCGCCCCCCCCCCATTCGAAAACCATACAATATTTTAGTAAAATATACCATTTGGCGCCCCTTTGTGAGTAGCGCCCGGGGCATGATGCCCCCCTTGCCCCCCTCACTACGCCACTGGATACAAACATGTTTGTATGGCTGTGATGGGAATAATAATTCTTTAATTGTGTATGCATGGTTGTGATTCTGTGTTCGATAAGCGAGCTAAATAATATTCCCAATGTTTGGCGGGTTTTTTCTGGTAAAGAGAAAAAAACAATTAAAAATATTATCAATATTGTGTAATGATCGAATTGCCAAGTATCCTAAGTAGGTCATCTCACTTAATCACGTTGCATGTTACTCCCTGTTGTTACTTCACTGCTGTTAATCTCCTTATAGCACCAGCGATTTCAAAGAACAATTCTGAAGTGTCTGAGAAACATTCCCGTACAATTATGTTACGTGGTGGAATCGGATAGCCATCTCATCAACCAAAACTTGTATAACGCCATAGTGTACATATATCTCATTTTATAGAAATTTGTTTAAAATTTAGTTGGCACATATATAAACAATGATAAATGTGTTCTTCAGCTTCTCATAACTTGTTCATGTTAACAAAATAATGATTGACAAATGGCTCCATTATTTATTAATAAATATGTGATATGAATGACACCTTTTCTGTCACTCATTTACCAGTGGAATTCAATGATGATAATATGTCATACGAATCACCAATGGGAAAAAAAATAAACTGCATAATCATATCATTAAATGCACACCTGCTCAAGCTGTTGAGTTTTGTACAGAACGTTTATAGGTATCCTTCGATTCTAACACGGCAAAAGGGGCATGGCCTGTTCCTCTTTTCTATGATTTTGATGGTGCATCCCTCACAGATGTTGGTGTGCATGCAAGGGTACAGTGAAACATGGGGTCTTTCTCTTAGGCACACGGTACACATTCGATTCAGTACAAGATTTCTTTGCTGAACGTTATCACGTCTTCTTGGAGCTGTAAGAAAATGAAACGTTTTATAATAACAATTAAACGCCAAAAACAAAACAAAAATACTTACAGTCTGCCTATTCGTATTCTCAAGAACTCTCTAAATGCAATTTATGAATGATTTTTTTCATGGGGCTCCAAGAGGAATACCGGTGTGATAGGTGTCACTAATGTGACAGGTGTGACAAGTATGATAAGTGTTACAGGTATGATAAGTGTGACAGGTGTGATAGATGTGACATGTGTGATAAGTGTGACATATGTGATAGGTGTGTCATACACAATTCATCAGAGAGGAGGAATCGACATATTTTATAATAAAATAATTTTAATATAGGGACATGGCTTGGCTACTACGTGTTTGGGACATGGCTTGGCTACTACGTGTTTGGGACGTGGCTTGCCTACTACGTGTTTGGGAAATGGCTTGCCTACTACGTGTTTGGGAGAAATGGCTTGTCTACTACGTGTTTGGGACATGGCTTGCCTACTACGTGTTTGGGAGAAATGGCTTGCCTACTACGTGTTTGGGACATGGCTTTCCTACTACGCGTTTGGGAAATGGTTTGTTTACAACGTGTTTGGCAGACATGGCTTGCCTACTAAGTTTTTTGGACATGACTTGCCTACTACATGTTTGGGAGACATGGCTTGCCTACTACGTGTTGGTTGTAATAAGATTTAAGGCCAAGATCCGAAATGTTTAAATTTTGCCCCCAAAGATGTTAAATTTAGGTGCGTCTCAGAATTCTGGGAAACGTCCATGTGTTTTGAAATCAGTTTCATTAAATTTGGTAGACGTGACGTCAGTTCCTGTGATAAAAAATGGTACAATGACCAGTCATTCTGCCCTAAGTCTATTGGCGACAATAAAATAACAAGAGAAATCCCGTTAATGACGTCACTTCCTGTGATACTTAACGGCTCAATAAAAGCTCCTCTTTAAATAAAATAATATAACACACCTGGAGGATTCCTTCTTCTAACAACTCTCTGTGGAGCTCTCACTATTGCCATATTCTGTTGAACTGCCTGTGGCGCTCTCTGTCCAACTGTCTGATCCGTGCCAAAAATGTTGAGTAGCATGTACACTGCAGCTGCTATTCCGAAAAAAGCTGGGACACCCACCAGGATTAAGGTCTTGAACATTCTTTTCTGGGTCTTCATATTCATACCTGGAAGAATATTTAAAAATTCCAAGACATATAACTACCTATCTGTGGATCCAAGACATTTAACTACTATTCTGTGGCTCCAAGACGCATAACTACTTATCTGTGGATCCAAGACATATAACTACTTATCTGTGGATCCAAGACATATAACTACTTATTGTAACTGAAAATATCTCAACGCCTTACTTTTTCTCGCCTATACAGAAATAACCAAAAAGTCTGAACAGATCTCGCAATCTCTACTGTTGACATATTGAACAACAATGTGACACGCGCTTCGAATCTTTTAATGTAATATTGTTTGTAGGGCATCAAAGTAGGCCTAGTACTAATTTTAAGGCTATCCCTGTAGATATCCCTTAATTTTTTTAAGTTTTTAAGTAGTTTTAACTCTAACCCTTAAACTTTAACAGTTTGTAATATTCAATGTGAAGGAGATCTCACCCCCCTCCCCCCAAAAAAAAACAACAACAACAAAAAACAACCTAAGACTGGCACAAAATGCGAATTTAAATGTTCTAGAACAGTGATTCTTAAAATGGATGGTACCAGGAAGGCAGTTTAGACGGCACTAGGATTATGTTAGGGGTTGCCAGACAAGTATATATATGCAACACACATGCCATTACATCTTACTCTTTAAAAAGAAAAGGAATTTACATTTCTCAGAATAGGAATTCTTTTTCCATTTACGGTAAAAGAAAATACATTCTTTCACACGAAATAGTTCACAATATTGCTTTACAGCTTACAAGATTAGCAGTTACTTTATTTCAATCTACAGTAAAATTTGTTTCTGTAATAGTGTCAGCAATAACATTATCTTTGCCATTAATATGTTTTATATCCAAGCAAAGGCGTAGCTTTGATATTTTGCGCCCGGGGACGAACAATAATATAGATACCCCGCCCCACCCCCACCCCTTTTTAATCACACTTTTCAATTATATGGAATAAGGAAAATAATTTAAATTTTAATAAAAAAAAGTATGGTACACGACCCACTCAGTCACTGTCGTAGACTGGTTTACATAGTTTATAAAAATATTTTTCTTGATTTCACTGCCACAAACTGGTCAATTACGCAAACAAAATATTTTGTTCCCAATGTTCCTCTTTCACCGCTAAGAAGAGCGAGATCCCTGAGACGGTCATGTCCCATTGACGCACGCAAATGTGACACAATAAGTAGGCTATCAGATGACACGTCTGCTGAGCCGGTGCACCGATCTTGTGACCGATTTATTACCCGTGTTTACTCATTATGATGTAACGTTGTAAGCCTCATTTTGGCACCCCTGCATCTTGGCGCCAGGGGATATATGTAACCCCCTGCACCCCCTCGCTACGCCTCTGTATCAATGACTTATTCTTGTATCAATAAGCTCCGTCTACGGAATATTGAATTTTGGGAAACCCCCCTGTTCAAAAATGGGATCGTGGTCAGTAAAAATAAGTAATGGATGTAATGAACAACGTACATAAAAAGCAAACGTTTGCAAACCAAGAATTACAGCTAGACATTTTTTTTTCTACTGAGGAGTAATTCTTCTGATTGGGATTAAATTTCAATGAGAAATAACAGACATGATTATCTACTCTGTGATCATCTTCTTGATCACAAATCTGTACCAATACAACATCACTGGCACTAGTGCTTGAAATTGAAAAAAACTGTACCAATGTCAACATAACTGGCATCTACAGCTAATTTAAACAATGTATTAAAGTCTGGTGCAGTTAGAACAGGAACATCGGCAAGTACATTTTTAATGCTTTCAATTGCTTCTTGACAAGCCTCTGACCAATGAAATTTTTACGTTTTTTTAAATCAAAAGGGGAAAAATGGCAGAGAATTTTTTGCTAAATTTTCTATGATTATTTGCCATGCCCCGAAAACTCATGAATTGTATCCTAGTGTGTGGAGGTATTGATGTGATAGCATTTATCTTGGCTTGAGCAGGCTTTACATGACCTTGAACCACTATGTGACCTAAATATTTCACAGTTGCGTGACAAAATTTACTCTTGCTCAAGTTTCAGTAATATTTGCCTGCACACAATTCTTTAAACAAAGATCCTAATTAGGTGACACGACTTGAAAAATCTTGACTGTAAACGATGAAATCATCGATGCAGTTTTCCTGGTCAGTAATAGTGCTATAAACAAAGCGTTGAAATGTAACTGGACCGTTTTTCATGCCAAATGGCATTACCTTATATTGTTATTTTGGCATAAGCCTTCTGGAGCATAAAGAATTAGAGATTTCTTTTGCTCTGTACAGAGGAACCTGCCAGTAACCAGACAGTAGTTTTACAATGGTTCAATATTTGACATCACTTACTCGATGAATAAGATCATTAATCCTTCGAATCAGAAATATATAAGACTTTGTAGCAAATTCACTTTCCTGAAATCAGTGCAAAACCCGTAACTTTTGACAGGCATTGGGACTAAAATACACGGAGTACTCCAGTTACTCCACGATTGAAACAGAAAAGAAGGGAGGCTTCGCTGGGCGGGACACTTAGAAAGAATGTCAAATGACAGAGGAGTGCATCACCAAAACCCCAGAGGAAAACGGCTCAAAGGCAGGCATATGCTTGGATGGATGGATGATGTGGAAAAAGCTCTAAACAGCTGGGAATCCAAGCATGGAAAACAAAGGCATTGGTTAGGTCTGAGTGAAAAGAAGTAGTGAAGCAGGCCAAAGCCCAACATGGGCAGAAGCGCCCCAGGGATGGATGGACTCTAGTTACCAGAGTTTTGGGCTACAGCGCCACATGGACGGATGGACTCTAGTTACCAGAGCTTTGGGCTGTAGCGCCCCATGGATGGATGGACCTATAGGTGTAACTTTACTTTATTTAATGACATTCTATTCAGTGTTTAAAATGTTCAGAAAATGTTTTTACGAATTTTAAACCTAACAAAAAGAAATAGAATGAGAAAAAACTGTAAGGAAAGCCGTTTTTTTTAATCTTCTACAGTCTGATTAACTTTCTCACGGACTTTCACGGACTTTCACGGACTTTCTCGGACTTTCACGGACAATTCGTTTATTGGGATATTTTTAGGGACTCTCCGTAAATTAACTAATGGGCTAAAAACGACCCTGGGCCCAAAGCTGTGATATAGGGAAAAACTAACAATGTTTTATTCAGAGGGCACAAAACCTAAAAGTGGATCTGATTTAGTCCATATGACATACATTACCATAAGACAGACACTGCCATATGACGGACCCTACCATATGACAGACACAACCATAAGACAGACACTACCATAAGACAGACACAATGTTTTAGGGCTGGGGTGGCCCCCGCTGGCACTCGATCGAATGAATGCGGGGCGTGGGGGCTGTCCTGGCAAAGTGTGATCTCCAAACATGCCATTTCGCCGAGTTATCGGGCTTGGGGGGGGGGGGGTTGCTTTGGGTATGGCATAAAAAGCTTATACTAGATCAACGGCTCGCTGACACCATTTCCTGTGCACAGCACATGTACATTTTCCTGTGTTCGGCACTTGAGATCCTGAGCTTTGAGTTGTGGCGTTGGTGCCGTTGACGCTTGAGTTGTTGCCGTTGACGCTTGAGTTGGTGCTTCCGGTCGGCTTTGTGCTGGCGGGGGTTGCGGTAGTGGCGACCGGGGCACATGAGGCTAGGGGATAGCAAAAAAATTTTGAAAAAATTCTAACTATACACAACAGTGGTTTCATAGAAAATGTCCGTGGATAGTTAACAATTAACAAGCATAACAAACCATTTGAATGTAGGACATTTTCACTTCACTTTTTAAAGAAGAAAAAATCAACACCCCACCCCACCCACCCCCCCCCCCAAACCCCCCCCCAAACCCCCCCCCCAAAAAAAAAAAACTACACAATCTTTTAAAATTTAATTATTGATGTCATTGACAACCCTTAATACAGTTAATTTTATCAGACAGTCGCATAGGCAGGGGTGGGCGGAGGGTGCTGTCCGCCCCGGTGGGGGGGCAATGTTTTTCTTTATATTTAGGTGAGGCGGCAATTTCGGACAACTGCTGACCCGAGTATCTCCAGCGAGAGCCGTTGCATTACTTTTTGAGACCCACTTCCACTTTTTCGGCTTGTGCCCTCATCATTCAGATAATTAATTTTTTTGTTCCACGTCACAACTCTGGGCGCCTCATATACACTAGGCCTTTGAAGCCGCAGGGGGGCTACAAGGCCCACGCGACGGGTTCTGGCAGCAACCCCAGTTACGCCACTGCTATCATTTTCGCCATTTTAAAGTATTTTTTACGTTTTAAATTTACAGTACATTACTCTCACAAGATGTCAGGCCCGTGCAAAGTGTGTGGGGGCGAAGCGGATACTCACCCCGGGTGTCAAAATCGTCTTTAGATAAGACTTTGATAGTGAATTTTTAAAATCCCATATGCACAAGAATTGGCCCCCCCCCTCACTCCTGAATGCCTCCTTCGACCACCCTATACACCCTGGTTCCTCACCGCTAAAGAATGTTTGCGACACAATGAAAACCCGATGGATTCCAAAAGTATGAACAGTGACACCCTGTGGAGCCACAGCTTTCTCACTGCGGCAACGCCAAGAATTACACTCTTTTAACATTTTCTTTTTACGTTTTGAGTCGGTGTTATTGGGCGCAACCTATAATTGACCTGTTTTAAACCAGTCATTATATTTATAGCTGATAACAGTCATCAGATGGCGCTCTAGAAACTTTTTAAAACGTTATTGATAGTTTAAATACAAGTTAAGTGTTGTTTTTTTTTTTTAAAGTTCCTATTTCACGGTGTACTTCTCATAATAAGACATAGGGCACCTTGGGGAAAACCTGGATTCAACTAGGGCGAAGAGCTTTTTAAACGTTTGGGAACCACTGCCCTAACCCTAACCTTAATTTTAGAAATGTCTAACAGTCGGTAATCACCTTTTCTTCTGAGAGTTTGAGACGCAGATTGGCGTTCTTCGAGATCTTGGTACGCATACGCACACATGTAGACGCCAGCGTCATCACACGTGGCGTTGTTGTTGGTTAAAATGATCTGGCTCTCTTTCAAAAGAGTTTGATTTCCATTGATGTTCCGGTACTTCGTATGCCAAGGCCATTTACCCTCCCCGAGGTGCTGAAATCAAACATATCATTTTAGTCCTATCATAAATAACCTTTTTTTGTTAAAGTTCATTGAAGAAAAGTTATTGTCCAAACTTTTTGACTCCGCAGGACAAACTATTGTCCCGCCCCCCTCCCGTGACGTCAAGGGCCGCATCTCAAAAGCATTTTTTTAATTTATTATTGGGAAAATCGCTATCTTTATAAATAATCCTAACCGTATGCGCAAAGAATCGTGCGGCCGTTAGAATTATCAGCTCATACGGATTTTAAATTAAGCAGGAAAAGAACTATAGCAGTCACATATTGATATATGCTGCTGTTCTTAAGTTATAGTGTCATATCAAAATCTGCTGCTGTTAACCGCCAACATTCTCCAAATCGTCACAAATTTGTGACACAGAGTAAGCCCTTTTATCACACATCGTAACAAGTTCATGGACCAGCCCCCATCCCCCCCCCCCAAATCCCAATTTTTTCAGAGCACTGACGCCTTTTATGGATGGATCCTTTCGCTATACAGTCATTTTGTCATACAGTCATGTTGTCATATAGTCATGTTGTCATATAGTCATATTGTCATATAGACATGTTGTCCTGTTAATATCTTTTCCATTAACCGGTAATTATTTAGTTTAACTAAACATTTCATAATTTGACTGCATAATTAGTCAATGACTCCTTAATTGTACACACATCTTTTTAGAATTCATTTAACATTTTCTTACCAGTTTTTAAAAAAACCAATTCCTCAAGATAATGTACAACAATGACCCACTATTAATTCTATAAAATAATTGACTCACTAATAAGTCTATACCATAACTGAATTACTATTAAGTCTATACAACAATTAACTCACTATTAAGTCTATACAACAATTGACTTACTATTAAGTCTATACAAAAATTGACTCACTATTCATTCTATACAGCAATTGACTCACTGACACTGTTAAGTCTATACAACAACTGACTCACTATTAAGTCTGTACAACAATTGACTCACTATTAGATGATCATCACAAAGCCACACGTATGCCAGGTACTCATCAATTCGGTGGATTTGATTCTGGATGCTAATGAATAAGTAACAAAATGAAGCCGCAGGAGCCTCCGACACGCGACTGACGTCACATGTTACTGTAAAGTTGTCTCCATCTCCAATCTCGCTCTTGTCGAGAATCGGGGCAAGGCCCGCGCCTGTGAATCAAATACAACAGCTTGGTAGTGATAGATTTGAACATTAGCAACAAAGACGGGGTCAACGATAGTGTGCATTGAAATTATAATAATGTACCAGATTTCGTGCATGCATTATTTCCCCGATGAGAAGAAAATAATTACGAGATCGGTTTATTTGTCTAAACTTGAATTTGGTCACTTTATTTGTTTCCTTAATTTAGGAACGATTTTGTTTTCTTTAATGTTTCATCTTCCCAGCTGGGTATGATGACAAGCCTGAATTAACTAAATATTTCTTCATCTGCCCAGCTGGGTATGATGACAAGCCTGAATAAAACTAAATATTTCTTCATCTGCCCAGCTGGGTATGATGAACACCTGAATTAACTAAATATTTCTTCATCTGCCCAGCTGGGTATGATGACAAGCCTGAATTAACTAAATATTTCTTCATCTGCCCAGCTGGGTATGATGACAAGCCTGAATTAACTAAATATTTCTTCATCTGCCCAGCTGGGTATGATGACAAGCCTGAATTAACTAAATATTTCTTCATCTGCCCAGCTGGGTATGATGACAAGCCTGAATTAACTAAATATTTCTTCATCTGCCCAGCTGGGTATGATGACAAGCCTGAATTAACTAAATATTTCTTCATCTGCCCAGCTGGGTATGATTACCAGTCTAAAGTAACTTAATATTTCTTCTTCTTCCCAGCTGGGGTATGATAACCAGCCTAAAGTAATAAATGTTTCTTCATCTTCCCAGCTGGGTATGATTACCAGCCTAAAGTTACTTAATATTTTTTTCAGCGAAGCACAGCTCACAAAACAAGATCATCATTACATTATTTTTTGCATGAATCTGAATGATTTTTGTACAGGGTGGCAGTCAAATTGGCTTGTCAATGGTTCTCACTCTTTTTAGACTTTGGAGACACACTGAAGGATCATTGTAACGATGGTGTGAAAACCCAAGCCCTGTTGTGTCCCACTTCTTACTGTGAAACAACCCAAGCCTTGCTGCGTCCCACTAGTTACAGTGAAGCAATCCAAGCGTTCCTGCGTCCATCTTCTTACCGTAAAAGAATCCAAGCCTTGCCAATGCTGCACTTTTAAAGTACATGTGAATTAATTACCATGGAGCAGTTCCGTGGGATGGATAGGTTTGTTTCAGGAGACTTAGCAGGTCATCGTGGCTTAACCTCCTCGTGAGGTCCCTGAAATAAGTTTATGTGGCATCCGATGTCGACGACACATCTCCGACCAAATGCTCAGAAACAATAAAACGAATACTAGGGAACGGTCCCATGTTGAGTCAGTACATGAGAACGACGTGGCCAAATACGTTTTTGACTATCCTTACTTGTTAAGTTTTTAAGCAACCCGAGTTGTTAAGTTTTTGACTATCCCAAGTTGTGAAGTTTTTGACTATCCCAAGTTGTGAAGTTTTTGACTATCCCAAGTTGTGAAGTTTTTGACTATCCCAAGGTGTTATCTTTTTGACTATACCAAGTTGTTAACTGTTTGACTCTCCCAAGCCGTTAACTTTTTGACTATCCCAAGTTGTAGCTTTTTGACTATGCCAAGTTGTTAGATTTTTTACTATCCCAAATTAAGCCCCCCCCCCAACCCCCCCCCCACCCCAACCAAAAAAAAAAGAAGTTTTGGAACAGAGAAGTGCTCTATTGTTACAACATAAAGTGTATAGGTATGCAGCTTACATTTACATCAGTGTCTATGCCATTTACGACAGTGTCTATGTAATTTAACGCTGTGTCTAATGTTATTTACAGCAGTGTCAATGCCATTTACGACAGTGTTTATGTAATTTAACGCTGTGTCTAATGTTATTTACAGCAGTGTCTACGGCGTTTACAGCACCTCGAAATGTTGGCATTGCTGCGTCATAAGCATCTTGAAATTTGAATGTTCGTCATGAGATGTAAATCTTAGACCAAGAAATGTGGAAGCAGTTTTAAAAGATATTAAATCAAGGATACTTAAAATGAAACACGATCAATTTTATTGAAAAGAAGGGGAAAACATGGTGATTCGGTAAATTCAGACAATTGGCGCCATGACATATCACACGGTTGCCATTTTGGTTGCCACGACCGTGAACTTTTATAATTCACTGTCACTAAACCTAACCTGAACCCTAAATGTATCCCTAAACCTAACATGAACCCTAAATGTATCTCTAAAGGCACCAATAGTCTGAATTAGCCAATAATTCGATTGAAATTAGAATTTGATTTCAACCAATTTGTGAATCGCATTTTACAAACTTTATTTAAAAAAGAGACGCCACCTGGAAATAGATAAATATATATAATTTGGGGTGGGGGGGAACCTTGCTGCTGTACTGATTTAGCTTTTCTCGTCAGCAATAAAAATAAAATTTGTTGCAAGAGCTCGTATGCATAAGTATAACAATTTTAACTGAAAAAATAACATTTCGATGAACATGAGCGCAGACTTTTGGAGGACCCACTGCCACTTTTAGGACTTTGTTACTTAGCTATTCAATGCATTGTAAAATAATTTCTTTTCTTTTTTTCCGCAGTGGCCACACAAGTGTTCTGCACGCGCGCTACTCACCAAGTCCAATGATAGAATTGTACAAAATTAAAAGGTAAACAAGTTTTATCAGCTGGGTCATATTCAGGCATTTAGAAACGGTTGTTATCGTAAAGGAAATAGATTGAGCGTCTGTAATCATTTATTTGCCCATATAAAATAGCAATATATTGCGTCATGAATTTATGTGTTGTCACAAACTAAATTAGAAAGAACAAGAAAATCATAGACATATATTTTTAAGGGTATAGGGTTTGATGTGGGTGGGGATTCATATTATCTTTTGAACTAAATAAATATTAGTCCACTCATAAAGTTAGGACTTTGTTATGAGCTTAAAATGGTTTATAACAGGGACTTTTGTTTCAAAAAAATATAACATTTTTAATGCGGGTATTTTACTACATACCTACGCATGGCTTTTCCTCCGTTTGGAGCAAAGCCACTCTACAAGAATGCTCCATTCATCTCGGTCCCGTGCTTGCCTTTCCAACTGTTCCCAGGTGTATCCCATACTTTGTGTGTCTGCCTCCAGCTCGCGTCTCCATGTATTCTTTGGCCTTCCTCTCTTTCTTTTTCCCCAGTGGATTCCATGTTAGGGATTGTATGGTGATGTCATCCATGGGGTTTACGAAGCGTGTGCCCAATCCACCTACATCTTTTCCTTATGTCTCCAGCAATAGGGTATTTTAAAGGGGGTATAATACTTGGCAATAGTAGAACAATGTGTCTGGAAGCTTGAATGGAAAGACAGGGCATTTGTTATAAACCGGGATTGCGATCACTTAAGTTTTAGCTAGTTTCCCTTTCTTTTCGTATTTTCATGCTGAGGAAGGCTCTTAGTCGATACGTTCTTATCTTAGTGTCCTGTCCTTCTATTTCAAGCTTCCACATACCATGATCTACTATTGCCTTCACACAGCTTGAAAGCAGTCCTTCGTTTATTAATACCGAGCACCCGACTCATCTCAGAGTCTATATTGGCACGGGTCTTGTTATTTGAATCGGAAGCGACCCCATCTTTGATATCATCGACAACTAGGATAATGCAAACAGCGTCAGAAAAGCTAACTTACTAATGCAAATTTTCTGGGACGCTATACGCGAAATGAGGGCACACAACTCAAAGAACGCCTCGTTTCTGCAGATTTCTCATCCGCACGCTCTAATGGAAAACAATAACAACGTTGAATTAGCCTTCAAAGTTTTGAGCACATCAGTAGCTGAAGGGGTCTGCACCATGAGAAGAGGTCATACCTTTTTCGGACACTGCAATTCATCAAAAGAACCAAATGCACCTGAAACTAAAAATAGAGTTAGACTATCCCCCAATATAAAAGACTATCCCCCAATATAAAAGAATATCCCCCAATATAAAAGAATATCCCCCAATATAACATTTCACTTACAAGAAGATACTAATATTTTGTCTACCATATTCAAGTGGTCACAAGATATTTTAAGCAGTAGCGTCATTGGGAAGTGCGGAACGTACCGAACGACGCTTTTTTTCCTTTCTACAAGGTATGCAGTTGGTATATATCCCAAGTGAGGGGAGTTCATTTAGTTATGAAAGTAGAGTTCATTTAGTTATGAAAGTAGAATTCATTTAGTTATGAAAGTAGAGTTCATTTAGATATGAAATTAGAGTTTATTTAGATATGAAATTAGAGTTTATTTAGATATGAAATTAGAGTTCATTTAGATATGAAATTAGAGTTCATTTAGATATGAAATTAGAGTTCATTTAGATATGAAATTAGAGTTCATTTAGATATGAAATTAGAGTTTATTTAGATATGAAATTAGAGTTCATTTAGATATGAAATTATAGTTTATTTAGATATGAAATTACAGTTCATTTAGATATGAAATTAGAGTTCATTTAGAAATGAAATTAGAGTTCATTTAGATATGAAATTAGAGTTCATTTAGATATGAAATTAGAGCTTATTTAGATATGAAATTAGAGTTTATTTAGATATGAAATTAGAGTTTATTTAGATATGAAATTAGAGTTTATTTAGATATGAAATTAGAGTTAATTTAGATATGAAATTAGAGTTTATTTAGATATGAAATTAGAGTTTATTTAGATATGAAATTAGAGTTCATTTAGATATGAAATTAGAGTTTATTTAGATATGAAATTAGAGTTTATTTAGATATGAAATTAGAGTTCATTTAGATATGAAATTAGAGTTTATTTAGATATGAAGTTAGAGTTTATTTAGATATGAAATTAGAGTTTATTTAGATATGAAATTAGAGTTTATTTAGATATGAAATTAGAGTTCATTTAGATATGAAATTAGAGTTTATTTAGATATGAAATTAGAGTTTATTTAGATATGAAATTAGAGTTTATTTAGATATGAAATTAGAGTTTATTTAGATATGAATTTAAAGTTTATTTAGATATGAAATTAGAGTTTATTTAGATATGAAATTAGATTTTATTTAGATATGAAATTATAGTTCATTTAGATATGAAATTAGAGTTCATTTAGATATGAAATTAGAGTTCATTTAGATATGAAATTAGAGTTCATTTAGATATGAAATTAGAGTTTATTTAGATATGAAATTAGAGTTCAATTAGATATGAAATTAGAGTTTATTTAGATATGAAATTAGAGTTTATTTAGATATGAAATTAGAGTTCATTTAGATATGAAATTAGAGTTCATTTAGATATGAAATTAGAGTTTATTTAGATATGAAATTAGAGTTTATTTAGATATGAAATTAGAGTTTATTTAGATATGAAATTAGAGTTTATTTAGATATGAAATTAGAGTTCATTTAGATATGAAATTAGAGTTTATTTAGATATGAAATTAGAGTTCATTTAGATAATATGACATTGGGCAAGCAGTGACAGAAACCTTTGTCCTTTTTTTTTTAAAGATGACAGTGTCAGGTTGTTTCTGATGACTTTGGGTGAGCAGTGACAGAGGCATTTGCCTTTTTCTAAACATTCCAGTGCCAGATCGTGTCTAAAAACATCCGACACATTCCACTTGTAGGGATTTTAGTTTTAACCACCAGCTCTTCGCGATGATTGGAACGATAACGAGTCAAAATATTAAAGGCTAAAAGAAATGTTAAACAAAACGAGGTAACAACATGTCCTTGATGGTGAAGTTCTTATGATAATACAATGGGAATTAAACAACCCTTAGAAACAAAGTTATTTGTATCAATCATGTATATACATTTTCCTTTGCACGGATGTAGTTTTACGTGATCTATCATTTATTAAAAAGCGGTTATATAAAAGGTTAAAATGTTAGTGGAAAAAATGTTAGTGGAAAAAATGTTAGTGGAAAAAATGTTAGTGGAAAAAATGTTTCATATTTCCTTCATTTTCCCCCATTAATTTTTTTTTTTTTTAACTGCATACCCAAATACGTCACAAATACAAATCACATGGTAACAGCGACACAGTGAACAAATGATATTTCATTCATCTTCCCGATAAAAAGAGGAACAATTATTTTTAAAATATTTCAACTACGGAATGATCTTAATTTTGGATATGTGTAGACCATATATATGAATCTCAACTTTAGAACATATGTATGAAGCTCAACTTTGGACCATATATATGAATCTCAACTTTAGATCATATGTATGAATCTGAACTTTAGGCAATATGTATGAATCCAAGATTTAGACGATATTTAAATCTCAACTTCAGACCATAGATATGAATCTCAACTTCAGACCATAGATATGAATCTCAACTTCAGACCATAGGTATTTGTTATGCAGAAGATGTGTTTACGTCAAATTTCCCAGTGAATGAACTCTAGCTGAACCCAAGCTAAGAATCGCATTTTAGGGTGTGGCTAAATAAAAATAGTCTCTTTGATTTTGTTTACAACTAAGTAAAATCGGTACTTCAATGTTAATTCATTGCAAAAATTATTATTATTTACACTTCCAATAAAACAAATGTTCATTTGAATAAAAAAAACTTTTAATTCAACGCCAAAATTATTAAACATATACATTATTTCACATTGGCATCTCCAATGATCCTGTGGGTTATTCAAGGATACAATCAAGTTATGGTTGTTAGCACATCGTGTGACATCATGTATAATAAATACCGTGTTGTTGTAGAAACAAGATATTACTGGCTTTATCGTGAGCTAATGAAGAAATTGTCCAAAAAATTCATGGCGTCCACAGAAGCAGTTGTATTTATAGCTGCATAGATTAGAATAGCAGTAATGATAATTTTTGTGGAGAATTAAAATTGAAGTAACATAAAATCTATAGCCTGTATCATTACAATTCTTTTTAGGATATTTTTGGTAGCACTATTACGAAAAAGATTTGTTATACGAGACAAGAGATTTGTTTACAAACATTTTATGTGTGTGTGTAGATTTCTTTTTTATCATTGTGCCTTTTTTCAACATTGTATGTTCTTCAATATTGTACCGGTACAAGCCAATCATTATACTGTAGGGGTCTCCAAACTATGGCCCGCTGTAAAAATATCACGCAGTGTTGTATAGGAATTATCGTCATAATGTTGCCATTTCTTTTCACAAATGAACTAGCCAGATATTGCTTCAATAGTCCTCAGTAGTTGCAGTATTACAGTAATATTTCGTCCAGAGTATGTTCAATGTGCTAGTTCAGTGGTTCCTATAATGTTTTGATTCCCGGCGCTTATGCCAAATTTAGGTTTTCATCATTTCTTTGTTGCCATCTCCAATACTACTTTTCAGCTAAAGCTATTTATATCTTAATCTGTTTTTACTGTTGTTTGTTTTGTCCCCCCCCCCCCCCCCCATTTAGTCTTTTTGAATTATATGGGGTTTGATATTTTACACAATTATTACGATTATTCACAATTAAGATCCTATCTAAAGAAGATTTTGGCGCCCGCCTAGTTCTCTAAGTCAAATTAGAGTAAAACTTTTCACCCCTCGCCACAGAAGTGTCCCTCAATTTGTTCATAAATTTTAAATCTCATTAACATCTATAAAACTGAATATTAATGGGTTATTTTGTTCCGCATAAATTTTACACTGATCTTGACCAAACTTTGCACATATATTCATCATTATCCCGATTCAAGTACTTGGTATTTTTAAACATTTAAAAATATTCCATCGTTGCCCGGGGGATCTAAACTCCTTTTGCTCACCAGAGGGATATAAATAAAATGACCAACTAATACACCTACACAAATAGACAGATCTTGACGAAACGTAGTACACATAAGCTTGATTATTCATATACCGAATGCTACTGAACTATCCATTTCTCTATTGCCCGTTTCATTTGTGCTAATATAAGCTTCATAAATACTGATAGGCTTAGACAATACTGGAGGTTCTTTGTGAATGCATGGCTCTAGGGCTAGCTTGGTAGCATGTCGAGTCATAGTTCGTATAGAAATATCGGTGGAGTACCACTAATAACATACTTGGTGGCTTGGATTTTTCCAGAAAGTTTGATAATTTAAAAAAGCTACATCACTGCCGATTTTAATGGGACAACTTTAACATTTTAACTCCATTATTTACCTATGACATGTCTTTAGGTACCTGTGGAGATATGATTTTATTGTATATAATGATATGACACGTCTTTTGCTACTTTTGGAGATGTGACATAAAATTATGACATCAATTTGGCTACCCTTAGAGCTGTGACATAAAACTATGACATGACTTTGGGAACATGTGGATATCTGACATAAAACTATGACATAACTTTGTGTACCTCTGAAGATGTGAGACAAAACTATGACATGTGGAGATGTGAATTGTTTTACATAACACTATAACATGTCTTTGGTTACATGTGGAGATGTGATTTATATGGAAAAATAAAACAATCAGAAATGTAAAGTTAGACTTAAGCTCAATTACTTGATCTCAGAAAAATAAATCAATTAAGTAACGTAAATATATATTACGCTTCTGGTAGACTGCTTCCATTTCCAGTTGCATCCTAACAATCTGGATGCTCCCTATTCAGTGAATTTGGGTCTGAGATTATTTTCGTAGCGTTTGCACTAAGGTTTGTATTTCGTGACGTACATTTGGGGATGGGAAATGGCGCTGTTACTGTTGTTATTTTTTAACAGGAGCAGCACGGATGACGTAGTTAGTAATGGAGTTCTTTATTCATTAATTAAGAGACGTTTGCCACATGAATATTTGGTTTGTAAAATAATTAACAAAATGAATTATATTACATTTAAGGGAAAATATTTTTCAATAGTGAGTTCAATAGAGCGCAAAATTTAATTACCGATAATTACGCTAAATGATTTATTTATTAATATTAATAACGCAATTATGGTGCGTAATATTTTCTTTTCGGAAAATGAAATCGAATAAATTTAAATATGGTGTAATAAATATTCGGTTTAAAAGTCGTTGGGACATCAGAATATCAATATAGTTCATTGCCGTGGAATAAAAAGTGTGCAGTGATGTATTGTGGGGGAGAAATGGGTGTAGCAAATAATGGGATTCTTAAATGTGCGTTACTAGAGTTCGTGTTTTGGCAAGTAACTTTAGTAGATGGGAAGTTCACGCATTGCTGTCTATTTAAACAAAAGACATCCCAAGTATTTCTCTAGCGTTAATAAACGTAATGGAGTTTCCTTACTGCCAATTTAATATATTAATTGATAATCATTTATTTCTCTTTCAAATCAAAGTTTTTTTTCTTTTAATGCTTATATATAAAATGTTATGTTTTTAAAGTATTGGGAATGTCGTTAGTTTAGTAAGAATTGTTCGACTATTCTGAAGAGCAATCATTATAAGCAACAATCTCTCTACCATAAGTGGATATACTTGCACACTGTGGATATACTATATTCAGGTACGTTTAACATAAGTAATCATAAGAATTGTTTTGTTAAACTTTGGGATCTTTTGCAGCTATAATTGTGACGAAATTAGTTCGCATAATCAGTTTTTTAAAGCGATATTTTATGCAAGATACTTTCAGTTTCACTATTTATTCATGTTGAATTCACTTTATTTTAGTGCCCAGCGATGGCCGAGAAGAGGAAAAGAAAAATGGAAGATGGGTGTCGGTAATTTCTAGAAGAATGGAGTTTGAAATACTTCTTCATCAAATCAGGCGAGAAAGCATTCTGTGTGATTTGCAACGAAACCGTGGCTGTGATGAAAGAATACAACCTGTGCCGTCATCATCAAAGCAAACATCAGGAGAAATATGGACAGTTGGAGGGTAAAGTCCGTGCCGAAAAATTTTCTAAATAACAAAATCAACTAACATCTCAGAGGACATTGTTCAGTAAAACCTCAATTGAAAATGAATCCTTAACTAAGGCCAGTTATAAAGTTGCCTACGTCCTGGCTAAAAGTGGGAAACCGTGTACGGGTGGTGAATTAGTGAAGGAATGTTTGTTGGTGGTGGCTGAGGAACTTTGCCCAGAAAAGTCAAAACAATTTTAAAATGTAGCTTTGGGTGCAAATACCATTGTCCGCTGTGTTGCAGACATGGATGAAAACATTTTGACTCAAATGGCGCAAAATGCAAGCACGTTCGCCATTTTTAAATTGCAATGGATGAATCCCTGGACAGATGTTCCCCCTCTCCGGTGGCGTAGCGAGGGCGGGCATCATGCCCCGGGCGCTACTCACAAAGGGATGCCAAGTGGTCCGCAAAACAAAAAATTGATGGATAATTTTTATTATAATTGATTTCTGGAAAATGTATTTTAAATTTAGTGCCAGTGTAATATAATAAATGTTAATTCGTAAATAAAAAGGAAAAAAGGAACACTAATAGTCTAAATCAAACTGTAATAATAAATTCATAATAGAAATGGCACGTCGATAGAAGGTTAAACTAACTAGACGAAATAATTCCGATGATTTTGGCAATCTAAAATTAGCCGACCAATGATAATTGCGGATAAATGAAAATTTATATCTCGGCCAATGAGAAAATGTGTTTGAACGAAACTGCGCAGGGTTTGCAGAACATTCATTTTAACTAAAATAAACTACCACAAATGACATCCAAATAGCATTGAGCCTAATGGTACCCGGGTGCGAATGGCGGCGCTGCGTGTCCGGGTCCATTTTGACTAATGCTATTCGGATGTCACTTGTAGTAGTTTATTTTAGTTAAAATGAAGAATTAAGTTTACAAACGTATAGTAGGCCTACATTCAATTATCTTTCATCATTTGATACCTCATTAGGCATTAGGTCTTACAAACCCAACAATAATATTTTAAATCGTTTTTTAATCCCAACCTCTCAATTCTGGTACACGTGTACCAATAAGTGCAGCCTTCTTGGTAAGTAATAAAACAAATAAGATTACTTTCTACATCTACTAATAATGCTTCATTCTCTAGGGCTTAGATTCACTCTCTTAGAGCCCTGGCAATTACTTTGGCGGCTTGCCCCATCTGTTGGGCGTCACCGTAGATCAATTCTTCAAGGCAGGTCTCTGGGTTACGACCCCCGGCCCCCACACCTCCGTCGGGGAAAGCGATCACCAAGTGGGCCACTGTCTCGTCTTCTTGGCCACAAATCTGCAACTGGGTTCCCTTCTGTCATCAAGCCTATGGAGGTAACTGCGTGTCGCGCAATGGCCTGTCCTCATCTGGGAGATGAGACTCTGTTCTCCTCTCTTGAGTTTCCACCAAGGGTCGCTTTTGCTCGGTCTTGGCATTCTCCGGTACAGCTGCCGTCCTGTATCTCCTGCGGCCCATCCGTTAAGCCACTTTTCACGGAAGTGGTCTTTAAGCCAGGCGTTGACCCCCAGCTGGGTCATTGGCTTGCTGCTGGGCCGCGCCTTCTTTGGCTAGGAAGTCCGCCCTGTCGTTCTGCTTCACCTCAACGTGCGAAGCGATGTACTGCAAGATTACTTTGCCGCCTTTTGCACTGATGCTACCTACTGTCTCCAGAATGGCATCAACCATTGTGGTCTCCCTAGAGCCCCTTTCCACGTGCTCGAGAGCTGAGCGTGAATCGGTGAAGACCACTACGTCGGGGAAGTTTCTTCTCTTAGCAAGGCGTTGGTGGACCCTCTTCAGAGCAACCAGTATCGCCTCGATCTCCGCATCGAGGCTAGTTCTTAGTTTTCCGCTGGGGCCAGATAGCTCCTCGGGTGGAGCTATCTCCTTTGGATACTGGATGAGGGCACCGTAGCCACTTCTTTCTTCTGTTGGAAAACATGAGCCGTCTGTAAAGACTTTGACCAGACTGTCCGGGTAGGCGTCAATCGTTCTCTGCGCAGCCTCTGATAGTTCTAGTTGAGAAATGGCATTCTTAGCTTTGGTGGTCGTCATGTTGAGTCTAATCTCAGGTCGGGTTAGGCTTTCATGGGGTCCTCGCGTTGGGATCACCTTCACTTTTTCCCTGTTTCCGGGTAAGAAAAAGTCTACATCTACTCGACGATTCTATTATTCAGTGAATAGGGTATGAACAAATTTGTTAACAGTGTTCAATAAAACAATTGAAAAAAATAGACAATATTCAATTTTTATTACTATTTATAGTAATAAAAATTAAGAATTCTTAATTTACCGTAAATATGGCTAATCTGGGGGACAACCTAAAACCAGCAACTTTTTTCTATGCTTGTCAAACTATCAGATTAATAAGCATTGGATTTTGACGTCTCTTAAAGCCAATTTTAACAACCTACCTTAGTTTAATTTTAAATTTAACTAAAAAAAGATAGTTTACCAATTCTTTAGAAAATTTAATAAAACTACCTAAACTCAGCTCTTTCTTTTGCAGTGTACCCTCTTTCCAAGTATAGTTTATAGTTAACCTAAGCTTAACTAAATTTGGCTTTACAGTATTTTGGAATGAATATAAAACCTTAGTTTCAAGCTTTGACTTTGGCTGGTTGCAAATTTGTTTTGTACTTAAATTTAAAACCTATAGATTTTAAAACACAAGTATTTTTTCACCTTCCTGTTGTCTTCTCAAATAAGCTGCATTCTGTTCTCTTTTTATATTTTATTCACCGATGTGTTATTTAACAGTAATATCTTAAATTAAATAATTTAATAAAAATTATATTTTATTAAGACCATATCAATGCCAGGAAAAAAAGTAAGCCGTTCCCAGAATCGGAAAAGAAAACTACAGCAAGAAAAAGACGCTCTGAAATCTAGAGTAATAATGGAATCATACTTAGGAAAAAAATCGCAAAAAGAAAATCCAGAAGATAAAAAGGATGATGTCAAATGAGATTCAGAGTCAGAACCAGATTCAGGTTGTACATCTACTGCTGCTAAACTTTTATGTACTAATAACACAACTCAACAAATACAAGACTCTGAAGAAGGTGGCCCAAGTACATCAGAAATGATAAATCCATGTTCACATCTAATAAAAAGAACAGAAAATACAACAGAAACACTTGCTGTAATTCCGGACGTTC
Source organism: Omphiscola glabra (assembly GCA_964017045.1). Taxonomy (NCBI): domain Eukaryota; kingdom Metazoa; phylum Mollusca; class Gastropoda; family Lymnaeidae; genus Omphiscola; species Omphiscola glabra. The sequence goes on from OZ024808.1 coordinate 26,937,439, forward strand.
TGGAGTTTAAGGATGTTGCTTATTTAAAATCTAGCAACAATCTTCCAATAATATCGAACCAACTTCAAAAAGAAATGATTATTCGTGGATCTGGCACTGGCACATTTCAAAATGAAGCCAGTTTAAATGCAGCAGCAACATCAACTAATCGTCTAATGCCAAAATCTTGGTTTTCTCAACATGAAGCCAGTTTAAATGCAGCAGCAACATCAACTAATCGTCTAATGCCAAAATCTTGGTTTTCTCAACATGAAGCCAGTTTAAATGCAGCAGCATCATCAACTAATCGTCTAATGCCAAAATCTTGGTTTTCTCAACATGAAGCCAGTTTAAATGCAGCAGCAACATCAACTAATCGTCTAATGCCAAAATCTTGGTTTTCTCAACGGGTCGGTAATGAAGAGGAAGGAACTGAAGTTAACCGATCTTGGTTAATATATTCACCAAAAAATAATGCAGCGTACTGCTTTTGTTGCTTACTGTTTATTACATCAAATTCCGCTACACAATCATCTTTCATAACATCTGCTGGTTTTAATAAGTGGAAGAAAAAAGATAAATTGATTAGCCATGAAAGAAGTCCAAATCATCAAAAATCACTTACGGCTTGGAAAGAAACAGAACAAAGATTAATAAGTAGAACTGGAATTGATGTATTATTAGAAGCGAACATTCAGTCCGAAAAAGAACGGTAGGCGAAATAAATTGCAAAGAATATTAGCCTGCATGAGGTATTTAATTATACAAAATCTTCCTCTACGTGGCCATGTTGAAAAACTAGCACTTCAAGATGGTACAAATGTAGGAAACCTATTATCTTCCAGGCCGTGTAGGTCTAACTGGTTTAAACATTAAGAAGCAAAAAGTAACAGATCATTTAAATTAAGATACAATTTATTAAGGCATGATAATTGCAATATAGGTCAAGGTCAGTGGCACGCTGAGGTTAGTGCCGCCCGAGGCGAATTGAGAATTTTGCCGCCACCCTTTCCACAAAAAAAAACCCACTAGAATTTGCTAAAAATGCCACCCTCCTTATAAAGAAAAAAAGTCCTGCCCCTTTGCACCCTCCCTCCTACGCTACTGATCAAGGCTGTACTATAACTATAATATCATATATAGCTTTAAAATTCTTCTGAATACAAACTGTAACCTGTATTCTTTGACATAGTCAATTGACAGTAATGATTATTTACCGACACAGTCAATTGACAGTAATGATTATTTACCGACACAGTCAATTGACAGTAATGATTATTTACTGACACAGTCAATTGACAGTAATGATTATTTACTGACACAGTCAATTGACAGTAATGATTATTTACTGACAGTCCGTTGACAGTAATGATTATTTACTGACACAGTCAGTTGACAGTAATGATTATTTACTGACATAGTCAGTTGACAATACTGATTACTTTCTGACCTAGAATATTGTTATATATTATGAAATATGTTTACAAAAAACTAATGTTGCAGCAACAGAAGAAAAAAAAAAGACAATCTTTAAAAACTCCCGGACATAACCTCGAGTGCTGCTACCACGATATTTGCTAGCGCCCATGGATGGATTAAGGGACTTTAAATGATCTTTTCAGATAAATTTATTGAATTAACATAGACAATAACTGCCTCCATTGTTATTAAAATCTAACTAATAAATGATAATAAAATAAGTTAAAAATATGAAACAGAATTTTCAATGCCAGCATCAAACAAAATCAATTAGCATACCAACAAAACAAATAATTATTATATTTTTAGAAATTTCAAATTTTACGTTCAGACCAATTAAAGTACTTTTGACACTCCTCTGTCTGTAAATTTCATAAAAATGGCAGATGAAAGTGACCATCGATCCTATCAGACATTACTACTACAAAATTAAGTCAATAGTTTCGTCCATTTAAAACAGTGATGGAGTTTTTACATCAGATAAATGAAAATACAAATATTTAGGATATAGTATATAGAGGAAAAAAAAAATTAAAAATAAAGCATTCAATTTTTAAAAAAAATTGGAAATTTAAAAAAAAAAACAAAAAAAAACATAAACGCAGTCTGGTTATCAGAAAAGTAGTTAAACGTCTTCAATCTTAAGTAAACAAAACAACAGTGGAAAAGAAATATATTAACAATTACATACCAATGGCCTTCCTTAACAATTACTTCATAAATATCCCTCCTTATTCCATTGCATTATTGCAAAATTATATGTAGGCTTTATAAAACAATTTGAGCCACAAAAAAAAAAAAAAAAGATTTCCCAAAGCTGTGCTATTTCCAACATACTATCCATTAGTGGAAATGCTATAAAATCTATCAAAACCTTATAAAGTCAATGGTAAATAGAATAAATGCAATTTTTAAAAAACGGGAATCACAAGTAAAATTTAAAAATCCTGTAGTGGTCAAAGCAGTGACTGTGAGTGGGTCAAACTATGCGTCAGTGTGATTCTAGAGAAATTAATGCTTATGTCTACTAACACCGTCAGTGTAGCCCTACTAGCACCTTCAGTGTAACTCTATAGGAATTAATGCTTATATCTACCAACACCTCAATTACAACTTCAGCATTAGAAATACAGTGCCATTTAAGCATATATTTCCAATACAAGTATGTGGTAAACTTGACAAGATGATTAGGGATAAATCAATGTTTCATTAGGGATAAATCAATGTTTCATTTGGGATAAATCAATGTTTTTTTTGGGGGATAAATCAATGTTTCATTTGGGATAAATCAATGTTTCATTAAGGATAAATCAGGGATAAATCAATGTTTCATTAGGGCTAAATCAATGTTTTATTAGGGATAAATTGATGTTTCCTTTGTGATAAATCAAGGTTTCATTTGGGATAAATCAATATGACGTTTGGGATAAATCAATGTGTTATTAGGGATAAATCATTGTTTCATTAGGGATAAATCGATGTTTCATTAGGGATAAATCGATGTTTCATTAGGGATAAATCAGGGATAAATCAATGTTTCATTAGGAATAAATCAATGTTTTATTAGGGATGAATCAATGTTTTATTAGGGATAAATCAATGTTTCATTAGGAATAAATCAATGTTTTATTAGGGATGAATCAATGTTTTATTAGGGATAAATCAATGTTCATTAGGGATAAATCAGGGATAAATCAATGTTTCATTAGGAATAAATCATGTTTTTAGGGATAAATTGATGTTTCCTTTAGGATAAATCAATGTTTCATTAGGGATAAATCGGGGATAAATCAATGTTTCATTAGGGATAAATCGGGGATAAATCAATGTTTCATTAGGGATAAATCAATGTTTCATTAGGGATAAATCAATGTTTTATTAGGGATAAATCAATGTTTCATTAGGGAAAAATCAATGTTTTATTAGGGATAAAGCAATGTTTCATTAGGGAAAAATCAATGTTTTATTAGGGATAAAGCAATGTTTTATTATGTTTAGCAGAAATCTGTGTGAAAGAAATTTGTTCAAATGAAATAATTTGAGGAAAAAAATTATTATTGTATTAAAACGTTTCCATTTGCCACCTTCTATTAAAGACATAAAACAGAAAATTTAAAAAAAGGAAATCTCCATTAAACAGATTTGATTTATAACAAACTTCCCTTCAAACAAATTCCCTTTAGAAAAAATTCCGTTTTGAACAAACTTCTGAACAAATTTTCCTTCACACCAATTTCTTATGTACAATTTTTCAGATATGCTTCATTATAATTGTGCATTGTGATATCTAGCAACTGTTGGCCTCCCAACAAACGCTGTCCAGAACTATGTAAGGATTTTATCTGGTGACTAAATTGGGGTTTATTTGGCAGAGACCAACAAGAATATTTAATTTAAATCCCATCGAGCTCATTGTGTATCCAGGAGTTTTATTGGCCCCCATTTCATCATGCAGCAAGTAAGTTAGTCATATTTATTCGTAATATTTATAGAAATTTAATAAAGTATTATTTCCTGCACAGAAGTCACACATTTGTTTCATAAAAAAAAAATTATAGCTTTATTTCAAAGTTGCAAAAAATTAGACGTTTCTCTTGAAATTGTATTTTTGTTATAACGGTATGTCTGAGCAGTCACATTTAAAAAAAAGCTGGCAAGGTTGGAGCGGGTAACAAGAAAGCAGTAGAATATAACCCTGCAGGTATAATTTTACATCAGCAGTAATCAAGTTTCTGTTATAAAAAAAAATAACATCGGGTTGCACTTACTTTATGATACATAATGTAAACAAATTGTTATGTCATGTGTGAGGAATGCTGCATGCTCTCTGGTGGCAACAAGTATCACAGCAAGGCCAACAAAGTCAAATATAGTCTCATCATTATATAAAGGTCCATTTCATATTCAAGTCATCCCATCATAATCGTTTTGGGCATAACAAGGTTAAAATATGCAAAACATTTTTGAAAAAGAACAATACACTTTACCATAATTTTTTTTCCGTTCAGCGGAGAAAGAAAGATAGAGAGATGGCGATGGCTGTCACATCCCAGCAGAGAGAGAAAGACAGAGAGATGGTGTTGGCTGTCACATCAAAAAGAGATGGTGATGGCAGTCACATCATAAAGAGATGGTCTTGGCTGTCACATCATAGAGAGGTGGTGTTGGTTGTCACATCATAAAGAGATGGTGTTGTCTGTCACATCATAGCCCCATGAGTCGAATACATTCCTGAAATTTGAATCCTTTGATGAGTAAATAATAAATTTGATTTAAAAAGTCACAACTACGTTTGTCCACAAGTACTAGCAACTGTGTCCACCAGTACTAGCTACTGTGTCCACAAGTACTATTTACTATGTGTGTCCACAAGTACTAGCAACTGTGTGCCCACAAGTGCTAGCAACTGTGTCCACAAGTACGTCGTGTCGACGTCATCGGTGACAAAAAGGTTCACTGAAACAGACCCTTAGCAAACAGCTTTCACTTTGTTTAAGTTTACTGGGTAGACTTGAATAAAGCTTCCCTCTACTTGTATTAGGTATTCTAAATGAAAATTTCATAATGAAATTAAATAAAATTGAACTATTCCCCTAAATAGAGCTTGCCTTCATCAGAACAGAACCACAAATTTTAATGCTCTATCTCCAATAATTAGAAAGTTATGAATTTTTAAAAAATCAGGAACAGCGTCAATTTTTAGACGCCAGGAAAGTGTAGTTTTGGCACCCGCTATCTTCTAAAATAACTATGTTGGAACTTTCAAATCTCTTGCACACACAACCAGTTATACATATAACAAACTCAATTTTTTTCAGGGCTGTCACTTAATTGTAAATACAATTTTTATTCATTTAAAAACGAGCCGAATCTCAATTTGTCATAATATTAAAAGGGAGACAAAAAGTCAATTTTCCTTCAATTTCAAAAAATTATAAAAAATTAACTAATTACGCTATTCTTAATATCCAGGAGTCAAGTAAAAGTTAATTTAAAGCACATTAATGTGAAATCATCAGACAATGGTGAAAACAACCAACTATTTTACAGAAATTATTTCAGCAAGGCATGTTCACAAAAACTAAGAAATTCATAGATTTTTAAAATTTCGTAATAAATTAACCAAGTAAGATATCTTAACAAATTTTACACAGCATTGTAGAACATGCTAATCTTTTTAATAATAAAGCAACATACTAAGATTTAGGAAACAAAATTCTGCTCAATAATAATTATAAAAATGGTCACTTTTGCTCCGAAAATTTAAAATTTCCAACTTCTTAAGAACATTTATATAAGTATAAAATCTGCAGGAATCATCAACTATGCATTAGTAATAATGGAAATCAATTTACAAGAACAAAAGGATTATCTCAGTAAGTAATGTTCATAATAACGAAGGAATTTCCTATTCTTTTTTTTTTAATCATAAAAAATTTAGAAGCAAGGTATCTACGTAAAATTTATAGCATGTCTTTTAGATATAGCCAGAAATGGTTTTAAGAATCTGTCAGTTAATTATGATTCTTTTACTGACAGTACATCTGATGATACTTATAAAAGTCTGTTAATAAAAATAACTAGTACTATGTCTGTTAGGGTAGCAACTATGAAGTCATTTGACAAAAAATTTGAAGAATTTCTTACATCTTAACTTGGTGAGAAAACAATTATAAATTGTGTATATTGCAATTTCCATTTGCTGTTGGGACTCACGCTGTTAAGGGTGAGAAGAAGACAAACTTTTTAAATCTTATGCTGCTTTAGCTGAAAGCGCTACTACCAATAGCATTATAAAAACAAGTTGTGATTGTTTTGGTACCAGGGGTAATAAAAAAAATGGGTGTATGGTAGAATGGATTACATTTTGTGAGAAGTCAAAAATTCCTAGCTTTAAAGGCAATAGACTTTAACTGATTTTTTTTAAAGCTGGTTCATCAAATATTTTCCACTTTATTAAGATAATGACATTTTTCACATGTGGCATTCTAAGTGCATCCAAGTTAAAATGTCATTTTAGATTTTAACAATTTAAAGGATAATGTTTTAATGACATTGTTTTGTTGTATTGCTCTTATTTATTTGAAGCTTACTGGCCTACATTGGGATATTGTCACTAATTTTAATCTAAAATACTTTAAATTTTATAAATATGTAAAATGTATGGTTGAAGTCTGTTTCAAAGTATATTTTACTCATCATACCACGAGTCAGATGTATATGAATGTGACTAATTTTTTTTCGTTTAAATGTGTTGACTAACCTTTGTCAAGAAGCTTTAAATGTATCAAGAAGACAACTTGGTGAAAAATTTGTACGAACAATACCCACAGAAGCAAAACTTTTAGAAATGAAATTAAGCCTTAATCCATGTTGAGGAAGTCCTCCAGGATGCAGGGTGCCAATGCCTTATCCATACGGGACTGTGTCGATCGTGTACCGAGAGCGAGTGTTAGTGTTGGACTCATTGATCTCCATGGTGTCAGGAAAAATGTCTGCAATCCATTTGCCGAAAACCTGATAAGAGCATTTTTTTTATTAGTCGGGAATTAGTATGGCTAGAAAACATTCATATTATTATTATAATATTCATTTGAATCAACTTGGCATGCATATGTGATTTTCTAAGCTACCCCTAAACAAAATACTGCTACAAAAATACTAACCGTTGATCATGGATGATTGCCTTCTCGGAATTAAGATAAGTGCACTAGAATCCTGTTGTTTCTGATGATCTGTTTATGCTTAGGCTATGCTTCTCCCCTTTCCTTTATGTTGAAAGCAGTCTCTAAGTTGTATGTACCATCCACTGAAATATAATATAATGAAAATATAGGCCTGTGTTTATGTCAAAAGATAGTAGAGCTAAGTAAGAATATTTATTTTGGACTAATGAGAATTTATTAATAACTGGTATTTCAAATATACTACCACAGAGCCTTATATTTATTTTTAACCAACTTGCAAACTTACATAGGATGAAGCATGTGGTGTGATTGTTATCAATTGCTAATGCTGAAATGACTTGCCTGTGACCATGGATGATTTCCTTCTTCTCTGATGTATGATAACTGCACTAGGATCCTGTTGTTTCTAATTATCTGTTTAGGCAATGCTTTGGGCCTCCCCTTTCCTTTATGTTTAAAGCGGTCTCTAATGATGTTGTATGTGTCTCATCCACTGAAATATTATAATAAAAATATATGTCAAAAGATAGAGTAGAGCTAAGTAAGAATATTTATTTTGGACTCTACCATTTATGAAAGGGGGAGAGGCAATTTTGTTCAATCTCTTTTATCATTCACCTGAACTGTATTATGACTCTTATCCTATAACTTCATGTTTTAAAAACAGATGAGTAAAACTGATTATGAAAAATTCTTTTGTAACAAAGAATAAACAAAAATTAATAATAACAGACTTGGCTGTTCACCTTAGTGAAAATAATACTGTTCTCCCAAAAAACATTCACAGTGGGCGAATGGCCGCCATTCAATGGCTATTCGCGAATCGATATGATACTAACATTTTAATGAATTACTGGTCTTTCTGAACACATGCTCAAATATAAAATCAAATCTAATTAAACATTTAAACATCTGATTTAAATAATTATGTAATCCTTTAAAGTATTCCTAATCGTAAATTAAATACAGGCAACTTTAAAATAAGGGTAGCAGATCATATTTAGAAGTTACGGAACATTGGAACAATTACCGATAAGCCTAAAAGTGCCCACACTAAATCATGAATACAAAAAAATTAAAAGCTTCTTTTAAGATAAATAAGAATAAAATGTATGAAATAATGTTTTAACTTACCTATGGCAGTTTTTAAATCCATGGGAAGCACTAAATTTAGCAAAACGGCTTATCCAAAACAATCACATAGTTCAACTTGTGAATTTCTTAATCGCACGCCTTCCATGGCGGATCACGGCAAAAAATTTTTTTTATAGGAATTTGATGACGCATTTCCGAAGCGGGTCGCTTTTTCTTCGTAAACGGGGCATTCCCAAAATCGTAACAGTTTTATTATAAAATGGATTGGCTTTCTAAAAATGTATTATTAGAAGCTGTAAAATTATGGTAACAGCTAGAAAATCCATTTTTAATTCTAAAATCAACGTTTTTAAACATAAATTTTTATTATTCAAATTGCAAAACTATATCAAAATAAACATCAACATCAGTTCTTTCTAAATGCGTTGCTTCCAGTCCAAATAATAAGATAAAGCAAGCGCGATGACGTTTAGCGCGACACTAGTAAAAAAAAAAAAAAAATTCTCCGCGCAGCGAAATTTTCAGCGGCTCATTTAGAATACCTACTTGTATACCCAAGGTAGGTTGCTTTTAATCATAACCATTAGAAACTTTGAAAATAAAAAACTATAATAAATGAAGATCTGCTATTAAGCTGTGTGAAAGAAATAGAAGAACAAGGTATGTTGCCATCACTGCACTGATTTCCTGCACCAACACACCAGTGAGAGTTCAAAAAGGAAAACAAATTAATTCAGCTTTTCGGCACGACATCACCAAATGGAATTAATAAAATTCTCACCTATCAATGATCCTCAATTTTACATTATCTTCAAAATATGTTTGTCCGTTAAAATCGTATTTTTCACAGAAATTCTTTTACTTACTGTAATCTTGGTTTTGAAAAACACAACTTAAGGCAATAACGTGCATATGGTGACCACGTAAGTAAGTTTTTTAAAAATACTTTCTATTTCTTACGTCTTCATTTGTCCCGTCTGAGTAAGGCTCTTAGTCAAAAACATTCTTCTTTTATTGTCCTGTCTTTATATTTCAAGCTTCCACATGCCCTGTTCTTCTATTTCCTAAATAAAACTAATACATTTATTATATATATATAAATTAAATCCAACTTACTTACAGCTTAATTCATATGGTGATCCCATAAAATTTTTAAATTATTGGTCAAAGTTAGTTTTCACAGCTTCACGTTTTATTTGCCTTTTTTTTTTCGAGTGATATAACAACATAGTACAGGAGTGACCTTTACCTTGGTGAGTACAAAATTAGGTTCTGTAAGCTTCTCTACAATATTGAAGTGGTCTGTATCGGGTACATCCAAATAGCTGGTTTTCACTCTTAACTTTCTCAGCACCTGAAAGGTGTGGAGATTTTCTTTATCATGTTCATAGACATTCGTTAATAAATGAGAACGTTGATAATGCTTTACACAAAGAAGAAAATAATTTTAAAATTGATGATGTGTTGTGTAGCTATGAATCAATCAGTTATTTAGTTGCAATCTATCACTAGAACATATTTTGAAAACATAATATAATAATAGATAAGTCAGTGAACTCTTTTCCTTCCTCTTTTGTAGAGAGCGCAACATTATATGTAGTGCTCAGATTGTTTTCACTCATAAAATTTTGCATTTTTTATAATTTTAATTATGCTATATTTATTTTGTCATAAAAAGAAAGATTTAAAAAATGGTTCAAACATTTTAATAATTCTTATATGTTTTGGGAGTTCAAGAAACATGTGACATGCTGAAGCAAGAGTCGCCATCTTAGGGACATTTTCATTAGGCGCTTATCAATGTCATAGTGCAATCGCTATGAAAATGAATATGTCTGATGAATATATCAATCTATTTCTATCTGAATCTTCTAAGAAGAAAATTGAGAACCATAATCGATTCTGAGGACGATAATTGAGAACCATAATCATGTGGTTCTGAGGAAAATAATTTTAGGTAGGATACATGTATATATATATTATGCAAATTTCATTTATACTTATATGAATTAATTTTTTTTTGTACTGATGAAGGCACTTGACGAAATGTTTACATTTGTATTCTATATGATCATGAGTAAAGCTGAACTTACGGTGTTTTATTTTCACAAATTGTTTGTGTCTAATCTAAGTTAGAAAGAAGCATTTAAAGTAGCATCATGCATATCCCCACAAATTTAGTATAATATCATCAACTTCTGACATGGATTCTAAAAGTTGAAGACTATTTTTTAAGGTCTTTAGAAATCTCAAGGGAAAAAAATGAACAATTCAAGGAATGTAAAGAGTTAATAAATAATTTCGAAATAATTTTTTTTTCTCCAACTCTTTGACTCCTATCAATTAAGATGCTTGTCTTACCATCTCCATTTCTCCACTCTGGCGTCTAAACTCTGGAGGATCATATTCAGCCACAGCAACAACGATGTGACGATCTTGAGATTGATGTGCGATCTCCTGCACAAACTGATGAGGACTTAATCGCCAAGCATCAACCCTGTTCATAAAACATTACTTATGATCGGGGAATTTGAGTTCTTTCTTAAAACAATCATGCACAACTTAAAAATATTTTCATTTTCATATGTTTCTTTTTCATACAAAGGGGTGAGGAGAGAGAGAGGTATGAAAGTTTAAAAAATTTCTTTTTTTTTTTTTTTACAAATCCTGGTAATAATATACGTTCACATTATTTCTTTTAGTATATTCAAAAAAAGTTTTAGTACTACGTTCACATAAGTTCTAATACAGACAGAAGAAATCTCACAAAGTTTAAAATTGCACCAAAACACATCGAGTCAAACTCAAACTTACTCGGTTAACTCTAACGGCCCATTTATTGATGTTTTAACTAAGGGCCTCAAATCATACACGCCACTAATTAGAACAGCACCTGTAACAAAGTATGACATATTATTATTTAGACATCAGTGAAATTGTGGTAAGTATCATCAAAATCAAAGCCTAATTGAATTATTGCATTTCAAGCCCCTGGCACTAACTCTGCATACAAATTTACAGTCATGAGCTATTCATCTTATTAATGTGCCCACAGCTTCAGGCAACGTCTGTGTTCATCCAGCTGCATGTCTCTGAAGCCAAACAATGAGGTATCCAGACAATTCACTGACCAGTATTCTTGTGAAGTCTCACCTTTGATCAGATCCCTATCAAATCCATCAAGCTCTGCCATTAACATCATTGCTGCCAAGTGTGCTCCGGCGCAGTGCCCAGACAAGTAGATACCACTGTAAATAAAGGCACTGATTCTATATTGGCGGTCTAGGTTACAAACAAACATAGATCAAGACACTGGATTGGTAAAAAAAAAATATGATGTTAAGCTGGTTGTAGATTAGTAATAAATTAACTTCTGTAAAAATTCAAAACGGATTGAGGATGAATATACAATGGAGGAGAGTTAATCAGTCAAAAAAAATTGATGTAAAGGCAAATGCATTAACATATTTTTTTCTTTTTTTTTTTATATGAGAATAGTAAGCATCAAGAATATAAATACCCCCAGAACATGCCACAAGGCTATAGTAATATTGAAATAGAAGAATTTGGTTAAAAGATGAAAAGTGAATAACAAGATCCCTTATGAAAGTGATGCATTCAAATAAAATTATTGTGCTTAATGTCAGACCAAACTTGCAAATCGATTGTTGTTTCATTTAGATTATTTGCTGTTGAGTTTTTTCAACTTAGTAAAAATGCAAACAGAAAGTTAGTTTAAAAAGAAAAGGTCTTCTTAACCCTACCTGCTCTGTCTTTCCTTAGCTATCTTGATGATAAGACAAAGAGCTCGTTTTATTTGCAACACAATCGTGTTTAATGATACTGGAGGATTAAAAAAAAAAAAATTTAAAATTTACATCAATTTTAAAATCAACCCTACCATCAAAATCAAATCATAAAAAACACTGCCATCTAACCATAAAAATACCAAATGATTGCCGTACAAGACCACAAGGACAATAATTCTCAATTTAGTGGTGATTTCTCTGTGCACCCTGCATAATGTATACTTTGATTGGTTATAAATAATAAATATAAATATTCCAGGCGTTTCAGATTGGCTTTCATTCTCAGCTTATTCAGGGACTTTTCCCCAGCTCTTCCCTTTAATTAAGGAAGAAAAAAAAAACAATTTGTATTGTTATTTCCTTTCTTCACATTTGAGATTAAATCATTAGAAAAATTAATACAATGTAAAGATATAAGTTATGTTGCCAGGATTTTGATGGGGGTCACATTTAGACCAACAATAACTGACCACACAGCCATTCTTTAATTTGCAAAATATTTACCATCAGGAGTTAGGTCATAACCTATGCTAATGACACTGGCGCCAGCATCACACAGAGGCACTGCCATAAAACTGGAAGTTTCCCGACTAGGATAAGAAATTATAAAAGGAAAAATAAAAGCATTGCTATTTTTGTTTTAAAAACATTTCATTTTTAAAATATACTTTGAATTCTTGAGAACTATAGTGATGTTTTTTTAGTCAAAATCTCCACTTCAGGAAAGTGTTTTTAAAAAGTTACAAGGCTTGAGTAGGATTGTGATAATAATAAAGAGTGAATGATAAACTGAGATGGCGAGTGATAAACTGAGAGGGCAAATGATAAATGAGAGGGTGAATGATAGATAAGAGGGTGACTTAGAGGATGAATATGACAATGAAGCAATTTCTGAAAGAGTGAGTTTTCATTTACCTTAATTCTTTAACTTGCCAGTATCCACCATGGATATATGCAAATATGGGAGCACCTGAAATAATTCTAAATGACATCATGAAATGAACACAGAATCACACATGCCAACCTGTACGGTTTAAACATACTTTTTGTAGCATGCCATATATATATTATATATATATACCTTTGCCAAGTTGTACAGTCGTACAGGCTTTATATATATATATAATATACATTTGCCAAGTTGAATGGTCGTACAGGCTTTTCTGTGGTTTTTCATTGGATTTAGAAAATAATATTTTCGCAAGACACGCATTCAAAACTGGCGTTGCAATAAATTCAATGTTTGACAACAAGAAGCTTAAATCTCATTGGCCATCTAAATTTAAAACTGAAGGGGGGTCTCATTAATCTCATTCCTTAATACTAATGGTATTCCTTAACACAAATGGTATTTCTTAATACTAATAGTATTCCTTAATACTAATAGTATTTCTTAATACTAATGGTATTATCTACTTTGAGTAGGCTGTTCTCCTTTATTTTATAAGTATATGTTATTCAGAGCAGAAATCAATGAGAATTGTAGGCTATATCACATTGTATTTTTTTTTAAATTTATTTTTATTCCAGCTGGAAACTTCCTAATGACATAATAATCTATCAACATAGCACATGGAGTTTTAAAAAAAAAAAAGACTTCTATCCTCTGGAAATTTTCCATAAGTATTGTAAGATGTAAAATTAGGTTAAATGTTGACTGTAAACTGAACTCAGTTAGTTTGTCAACACTACGTGATGATATATTACCACATTAATTTAAACAGGAATCTGTTTAACTATAGCTAGTATAATTGAATTATGTCTCATAACATCTAAATTTCTATAAAATTCATCATCACACATTGCATTCAAAACATAGATAAAAATTATGAAAAAGTTATGAATTATTTATTATTTTTCAAGTTTTAATTTTTTCTGACAGTTTTTCATGCTATTGTACAGTTTTTTGGGGTAAATTATTGTACAGCTTATTGATCCCACAGGTTGGCATGCATGCACAGCATTAGAAAAACAATCAAAATGAAAGTAAGACAAGTGACAATTTGAACTAAAATGAAAAAAGTTGTATGGGTATTCACTTAGTATACTTAATTTTTTTTAAAAGGGAGGTATAATTTTTTTCCTTTTCATTTTAAAGCCTATAAACTTAAATACCATACAACCATATGATATAAAATGGTGAAGACAAAATTACTTTAAAAAAGAGAATTCATGTATATCCCAAAGATTCTGTTAACAATTTCAAGAATTAAACGTTTGTTTTAACAATTATTTTGTTTAAAATTCCATGTGATTTGTATTTAACAGTTATCATTTAGTGATCATTAGTAACATAACTTACATTTCCACAAAAAAAATTCATTTATATTTCTTTACATTTTATTTTAATTAAAAGTTTTTAAAAAATGAATGTGAACATAGTCAAATACCAATCTATAAAATAAAACAAAGAGGAATTTGTTGTTGGGGCTTTGTTGTGTAACTTTCAAATGACGTGCTGTTGTTTTTTTTTAACAATACAGTTATAGTGTGTGGATTAAATGGCCAGAAGGGTATTGACAGTTTCTGATGACATACAAGGATAAATGAGATGACAAATTTTCCATGTGAGAATCTGGATTAAATGGGAGAAGGTTATTTGCAGATGCTGGTTACACGCAAGACTAATTGAGATCATTTTTACGAGTGAGAATAGGGATTATATGGGCAAAACGGTATTCGCAGATGCTGGTAACACACAAGACTAAATAAGGTGATACATTTTAACAGGTGAGAATCAGGAATAAATGAAGTAAAATCAAACCATTCTTTGAAGTATTTTTCTTATGGAAGATATCAAACTTCTGTTTCTCTGAGTCTCCGTAGCTTATTTCTGTTTCACAATCAAGTGTCCAAAGTGAGTTTCTGCTACCTGGATATTTTTTTTAAAAGAAAATGCTGACAATGATGAGCTAATCTGACAGAATCTTATTAATCAAATAAACTCTTTAGTTTTAATTTTCCAAAAAAATCTTCAGCAAATTTATTTTTTCAAGACCAGTTTTAAAATTACATTAAAGTAACAGGTTTCTTTATTTTTTTTTGTATCCACTCATGAACTTGCAGATTTTTGACTGGCTGTATGTCTTAAGGTTATGAAACAAACCCTGGGCTAAAGCTTCTATGTGGGCTGCAATAACCTCCTCTGGAGCCATTCTGTGGGACCATTGCCGTGGAGAGTAGTGGTAGTCCAATTCCTTTGAAATGAAAGCTCAGCATTTTTATTGGCACATTTGTAAATAGAGAATTAAAAAAATAGAAAATGGTATCAGTACTATCAGATATGTCTATAAAGTAAAAGTGTAGCAATCGCACCATATATATTTTTCAAACCATTTTTAACACTTGCACTTTTTAGTATAGATTATAATATATCACATGAAGAATTGCATGAAGATAAAGAAATTTCTTAATTTTATTTTGTGACCAAAGATTTATTACCTGATCGGGAATAGCAGTC
The DNA here is from genome assembly GCA_964017045.1 of Omphiscola glabra. Classification (NCBI taxonomy): domain Eukaryota; kingdom Metazoa; phylum Mollusca; class Gastropoda; family Lymnaeidae; genus Omphiscola; species Omphiscola glabra. The sequence goes on from OZ024808.1 coordinate 26,952,948, forward strand.
ATTTTTTTTTTTTTTAATTTGATGTGTCTTGGTCTATATAACTTGCACTTTATGATTTATTCTGTAATTTAAGAAATGCTGAGTAATGAAGAAATAATTCATAATGCAGGTGTAAAGCCCTCTTTGCACAAATATACATTAAAATTAAAAAAAGGACTTGAAAACAGAGGAAATAAAAATAAACATTCATCTACATACACTGACATCAATTTCCATACAGTGACATCAATCATCATTCAGTTAAGAAAAAAGATTCTAAAAGACACTGTCTTGCAAAATTAATTAATTTGTTTATAACAGTACACAAATAAAGAATTTTTCAAAGGTAAGATTAAATTGTGACAATCTAACACTTAATTTTTAAAAAAATATTTTAAAAGATTTATTTCTCATCTCCTGCTGGGTCACAACAATCTTAATTTGAAAGTGTGATATTAAAGGTATAGTTTTAAAATAAAGATATTGATAAAAACTTTATTTGTTGCATTCAAATGTCGGGAAAAATTCTTCATAACACTGAATTTTAAAAAATCCCATTATGGTGAAAGGAATTAAGTTTCCCTTATTTCCTTCTACCTCATCTGATTGCAGTCTCTTATCCTGTATTATCATTTATGATGAAACAGGTTTTACTTGTTCGTAAGTTTGGATTAGTTTATCAACATTTATACATTTACATAGACCAGTGAGTGGTCTGCAACTTGCGGTTCTGGAGCCACATGCAGTTCTTCAAATGTGGCTCTCTCTTTGTATTAATCTATGATGCCATTTAAACAATACGCTGGTCAATGGTCAAAAAATTTTCTTAGCAGGTGTAACTTTAAAAAATTACTCCTAACTCAAAACAGGTTTGCTAGCAGTCATGGATGCAAGCATTGCTGAATTAAGAAATTAAACAGTTTACATTATTTATAAAAAAAAGATATGAACAATATGTGATAAGTGTATGTTGATTAGCAAATCAAATTTTATTAGCACCCAGCTTATAGTAATTCAGTTTAACCATTAATATCAAAGCTGTTATCAATTCATGCACTTGTTATTCAAATTCAATGACAATCACACACAATGTGACAATGACTATTTAATTTATGATAGGCTGAATGATAATTGTTTTACTAGCAAAAAATTTTAAAATTAAAAAACCCATTAACATTAGTTTGCAAACCTACTCACCCTACAGTAGCCTGCAGGCACCTTTCTACAACTATGATAGCTGAAACATTGGTAACATTATAATACAAAGTATCATCATGCTTATACTCATAGATAGTTCTCCTATCCCACAAATTACAGTTGCTAAAACCGTGCTAATTCTATTTCTATTGTCGTGTAGTTTTTTGTTTTTTTTACTTCTTCATTCAATCTCAATCAGCCAACAAGTAATAAAATAGATTACATGCAATGACATTTTAATTGTTTTGTTTTTTTTCAATTTGAAACAACCCCTTGTTCGTTCATGACAGGCGAAATTAGAATTAGCAACCTCTACTGGACAGAATGCAAAACTCAAACATAGTTTGGTGTACAGGTGTCTTTTCTACAGTACAGGGATGAGGAAGGGGGTCAAAAAAGTTAGAAGAGTTACTTTTCTTAAATGTGTATCAACCTGGTCATGACCTAAAGCCTAAGAGAACTATGCATCTTGTAGGTCTCACCTTACCCTCCCGTTCGATCAAATGCCGTACCTTGTAATATAGAGATTAATATTATTGTTCTGTTACTGTGGTCTCAATTCATGGTCCTAAACTCCATCCACGAATACAATAGTAACATTATTGCAACGCAAAGGAGGATCTAGGCTAGATTCTAGCGTTTGCTCATAAGCGGCGGTGCAGTTGTAAATTAAGGATCCATATTTATTTATTTGCCAATTAATAAATGCGAGCCTTTTTAAAAAAAAATAATAATGTGTTATTTATGTAGATCGGCCTTTTTTTAAAAAAAGTTTGTTATTTATGTAGGCATGTGGCTGTGGAGTGGATGGTGTGATACATTGACTGAGAGGCCGGCGACAGACGGTGCAGTAGTGGCGTAGGATAGGGTAAAGGGGGCGTCAACAATGTTTAAGCAATTTTCGACCACCCCCCCCCTTTTTTTTTGTCAACAACTGTCAAACTTTCAGTGACCCCACCCCAAGTAATTATGTCAACATTTGTATACCACACCCCCACACACACAAAGAATTTTAATATAAATAAATATATAAATGCGTTTTACTTTGTGCTGGTCTATTTTAATACGTATCCGGAAATTTGATCGAAAGAAATTTGGTCGACGGAAAATTGATCGACGGAAATTTGATCGAACGGAAATTTGGTCGAATCGTTTTTTTTATTTATACGTTAAAATTTTGTTTTACTACATAGTATAGTGCGTTCAAAAAGAAATTTGACGAAAATTTTAACGTCTTGACTGAAAAAAAGATTCGACCAAATTTCCGTTCGATCAAATTACCGTCGATCAATTTTCCGTCGACGAAATTTCTTTCGATCAAATTTCCGGTAACCATTTTAATAACCCAAAATTGTAGGGAAAACATTTTATTACATCTTTAGCTTGTAAATCAAGAAGTTAAAAAGTTTTTCCACTTAACCTTTATAATGCAGAATCAATGAAAAGGTTGTTAAAAACGAATCATACTTTTTGGTGGAAGTATAAATATTCAAGCTTGAATACTGAACTTTATAAAAGAATCGCCCACTATATGTCAAGGTAAATGACCAATTATTTCTATTAGAAATTCTAACCAGAAAAATAAGCACCGGGGCGCCACTAGGATGAGTTCTATCCCCTGTACTGTATACAAGCGACACCGTTCCAATCTTAAAATTTGCTGATACCACCATCGTTGGCTTAGAATCTAAGGGAGAAGGCTTATACTTATACCGCAAATTAGTTACAGTTACAAGCTTTATCAATTGGTACAATGAAAATTTTCTACAGCTGCATTTCTAAAAAAAACTAAGGGAATGGTTGTTGATTTCAGGAGGGGGAAACAACAGATTACAGATCTCAACGTAAAAAAATCAAAGTGTAGAGAAAGTAAAGACATATCCATACTTAGGTGTCACCATTAATAATAAGCTAACAAGGCATGAGCACGGCCAAATGCTGTATGAGAAATTCAACCAAAGACTGTTCTACCTCAAACAAAAGCTGTACAATTTCAGCGTAACGTAAACAAACAAGTCGTTAACATATTATACAGTGCAACAATTGGAAGCCATTTTAATTTCAATGTTACCTGCTGGTGGGGGAATTCATCGTCTGATATTAAACACAGAATAAACAGTGAAATAATTTAATGTGGATGTCTTGTGTTCAAATTGTTTTATTTATTTGCTGGAAAAGTACAATGCAACCAAAAAACATTTCCATTTGTTTGGATCAATAAAAGAATCTTATCTCATCTTACAGCTGACAATCATAGCATAGTTTCTAGCTGCTATAGTCTTCCCAGGGAGTAGCCATGTGTTGCTCTATCGTAACAATGGGCATAGTAGCTGATTTATTATTTTCATCTTGTGGAACTGATATACCAGACAAGTCAAAATCATTCTCATCTTTCATTCAGCAATTAAAATAGAAGCATTGTCAGTGTGAGCAATAATTGTCTCTTAGCAGCTACTTACATATGTCGAATCCTTTTTTGTCGAGGAGCAGGTGGTAATTTCTTATGCATTGTCGGTGCTGTTGAACATGCTATTTCAACATGACTTGTGATGCAAAATGGGTGTTACAGATTTTGCAAATCCGTTCAAGCAGTGATGTTATTATTGTTACTCACTTTACTTTCCCATAATTCTAAAAATATCGTCTTCCTACTCTATTAATATCATTTATCTAGACTTCACATGACACTTGAACCTTGTCCTTGTTCCATACCCGCAACATGATCGCAAACATACCGCCCTAGTCATTTGTGACAAACAGAATCTAAAGGCGAAGAGAGCGCAACTATTTACATCTCTTGCACTAAAAAAGTGTGCTAACATTCTGACCAGTCATCAGCAGCGCACAGACAGACACACATTAAATAAATCTTATATTGTTAAATGCCTAAAAAATATACAACTATTTTAATTTACACTCATTAAATTTGTTAAAATAATGTAATAACCAGTCAATTTTTTAAGATTAAAATTTTAATAGAGAAAACATGATTGTTGGCGTCAACTAATCTAAATACCCCCCCCCCCCCCTTTTTTTTGGTCAACAATTGTCAAACATTTCCACCCCTCCCCCCTATTTTATTGACATAATTAATGGACGACCCCATGGTATAGGGGTTGGTCAATCCCAGGCGGTCATTTTTTTCGTATAGTAGTATATATTATGAATATTAATTAATATCAGGCTTATATCTTTACGGTTACGCAAATGGGAGAAATCCTCGATACCTTTTCCAACCGTCCGTAAATTTACAGAAAGTCCGTAAAAATTCGACACACAAAATATTTACGCTTAATGACTTAATGTAGGCATGTTATCGTAGGATTGTTCTTCCTTATATTATATGACAAAGATTTATATAATTGTTAGAGACAGGGTCGTTCCAAGGAAACCCGGTGCCCCTTATTATATAGAAAAATTCCCCGGGCGGACAAGTAAAAAGGCCATTTTGGTGCCCCTTGTCTTTGAGAAGTAGTATACTTGGGATTTTATCGTTCATTTCACTAGTGATAGGACTATCTAAAGACGATTTTGACGGACGCCCGCACGTCGCCCAACCCTGGTTAAGGATATATAATATATAAATACTTAATATATAACTTAAATAGTTGATATAATAAAATTTATACGCCAACAGTTATTTTTTAATGATTTTTAGCTCAATAGTTTTAAATAAGTTTTAGCTATTTATATTTAATGTGTCGTAAAAAAGTTTGTCCGTAAATTACTAAACACTTTGAAGATTGTAAATATTTGTCAGTAAATTTTAATCTGTCCACACAATGTTAGCTCAAATTGTTCCTAGTACGGCCGAGTACGGAGTAGCTTATGGGGCCATCCATGTCCACAACGTACGTCAATATTCTCCGTATTGACTATTTAACTTCATTTTTACTTAATGCTTAAGGCCTATTTTAACTATGTCAAACAGAGGGAAGGGGTGGTCAGCCAAATCACTATGGATCCACCAATGCCCCAATAATTCTTTTCAAAACAATAATAATAGTAATAAATAATCGGCATCGGCCTAATTGCCCTAATAATAAAATTAAAATAGAAATCTCAAAAGAAATTCAAATAATGGAACTCTTTATATATTCAGTAGAATTTTGAGGGCATACCTCAGTACATTATATTTATAATTTATGCCTACTATGTCGATACTATGTCATGCCTGTACACTGTACAGTACACAATATAAATTTTAATGGGAAAGTTTTGATAAGTACGTACAACACAACGAAAGTGTAGACTGAAAGCCTTTTACCTCTACGGTGAAAAGAACAAATGAAAATTACACATAATCAAATTAAAAGAAGTAGATAAGTAGTGACAGAAATTCGCCTTTTTAAATCTCTAGACACTGTAAAGGCTGTCATAAAAAGTATGAGACAGAAAGTGGGGCCATTTACTAATACTGGGTGTGTGTACGCTACATTTTCTATTTTTAGATATGCTGATTACCCAATGAGTAATTTATTATTCCACTTACAGCCTTGTAAATAAAATGCCTATTATTTACGCAACACAAAAGAACAAAAACAGTTTAAAAAATATTTTAAATTATATATAAAAACTAATAAGTTCATGACTTAAACAACGTATTATCTAAAACTATTTTAAATAACCGAAGATCTTTTGTTTGGCATGTTAATGCCGTAAGCAGCTCCTGACGTCACTTAATATTTCTTCCGCCATGACCGTGCGATAGGTTGTCCGACTCATCGATCGAGCTTAATAGTTACGAAAATGTCGGGCAACGTCGGTATGGAACATCTTATTCCTATAGTGAATAAACTACAGGATGTATTTGCTTCTCTTGGAGTTCCTTTATCTCTAGATCTTCCCCAAATTGCTGTAGTAGGAAGCCAGAGTGCAGGAAAAAGCAGTGTCCTCGAGAACTTCGTTGGCAGGTCTGTAGTCTGACTTGTAGTCTTGTTCATTCCGTTTTGTGTCGAATGAATTTATTTTTTCTAACACGTTGATTTGTCTTTTTTACGTCATTGCTCAATCATAATTGTTATGGAAGATTGTGTTTTGCATCAAACTGTTGCTTTGTTACTACCCGATACGTTGTCCAAATTGTTAAAATGCATAAATTGGTACGACGGCTTCGACAGTAAAAACTAAAAAGGGGCGTCGCCGGTGTTGTAAATCAAATTAAACCATATTTATTAATGACTCGTTTTACACACTAATGTGTGATCCATACTGCACTGTTATGTAATATTCTAACAAATTAGTTAACTTCTGCATATAATCAAGCATTCCCTAACATATTTTCTGTTATTTTTAGCTTAATTAAATACAGCAGACACAACTTTTGACACTGAGACTAATGACACAAATCACAAGCATCACTTCAGACTCAGTTCAGTGTGTCAGGCCAGAACCAAAACTAAATAATTAAAAAAAAAACAACAGCAAATGAGTTACACTTATGCCTCAAATCAAGCATCTGCATTTCCAAAAATGTTTCTTCCATTTCACATTGTAATGTATTTTTATTCTTAAACTTATTTATTGTAGGTTAGATTCAAGCATCAGGCCAAAATAAAAATTAAATTAAAAAATAAGTCTTAATATACTGAAAGACGACTTATTATTTTGAATTGAGATGGATAATGTTTCTAAGAGTTGAAGTAGTTGAAGATATTTATTCTTACTCATTTGAAGTTAGGCCATCAATAGCAAACAGAGAGCTGATATAGATGTAACACTTATTGGGCCATTTTTATGTTTAGAGCTATGCTTAATAAATAGACCTATAATTTATATGATTTCTATGGAATTGAAATAAAAAAATGTTCATTTATATTTTATAATTATTTTTAAACTTATAGATGTCATAAATGTGATTATAGTAGGTCTATTGATATTTACCATAGAAAGATATTGGAGTAGTTTAAAATGGATCAATTACTATTTTACAGAGATAAAATTTGCCCTTTCTTTACATACTATATTAATTTTACCAATTTATGTCATAGAGAAAGAACTTGTGACATAATATTACATACATTAGTATTGGGAAAGGATAGCATGTTCTATGATTATATCCTGTTAGTAAGAGCAATCCTTATATTAATTTAAGTTTTTTTAAGTGTAAACATAGAACCAATCATTGAAGAACTTAACTCAAATCAGCTAATTTGTCATTTTATCAAAGCTTATAAGTTATAAGCTACAATTAAATTACTTATTCACAGAAGTCAATCAAGTTGTGGGCATGTATGCTCTGTTGGGGTGATGTTTATAGGTTGCAATCCAAAAGGCTAACCTTATTTATAATATTAACACTTATAACAACATAAAAGTCTGTAGTTACTAAATTAACATTATTTTTCATCTATTTGCGAATATATTAATTTCAGTCTGAAGTACCCTCTTCTCTTCTGCTTATTTCCTTTAAATTTTGCACATAATGCATTTACATAGGAATTATCTTTAAATTTCTAATTTTAACTCAGTTTAAAAATATCATGCAAACCCATATACATATTATTTATTAATTATTGCTTTTCTTAAAAAAAAAAAAACAAACAGGGAAGAAAATGATGACACTATCTCAAAATTTTGAACTTTTGTTGTTTGCTTTCATTATATTAAGCTTTAACTATTTTTCCTAATGTGATTTTTTTTCCTCCAATAATACAGTAGAGTAGTTGTTGGTGACTGGACAACGGAAGCTATTGTGTGAATCTCACAGTTTATGTTGCTAGGGTTTACTGGGTGACATTGTTTTCTGTTCCATGATATCCATCATGTTAATTTATGTTAAAATCTTTCTATATTGATGAGAGAGAAAACAATTATGACATTTTCAAGTGCAGTCTAGTGTGTAATTGGAAATCTAATAAGGGTCATTGTCAAATGAGACTGCTGAAACAATATTTCTCATTGAGTGACCCCAAGAAATGGAAAAGATAAGCCAGCAAAAGGATGCACACATTGTAATGAGAAGATGTACAGTGTAAAGCTATTTTGGTGTGTAGCTGAAATTACCAGCTGATACCTATGTAACAGATGTTGGTTTAATTCCATGGGTTCCCAAATTGAATTATAATAATCCCTTCTTTTGTGGCTATATCAATTCATATTGTTATTTGTTTATAGAAAGTATAAGAGATATTTTTAGTGCATGGGTCAATAAAGCCCAATAGTGAAAGAGATATCATTTTTTAAGTTTTACCAAAATAATCTACAAATTAAAACTTTAAATTCACTGAGAGAAAGCAACAAAAAATACAACCAAGTAAAAAAAAATACAACCATGTGTGCCAGCTGTTAAAGACATAATGGATATTGTGCTCTATATGAATGATTAGTTATTCAACATCTACATCAGTGGTTCTCAAAGTGGGTGCTGCTGTAAAGCATATGATAGTGAAAATTAAAAGGGCAACAATGTCTTGGCTTTACCCGTTCTTTGCTGCTCATTTGAGAAATTCTTTTTTAAAAATCAGTTCAAAATGTCTTTATTACATCTGGTAACTTTTACTGTTGGAAAGCATACATGTACAATATATTTCTTTTCAGAGATTTTCTTCCTCGTGGTTCTGGCATTGTCACAAGGCGACCATTGGTTTTACAGCTGATGTACAGTAGAGTAGGTCAGTATTATTTAAATTGATAAAATATGGAATATATTAGATATGATCTTTTTTTATCAACAATGAGGTTGTTTATTTATTATTGAATTCATTACTTTGTTTCTTCTTCTTCAATGTTTTGAGGGCCCACGATCAATGAATTGATCATTATGGCTCCTATAGTTCAGAAGGGTTTCTGTGATATAATTATGAGGAATCAACTTTAGTGGCCTCTTATATAAAAATCCAGTTATTTTTTAATTCATTTTCACCAGAATATGCTGAATTTGTTCATTGCAAGGGAAAGAAGTTCACTGACTTTGCTTTGGTTCGTAAGGAAATTGAAGATGAGACAGACAGAGTTACAGGCAGCAATAAGGGAATTTCGAATATACCAATTAATCTACGAGTTTTTTCCCCAAATGGTATAAGTACTTTTTTGTCATTACATTTTTAAAAATATTATAATTTTGGTTTCTTGAATTTACAAATCATAAGTAAAAGAAAGTTCTATGCTATGTATTACCATTTGTGATAATGACTGCCTCTATCCCCAGTCCTCAACTTGACACTTATTGATTTGCCGGGAATGACCAAGGTGCCAGTAGGTGACCAACCAGCTGACATTGAACAGCAAATTCGTGGCATGCTAATGGAGTTTATCACCAAAGAGTCCTGCCTCATCCTTGCTGTCACCCCAGCCAACTCAGATTTGGCCAACTCTGATGCTCTTAAAATTGCTAAAGAAGTGGACCCCCAAGGTCAACAATGTTTTTTTTTTATATTCATTTAGAAATCAAAGGATAATAATTAATAAAACAGTTTAAAATGTATTGTATAAAGTTGAATATAGCGATATGATAATCATAGAATCTATAAACTTAGTAACCACTGTGTCTTTGATTAGAAGCTGATCAGAAAATAATTTCATTATGTAGTAAATTGCACTGTCCTCCATATCTGTTTCCTTATATCGTACATTATGTGTACCAAATGTAACCTTTAGGTACTGTTTTTATTATTCAGGCCTGCGAACGATTGGTGTGATAACTAAATTAGATTTGATGGATGATGGAACAGATGCTAGGGAGATTTTAGAAAATAAACTTCTCCCTTTAAGAAGAGGTAAGTTATTACTGGTTAGGGTGGATCTCAGACTTAGTTTAATAAAAAGACAAACATTAAATGTCAAGTCAAATGGTAATACAAGACCCAGTGATGTTTGCCTTCATTACATTTTAACAAATTTGCATCTGTTTCAGGTTATATTGGTGTTGTCAACAGAAGTCAAAGAGATATTGAAGGGAAAAAAGATATCCGAGCTGCACTGGCCGCTGAACGGAAATTTTTCTTGTCACATCAATCATACCGGTGAACTTGAAAATTTTATTTGTTTGGAAAATTTGTTTACATTATTTCTTCGCCCTGAAGTGATAGCGCTGGTCCTAGGTGGGAACATTATATACTAAAGGTCATGTAGAATATTAAATCATAAAGAAACTGGAAAAATCTTTCAGTTTTTTAATGAGCATCTTCTTTCCTTTTTTAAAAAATATTATTTCAACGCCCTGAAGTGATGGTGCTGGTCCTAGATGAGAACATTATATATTAAAGGCTATTTAGAATATTAAATCGGTAAGAAAGAAACTGGAAAAATCTTTCAGTTTTTTTAATGAGCTTCTTGTGTGTAATGTTTTAAAATAGTATACCTATCTTAATCCAACAAGAAAGGAATGCAATGTATTAAATTTTATTTTCACAGACACATGGCAGACAGACTTGGCACTCCCCACTTGCAGAAAGTTCTGAACCAGCAACTGACCAATCACATTCGGGACACCCTCCCTTCACTGCGCAACAAACTCCAGTCTCAAATGTTAGCCATGGAGAAGGAAGTTGAGGAGTACAAGAACTTTCGCCCTGATGACCCAGCCAGGAAAACTAAGGCCATGATGCAGTGAGTACAATTCAAAATGAAGAAAAGCAAACAAATTAATTGCAAAGAACATTGTTATTGACTGTTTAACCCTTTTGTTACCGACTTTCAATTACCAAGGATGTCACATTGTCGTCATTACAAAAAAGCAAAAAACTTTTCTGAAATACCAAGGATGTCACGTTGAAGTCATATTTCAATGCTATATATTTATTTATTCGTTAATCTTTAGAGAAGTTAAAAAGCGAATCGGTACAGAAAATACATTGCTTTTAACAAGATCGGTAATCATAATTTACTGTTTGAATGCCTCAATAATAATTAAATAGTCTCCATCAAGATATCCAAGGGAGGCACTGTCAGTGTGTCATCAGATTTAAATCCAAATTAAAAAAAATCGGCACATCACCACTTGGGTGGTTTACTTTAAAATAAAAAATATTTATTTTCTCTGGATTGAGATTTCGGATTTACAATGCACGACCTGCTAAATAAATATATCGATGCCACTAGTAAGCACAGCTGTAACATGCATTACTTTGTTTTTAAACTTGGACCTATCAGTCTTACAGTCCTGGTTACTCTACGATTTTGACGTACAAGCTACGATTTTAAGATTTTTTTGTTATTATACCACAAAATCTTTAAGAGATGTTGTTGAAAAAAAAATGTGCCATTAGTTTTTCCAATTAAAAAATAGTTTCACACAATTTGGATACCACACCTTATTAATACTTTGGCACAGAACGTTCTTATTAGTAAAGTAATTTTTTATTTCAATAACTTCAATTTTATGTTGAACTGACTTGAGTTTGAACCACGTTAGACGATTTCAAAAGTAACCCTTTCCTCACCAGGGACAGACTGCAAAAATGTTATCTGCACATACACCCACATATTAATTGATATCTATAGCAGATACACGCAGTGGCATAGCTAGGGTTAGTGCTACCAGGGACAGACTGCAAAAATGTTATCTGCACATACACCTTCATATTAATTGATATCTATAGCAGATACACGCAGTGGCACAACTAGGGTTAGTGTCGCCTGGGAGGAGCCAAGATTTGTGCCAACCCCTTCCATGACAAAAAAATTGCAGTTCGCCGTCCCTAATGATAAAGTTAAAAGTGCCTCCTGGGGGAACGCCCATCCGCATCTGTCTTCCTTCATCCCTGGATACACACCATCAAAACAAAGTGACAACAGATTGCAATATAATTTATAAATGTCAGTCTTTTACTTTTGGAAGTGACCTTGTACGTCATCGGCTTAATCCGATCTGACTGGGCATGCGAGTAGTTATTGTAAACATTAAAATTTAACATATAATATACAGCTTTGTAAGATTTTGAGATGGTATAGTACTATTCAGAGATGATTTTCTATGATTTTGGGAGTTCCAGGGTAACCAGGTCTGTTCTTAACTGAACTCGCCTTTTCTCTGTACAGAATGATCTCCCAGTTCAGCACTGACTTTGAGAGAGATATTGAAGGCTTTGGTACCCATGTCTCCACTGAGGATTTGTCAGGTGGTGCTAAAATCAACAGAATTTTTCATGAAAGATTTCCATTTGAGCTGGTGAAGGTGAGCGTTAAGACCTTATAATCTCTGTTACTATCTATAGAAAAGTTTAACCCACTGCGCTAATTTAGTAGAAGACAACTTAGCTTAGCTCTTTTAGCTATTTTCTGGCTTAGCTCTTTTAGCTATTTTCTGATGTGTGATATCAGAAATGTTTGCAAAAAAAAATAAAAAAATATTGGCAATTCTATTACACTTTTTTTAAAAACAAATTGACGTTTAGATAGACTAAATAAATGTAATGTGTATCTCTCAAACATTGTTCATTTACCATGGTGAGCTACACTTAATAGTGCTAGTTTGCTTGGATGCTGGTACTTTAAAAAAAAATAGAATTAAATAATGAAAAAAAATTTTTAATATTAATTTTATGTATCGCTCTAGTAATTATTTTATTTTTGTACTATTTTTTATTTGACAGATGGAGTTTGATGAAAGAGAACTTAGGAAAGAAATTGCCATCACCATTAAAAATATTCACGGTATCAGGTACATATCACATAAGATTGCTTAGTTAGTGATGATGTGTCGATGGATGCAACAAGAAAAAGTTGATAATTACCATCATCCATTAGCTATTTGGGCACATGCTATTAGGCCAGATTCTAATGCCAAGGTGAAAAATTTGTAGGTCTTTCTTTGTTGAACTTTGTCTGACTAAAGGATGTTGGTGTAGTCTGGAAATTCTGGAACACATGTCTTACTCCTAAGGTCTTAAGAAAGGTCACAAATCTAGTTATGGATACAATGTTCATAAAAGAAAACAATCACTTCTTTGGCACAGCATAATGTTTTGTTAAATTGGGTATTTTTAAAATCAGTGGAAAAGCATGACTATGGTGTTTGGAAATATTTCTATATCTCCCCCTCGAGTAATTTGTAATTCAATGTTTTTCTGATTGTCTACAGGACAGGATTGTTTACTCCAGACATGGCTTTCGAGAGCATTGTCAAGAAACAGATCAATCGCTTAAAGGAGCCATCTCTACACTGTGTAGATTTGGTTGTGACAGAACTGTCCTCTGTTGTACGCAAATGTACGGAAAAGGTAAGGTTACTTTGGTCCACCATTACAGTGTTTAATGGAACAGGAGGTTGTAATATTACGTTTTTGACGAATTGTATTCTGCCTTTAATATATGCCCATAATATTATAAGTCCCACTTTTACACTTAAACTCTTGAATCTGTGTGCAGGGCAGTACTTTTTACCGGGACTTAACTTTACTAAGATTTGAGAAATTTAATTTTTAGTCACTTTAAAACTTATTGAGCTCTAATGTTTTTGTTAAAGCGAAAAAAATGAAATAAAATTATTGACAATTTTGATCATGTTTTTTTATGTTTACATCTCACCATGACGATCAGTTGAGTGCTAATATGACTCATTCAAATAAACTAATGAACCAAAATGTTTGCCTTATAACTTAAGATGTTGCGCTACCCACGCTTGAGAGAGGAGACAGAGCGTATTGTGAATACTCGCATTAGGGAACAGGAGCAGGTTGCCAAGCAACAAATTCTACAGCTCATTGACATTCAGCTTTCCTATATGAACACCAATCATGAAGATTTTATTGGTTTTGCCAAGTGAGTATTGTTCAAGACAAGTGTAAAGTTTGCTTGGTTGAAAAATGTAAATTAAAAAAATAATTTAAAAATCTATTATTTACTAAAATTTCCTAACATTACCTAACAAGTATCATTTGCTTATTGCTACACTACCTAATTTTCCACACCACCGATATTTGCCGTAAGATCTTATTTTAAAAAAAAAAGACACATCAAAACCAAACATACACATTAGTTTTCATCAGCTCGCTATGAACTTCTTTGTTATCCTTTTTTGCTTCAGTGCTCAACAAAAGTCTGAGAACACCAACAAAAGGAAACTTGGTAATCAAGTGAGTGCTGGTTCACAATTGTTCACAAGAGGAAATGACCTTGCATTTTTTCTTGGACATTAACTTTTGAATATTTCAAATGGCTACTTAATTTCAATTATTACATTTAAAAAAAAAATTACAACTGTCAAATCTTTAAAATTGAAATGTAAGATTAATGTAGGTGTCCAATCTATGATTTAGTGAGATTATTATATTTTTTTACTAATTTTTTTATCGGATAATGAATAAAAATGTCCATGTTTGAGTCAAAATAATGGAAGGAATACTTTGGATATTTGTGTAATACTTATAGCACTCAGTAGTTTTGAATAATATTTATTGAAGCTCTATTATGTCCGCTTTTAAAAAAAAGGGAAATTCCAAATGCTAAGCATAAAAATGTCAGATATTTTGTTTACACAATGTCCATCATTGGATTATTTATTTTTCGTCCCCAGGTTATACGAAAGGGCTGGCTGTCACTGCACAATGTCAGTTTCATCAAAGGTGGATCCAAAGACTTTTGGTTTATCCTGACAGCGGAGTCCCTGTCCTGGTATAAAGATGAAGAGGTAATATCATTTAAGCCGACGTGAGTCGTTACTTGATGATTAGTGTTATAGTTAGGGGACATAAACCTGGTGAAGCCATCTTAAAAAATTAGATGAATACCTGTTAAGTTGATCCACACAAGGTTAAGGTTGATTTATACAAGTTTAGGTCGATCTACGCAGGCTTAGTTTTAGATCTTTTGAAATATAAGGATTGGATTACATTATAGATGTGTTAATTGATGTGTGTTAGACTAATAATATAGATTGCTTTAGTGAGTCTTTTAGTTCAAGGCTGCCAATTTTTAAGCTGCAATGAGAATTTGAAGTTTATTTGGTAGAACAGGGGCCGGGATCTTTGTGCAGAGACCTGGCATCTGTTCCCTAACATTTGTCCAGACAAGTGGTTCTGAACAAAAATTAAGCCGTCATAAATTTGTTCAATAAATAAGTCCATAGAGCCACACCATTGTAACCAGTTACAGCTTTAAAGCTTGCAAAAACCTCAGAGGAGGATTACTTTGCTAAAGATTTGAATATGGATTTATCGCCTAATCTAGAATTTTCATCAAATTAATGTTTATGAAAACGGCTCAGACAGAATTTGTGTAGCACATCCAAAACGGCTATGAAGTTTTTGCAAAGATTACACCACCTTCTTCATCTAGCTCAGAGAGGTTATGGATTTTGGTACAATCCTTTATAGTCTTAATTGCATTTAAATATCTGATAAAAATTTATTTTCAAGCCATTTAGCACTAAGGGAATCACTTGTGCTTTTAAACCGAAGTTAAAAAAAAACCTCTTACACTTGTCTTTTCAAGGCAAGAAAAATAAAAAACTTTGTAAGAGTTGTGGCAACATAGAAGATAGAGGACAGAAATATTTTTTTTGTTTTAAATGTGTATTCATTCCACACCACTGTGGTAATCCCAGCATCCCATTCCACATCCGTCCTCTTTGGAGAACCACTAGTATAATCTATTAAGAGATGTTTATGCGCAGTTAGGACATTTTAAAATTAATTTGTAAAAAGCCACTTTTACTGTTCCTTTATCCTGATGGCATTTTTAGAACGTGATCCTCGATTACAATTGATTGTGATCTTTAGTTGTAACTTAACATTATATCAGATCATTCTTTAGACAGTAATGCTAATAATATTTAATATTTAAATTGTCTTTAAAATGTTACTTTATTATTTTACAGTATCAGCACTGATATAATGCATTAAATTTGCGTTTTAATGATAAGAAGGATTTGTTTGAGAAATTTGCTTATTGTTTCGCAACTAAAGCGGAGCACTCAAGGCTCTTGGTTTTGAACACAACACAGTTTTGTTATTGGAACACAATTATATAAATATCATATTAGTGCTCATACTGTTGTACTTTATATCTGTATTTAAAAAAAACAACTATTTTATTAAATAATTATGAATTACAAAAGATTTCAGCTATTGTTCACCAATATTTTCATCTAGCCTCTCCATTATGTCCTTAACATTTTTACGTGCCCATACTCTGTCCTTGCAATAATGTTTTATTCTCTCTTATTGAAGACAGCCACATACCAAGTAGGCATTCTCTCTTCTGGTTATTTTCTGCAGAAATATGAGAAGTTCAGTTGTCAAGAAATATTTGCTAAAATTTACTTTTTCTGGTAGAATTTAAAATATGATTATGCCCCTTTCTAATAATGCTGTCGCCCCTTTCTAATAATGCTGTCGCCCCTTTCTAATAATGCTGTCGGTTGAATCCCTATCAGCCTTTTGCATTTAATATTTGTGCACTCGGTCATCGAGCAATCATTCTGTGTGCAATCATTCTTCATGCAATCATTCTTCTTGCAATCATTCTTAGTGCTATCATTCTTTTGTACTATCATAATTTATGCAATCATTCTTCATGCTTGGAGTCAATTTGGATGGAGCAGGCAGACAAGACTTAATTTCATATAATTTCATTCATGGTATTCTCCTCTACATGCACTAACTAATGGGGGCTTGTGAAGGTGTCAACTACGTATATTACTTTTAGCTAGACTCCCAGTAGTTATTTTACAATCTTTTGTTTAATTCCCAATATTATGCTAAAATTTATATCAAAGTATATAGTGTGGATATGCTATTATGTATTTTAAAAATAGATCTGTGATATCTCAGTTCCGTGCGATGGCTAATTTATACTATTACTATTGAATTTGTTGATGAAGTTTCTCTGCGTCAATGATTGGTTAGCAAAATTTTTCTGAAACTGGAGTCCACTGTCCCCTATGGGACGGCAAAGCGTTTTCAGGGGGACAATGACATGGTCACTTAGGTACAAATTTTGTGCTATTTGTGATTGTTGCTGCTGGTTGCCATGTCCTGTGAAGGAGTCTAATTTATTTCCCATGAGAATTGGTATATTCACTAAATTTTGAGAACCACTAGTATAGTGTAGTGGTATAGGCACACTGCTTTCTCAGAATCTAGCAGAGACTGCCATCAATGTTAAGCCCACTGAGTGCCCAGAAATCTTTCACATATTATGAGGTATCAACAATCCGAGGAGTCATTTCAGTCAGTATCTATCTCTCAGATCTCCAACACCCGGCCTGTCACTTCCTGTAAACTAAGAGATAAACCAGAGGATGGAACATTGGGTTGGGCAGAGGAAACATCTCTTTTTGCTAACACAATTTACTACAGTACTGCGGGAGAAAGATTGTTTGGAAAAACTTTCTCCATCTTTCTTACGCTTAACAGCCTATTGTCTCCATCCTGTTTTTTTTCCGTTGGTAAAATATTCTTTTCTAAATGAAGCTGGTTATTCTGGGGATATTCTATCATCTTTATTAATTGGGTTATCTAATCTAGTTTTTAAGTGTTAACTTAAAAAATATTCGTCACTAATTTATATTTTACATTTTAACAAGTAATTTTGTTATAGATTATAATGACCTCCAAAAAATTAATTAAATACGACGTTTCATATTTGGTTTTACTGTAATAAAGTCTAAGGGGGGAAGGGAAACCATTGTGACTTTTGTGTTCTGAGGTGTTGGCATCTACTTCTCTATAGCCCATCAAGTGACAGAGATACTTGGAAATGAAGCATCCCTGCCCAATAAACAAAGATGTCGACTTCTTTAGGCGCCAAGCCAAACAATTGCTCAATTCCAGGCCTGATGACACATGAATGTTTTCACAGAGCATTAAGGCTTGTCTAAAGGCCTTCTATGGGGTTTTAAGGAAAATAGCTGCCACCAAGAAGCATACAGCATCAGAGAACAGTTGATATTTCCCTGCTGCAAAGCTATCATATTGAATGTGCTAGTAAGCTCTGAACTTGAGAATCTAAAGCTTGTTTTCCTGTCAGAAGATACTGTAAGGAGGCGAATAGCGGAGATGTCTTATAACAGGCTGTCACAGTTAGTCTCAAAGATTTAGAATTTAATTTTCAACTTCTTTTTGATCCATCTTGATGAAATGATGGATGACACCAACTTAGAGCGCAATGTTGTGTCTACGTACGATATGAATATGACAAGCAACTGGAAGATAATTTTTTTTTGTTTTTCAAAACTCTCAGTACCAGAACAACTGCAAAATAAATATTTGATAAAGTGGACAGATTCCTTGAGGCGCATGGTATCAAATGCAAATATGTCATTGGCGTGTGTACTGATGGCACGTGTACTGATGGCACGTGTACTGATGGCACGTGTACTGATGGCACGTGTACTGATGGCACGTGTACTGATGGCACGTGTACTGATGGCACGTGTACTGATGGCACGTGTACTGATGGCACGTGTACTGATGGCACTTGTACTGATGGCACTTGTACTGATGGCACTTGTACTGATGGCACGTGTACTGATGGCACGTGTACTGATGGCACGTGTACTGATGGCACGTGTACTGATGGCACGTGTACTGATGGCACTTTATGCTGGAATGCCATTCTGGTTATCAAACTTTAGTAAAGCGAAAATCCCCAGATATTATATTTACACACTTCACTATTCATTGCCAAGCCTTCATGGTGAAACCCATGCCTGAAGAGTTGACCAAGTTTCTCAGGCAAGTGATTACAGCAGTGAATTTCATTAATGCATATGCTCTCAACTCTTGTTTGATTTCTGAATTATGAAACAAAAGTGGTTCCATATTTGAAACATTTTTTGCTCTCCCACGTGAGGTGTCTTTCCTAAAGGAAAAGTTTGAACAGAGTTTTCACACTATGTGGAGAAATGCAGCAGTTTTTGCACGATTCTAAACCAGACATGAACCCAAAATTCTCTCTCAGTTTTCTTATATCCCTGTGAAAAAAGGGTAGACATATTTGAGTCTTTGAATTCCATCAACATGGGATGCAAAGATATCAGTGCTTCATTGTCATGGAGGATTGACAGCTTTCAAAATGAAGCTTGAACTATGGCATGCAAAGTTAGACAAGAAGAACTTTGCCTCATTTCCACAGCTAAACACATATATTGATGAAAATGAGGTTAATGTCAATGACATGACAATATCCTTGATGTGATGAAATTTCTCATTATTTTCTTGATCTATAAGAATTTAAAAAATGCTATTGCTTTTACAACAACCCTTTTGTAGGCTCCATAATTGATCTGCCTCCATTATTGCTCTGCCTTCAGAGGACAATTTAGTTCAAAACAGTTTATTGATTTGATAAGTGATGGGGGTCAAACATGTTCTCCATGAAACTTGTTGCAGTTATATTTGCATTTCAGTGTGCAGTCCCAATGATGCAAAGATGATGCTAAGATTGCTGATGTTATTTACAACCGTGTTTGTGACACAGCTTTTTCCAAACCACTTATAATCAGAACAAAATCCCGAAACAGATTAGGGGCAAAAAATAACCTAAGTTTTGCCATTTTCTGAATAAAAAATTGTTTTTTCAAAAAAATTTTGGTAACGAAGTATATTAATATCGGTTAATTATAAAAGGTCAGCGAGCATTCAAAAAAAAAATTGTTCAGAGACCATCACCCAAGAAATCCGAAAAAAGATTGAGAACCACTGGGTCAGCACCTCAAATCCACTGATCATTCAAGTGAGGGCGTTGTTTTCCAGACTAAAGATTGGTACATATAAGAATGGAATTTTTAAAAAAGAACAGTTTTATTGTTTCTGTTGGTTAACTCCACCCAAACCCACCCACACCCCCAATGCCCTTTATGCCCACCCCTTGCATCTGTATGGATCTTCCAGATTTATTTGACAGGCCTACAGAAAGAATATTTTTTTTTTTTAAATCTGGTTTTTAAATGAGTGAAAACTGACTTATCTCACAGTCTCCAATGTTTATCTCCATCTTTCAAACTCTGCCATAGTATGGTATCTGGCTATTCTGCACTCATGTTATGCACAAGTTCTTTTCTCTTCTCTTTTCTTTTTTTTTTTTTTGGTGTAGCTCTGTATGTGTTCTGCACATTAACACTTTGCCAAGTAAACAGGTGATGCCATTGAATAAACTAAGTTAACTGCAGTAGTACATTATTACAGAACTGTGTACATATAGGTACCAATTAAATACCATACAAAATTGCTCTTTGTAGTTTTCCCAAGTAGAAAATGCTACAGTTTCTGAACACATTTGAGGTGATGCCAAGGAACAATTGTAATAAAAACATTGGTCATCTTAGGGGTTTGGTGTGTCCACCTTGGCATAATTTAAGTGTGTCATTGTTTTGCATGGTTTTCACTCATTCTCAGTGTGTTTGTGTCCAACTCATGTGTCAATATTTAAACTTAGTGAGAGCATTATCAAAGCTTTGTTCACCTGTGTCAATCTCATTTTTGCACTTGTCCAAAATCCATCAAGAGAAATGTTCTGTTCTGCTCACAACTCTTCTCTGTTTGTTTCAATCTAGTCGTTTGTTCTTACTTTAAAACTGCTCAATTTTCCTCCCTAACTGCTCCATTCTTCCTGTTACTCTGCCTTGTATCCATCCAGGAGAAGGACAAGAAATACATGCTCCCCCTTGAAGGGCTAAAGTTACGGGACCTTGAATCTGGCATATTCTCTCGACATCCGATATTTGCCCTTTTCAATGCTGAAAATAGGTATTTTCATTTCCAATGAAGATTTTGTCAAGTCCTATGAGTCATGTTTTTTAATGTTGTCCACCTAAAGTAGATACACTTGAAAACTGAAAAAATCGCAGTGCATAAATTTATCTATCAATTGAGTGCTGACTAAATTACTTTACAATGAATCAAATGTCATATATTGTAATTTCATTGTCCCTTGTCATTTAATGACATTCCCACGCATATTAAATACTTTTGTCTCTTCACACTTCAAAAAAAAAATGTCTTTGATGGCTTGTAAAATGTAATTTTAAGTTTTTTTAGAAAATCAAAAATTACAATTGCTTCCAAGTAAATTAATTTGAACAAAAGTTAATACATTAGAACATATGGAGGTGTTTCTGTAGTCTTGTCTAATTCTACAATAAGGTCAGTTGCTTTTTATGGCTGGTTTTCATTTACATGTTGGGGAGTACATGATTGTGTTTTTATGGCATGCTGCATTTATTGTTGTTGGCTTGGTTTTGGCATGTGATAAAAAAACCTGGCTAGTTTGATGTTAATCTCTGCATGCTAGTCCTGTCTTTAGACTTTGTGACTTTTTAAGTTGCTTATGGGGGAAACAAAACTCTCATTCACAGAATAAGTTCCTGCTAAAATTTTGTTTTTAGCTTCCCGATCTGTCTTCCCTCATAAATCCTATATATAACAAGGCACTCTCCACCCCTTTCCTTCATTCCCTTGCTGGTGTATGGTGGTGGTGTGTTCTCAAGGCTGCATATAAGAAATTCTTAACACAACTTTAAAAAAAACAAACACTTGTTTAAAATACAATATTTGAAGTTCTATTTTTGCCTTTAATTTACGAGTTGTAATTTTGTATTCAAATCTGTTTTACATATTATTCTTCAGGTACATTTCTCATCCAGACTTGTTGATCTTTTACAATAATTACATTCAGAACAACCTCTTTACCTGAATTACACCGTCTCATGAAAGGTTCAACAACCTATTCCCCATGGCTTGATCTAAAACAATTGATTTAAAATAAAAATTTGAATAGACCCATGCAAATTAAATTTCCACCCAAGTTATGCATTTCTCAGATCACTTTCCGATACAGGTTACACATCCCTGACCTTAAATGTCTGAACTTTCTCAACTCAATGTGTTGGATCTAAAACACCCTAATAAATAGTGTTAGCGACGTGACAATTTATAAATCCTTATCTCCTATTATTAGAAACCTCTTGGAGTACACTGCCTTACAACCACCATAAACTTAAATACAGCAAGGATGTCGTCTGCAGGACAGCATGTCATTCTAGATTGTCCACAGAATGTTTTATTTAGAGAAATATAGTTCAATTTAAAGACCCACAAAGCCGGGAGAGTAGGAATGTTAGATTGTTACATTAAAATAGCATTATGTTGTTAGGCCTTCAACATGTGGGTTGTTAAACACCTGAATGTCAATGCTGTCTCCACAATATTATCCTATAAGTTTATGGGAAAGCTTATGCTTGAAAATAATTTATCATTTAACTTTACTTGGAAATTAGTGAAACATGGCTTTGGGGCTATTATTTGTATGCTATTTATAGGATTACGTGACAGGTTTATTTTAGTGGGCCATCAAGGTATTGGTTGCCAGGAAAGGAACAGTTCTCTATGCCAGAAATCCATTATGTAGGCCATGTTGATTGTTGTTCTCCTGAAGCAGTTTCTCTAAATTAACACAGAAAATAGCCTGTTCAATCATCTGAACTTGACTAGAATTACCATTGAAAAAAGCCTGTTCAATCATCTGAACTTGACTAGAATTACCATTGAAAATAGCCTGTTCAATCATCTGAACTTGACTAGAATTACCATTGAAAAAAGCCTGTTCAATCATCTGAACTTGACTAGAATTACCATTGAAAAAAGTCTGTTCAATCATCTGAACTTGACTAGAAGTTGATGTTTAATATGTGGGACTTATCTGTATGGTCTTGTGTGTCTTATTTGGTTTCTTGTCCTCAAAGCAGAAATTGTTATAATGCAGTACTGGTTAATGAGTCTATCTACTGAAAGTGTCCTGTGTTTCCTGATATGTGGCTCAGTTTTAATGTGCAAAATTCATGTCTTGCTTCTTGAAATGTCCACTACTGTTTCTGTGTGTCTTCCACTGCTTGAAATGTCCACTGCTGTTTACCACTTGATCATTTCATTACTTTCATTTGAAACGTATTAATGCCATAAGTTAGGTAGTTACCCGAGTTAAGTAGATATTACCGTGGTTCAGTGATAGATGACTGTTAGCATCAGAGACCTACAGACAATAGCTGAATGCAGCGAATGGTCACATGCAATAATGTATTTATGCTTCCAAGATGGTCGATTACAGATTAGGTACTCTTGACTGAACACTTGATATTTTAAATGTATTATAAGCATTTCAATTACATCAGCCTTAGTAGGAAATGATTTAATGGAAGCTGACAAAATGCTAGACCGATTTTTTTTGATCATTTATGTCATGTACACTCCTGGCCTATGGGAGGTGGTGAGGGTAAATATACCTGGGTTGGTTCACAGTTGACCTAGATCTGATTATGTATCATTGCCAGGAGAAAGACAAGAAGTACATGTTGACACTTGATGGGCTAAGGATCAGGGACATGGATCAGGGTTTCATGAGCAAGAAATGTGGTTTTGCTATTTTCAATCCTGAAGCCAGGTAGACAAGAGTGACTTACCTTTTCCTGTCCGTAAGAAATTCAATGAATTATTTTTTCCTGCCGTTCATTATTTTTTTTTTTCCCAAAGTGTTAATGTTTCAACCTTTTGAAACCTAAATTGCCCAACTCCATTCCATTCCAATATATTGTTTATCTGCATATTTTGCATTAACCCCTTTACCATAATTGAGAACTGCCAAATGTAAACACTGAATATTTATCACATCATGTAGAATTAATATTACCCATTTATCTAGGTGGGTGTCATACACAAATAACACAAACAAAATGAAAAACATTTACGTCCGGGTCAAACCTGGGGTCATGTCATTTCTTTAGCTAAAGCTTTAGCCCAATGCACCACTTCAGGTCCTCAAATTTATGCTAATCTACACATACTGCAGCTGTTCATGAAATGACCGCATGAAGGCATGGCTAATATAAGAAGTCATTTTTTAACCAATTTAAATGGGCTTGGTGTTTATTTAGCTGGTTTTCTACTCAGCTTCCGTTTGATGACATTGAGTGACTATAGGACTTAGATAGATTCATTTTAAAATGAAACATAAGGGATTGCAACAGGATTTGAATTTGTTAGTTTGTTTACCACTTTCTGTCATGAGAGTGAAATATCGATTTATTTTTTATTTATAAATTCAACGTATAACCGTAAATTTCCTAAAAATTGTCCCCGTCTAAATTCACGTGTACCATTAGTAACAGCTCAGATGTGGGTGCTATTAAAAGATGTGTGTTCCTGAATGGAAACATTAGTCTGTGTTGTCTTGCAAGAAATGCTCCACTCAATTAAGTAGTCAAAATGACAATTCCAAGAAAAATTTTAGAGCTTAACAAAACAATAATTTAAAACAAAAATGTCTAGTCCTTGTTACCGATGGGTCTATGGGCTTGACTAACACCAGGGATGAGACATATCTTCTCAAATGTATATGTTATTATAATTGCAGGGGTCTGTGTAGGTCCTAACACTCTGCTTAACTTATTCTATATATTTATCTGACTTTCTATGGAAACAATTTGAGAATATTATAGTATAGACAGTTTTACAAAGCACTGCACAATCATGTCCATGAAAGCCACCTTTGTACCATGGGACCTCATGATCAATATAATTATTGTATTCCATTCAAACAAATAAAATAATATTAGTTTAGAAGCACCAGTGTAGAAGAGTTGCTTCCCTACAATAGTATATTTAATTGGCATAATTGTCCTTCCCTTCACTCATTCCTTCCATTCATATGCAAGGATTAGGTCCCTGCTGTTTAAATTTTGTTTCAGAAGTCAGCTCAGATGTGTTCCTGATGCATGCAGCTTGCTTTCAACAATTTATACATGCATTCATTTTTATGTCATTTTCTTTCTACTAATCCATGAAACCACCACAATGTTCCGCTTGTTTATAGAAATGTTCTGTTCATTATTTGCATTGTCATTAGCCATAGTTTGTCTTTTCCCCCCTTACCTCTCCTCTATGTCATGTTTTGTGTACCATTGTTGGTGTTAGGAGAGAGAAAAGCGCTACATGTTGCCACTAGAGGGATTGCAAGTTAAAGATATGGAGGGAGGTCTATTCCAGTCTAAGCACATGTTTGCGTTATTTAACCCGTCGACAAGGTAGGTTGTTAGGTAGTGGTGCTGGCTTTTCGAATCAGGACTTAATCTTCACTTATGTATCTGTAGTACTGCTGCTGAGCGTAGGCATCACTTACATAACTATAACATCGCCCAGTCAGAGAGTACGCTGACCGTAGGCATCACTTACATAACTATAGCATTGCCCAGTCAGAGAGTACGCTGACCATAGGCATCACTTACATAACTATAGCATTGCCCATTCAGAGAGTACGTACGTAGACATATCTTTAATCTAATAAAACAATAATTCCCCTTTCACCTGCCAAACATCTTAGACAGTTTCTATGATCTGTGTAGGGTAGTACTTGTTAAGCTGCAATATCAAGACGCCGTGAAAGTGCTGTAGAATTTTTCAATTTTATTAGCCTTATATACATTTTATTAAATCAGTTTTTCTGTACCAAATGTAAGATTGATAATAATTGTTAAATAATAATTAGTAGCAAAAAATGAATAGCTTTCAACTTAACAGAAATTTCAAAGAATAAATTAAGCCTAAATGTAGATAAAAATATGCCATTCATTTAAAAAAAAAATATTTGCATTTTTATTTGATTTGATTTGTGCGAAAGGCTTACTCATTATCTAAAAATAAGTGAAATGTTTTTAAAGGAAAATTGAGAATTATGTACTTGTCAAATTAAAAAGCTATGGGCACTAAATATAAGCTAATATTTATGTCTAATCTCACCCTTTTAATTAACATTCATTGTTTAGCTATATCACCTTATCTTGTAGCCCCAGTCCCCCTCTGGAAGTCTTTATTTCCACAAAGTTTATCACCTTTAATAGTCTGCTTTCAGTTTTTAAACATGTCTCTCAATTATGCACATACACGTGTGGACTTTATAACTGACCACCTTCTTAACAATGGTAATGTGATATTAATAAAAATCACCTTTTGTATTATCTTTAAACTCAAACTATCTGTGTACACAAATCTAGACCACAAAGATGCAGTCACAAAGTAAAATAATATTTTTAAGAGTGGGTTTCTTTGTAATTATTTCACATTTTAGGAAACCCTTGGCAACCTTTACTATAAAATCTTATTTGTCAGAATTCCTTACAGTTCTAATAGAAAGTCCTTAAAATTATTAAAATTAAAGCAATTCCACAACAATTCCTTTTGTCTTGTAAATTCCACCTCTCATTTCCCGTTCTTCCTTTGATATTCCATATATATATTCCAAGACTAATTATTGATTTATTTGCCTTGTTTCAATGACATTTCTTAGAGAATGATTTAAATTTTAAGTATCCCTTATTAGAAAGTCATAGTGCAATCTCAATGCAGCTGCTTAAACCGCCTGACTTATTTTATAACATCCGGTGTGCAATAACTTGTCTTCTCCGATCCATTAACTCTGAGGCCACTACTCTGGAGCAGAGGTTTTTAAAGTTAGTGCCAAGGCACAAGGAATTTGTCATGAAATCTTTTATAAAAACAATTCTACTTTGCACACCTCCTCTCTCAGAAACGGAGAATTATTTGTAAAAATACTTGAGTGGTATGTCATAGAATTTTAGCTGCTAGTTTTGAGTGTCGTTACAAAATACAATAGGTTGAAACAGTCTGCTCACAGAATTAATAACTATAAGTTTATAAATGTTATTGTGTGTTGTCATTGCAGTAACCTGAAATGGCTAACCCCATGTAAAGTGCTTTCTCATTGTGAACAAATAGTAATTACAGATTTATTTTAACCACTCCCTTGCATTAATTAAATGCTGTGCAGGGATTATCTGAAACTGAAAGTTATGGATATTTTGTTTGTATTGCTAAATATTGTCCAAGCGATTTTAGAACTTGGTTCACACTAAGGCAGCTCTTATTTTCAATGTTGCTTGCACATAAGTAATAATAGTATGACTTTTTCAGCTTGCTCACTCTCATTTTTTGTTTGGCAACTAACCTTTTTGATTTGCAGCCTGCTTGCACACTACTAACACCAGCAGCTGCTGCTAAACAAAAGCTAGAAATAAAAGCCAGACGCTGGCCCCATGTTGCATGTTAGCTAGGGACTTTAAACCCTTGGTTTGATGAACAGACGGGGTTAACACACACTCTTAAGTAGTTTTGGGGACTTGCAGTGGGACTAAATAAAATTCTATTTGCGTGGATTGTTGAACAAAATTGATGTGTTAAGAGCTTTACTTTCAATGTGAAACTATCATAACATCATTAGAAGCACATTTCATTAGGTCAGACAGGGGGTCAGACTGGACCTCTATACAAAACATGAGCTACTTTACCATAAGGTTAATGTAAAAAGCTAGAAATTTTCATTGTAGTTTTTCCTCCTTTCAATAGGGACAAACACCTATTAAAGCCAAAATGTTGTTTTGTTTTTCTCTTTGTTTAATTTATTGTTAATTGAACTGTAACAAAAAAATGTAAAAACAGCCGCTTAAATTTATGATTGAGATTGTTTAAACAGTTATCTTGTAAATTGCATCAACATTTTAAAATGCTTAAGATGCAATGAAAATATTTGGATATCTAAAAGTGTTAAAATAAATACATTTCTGGTAGATGTCTTTTGGTAAAGTAAGCGCAGATTGTCTTTAAAGAATTTATTTAAAATTTACGTATGTATAAACCTATGTTGAATACTGTTTTTAACCTGTTTGTTCTGTCACCATCAGAAATGTTTATAAAGACTACAAACAGCTGGAGCTGTCGGCCGAGTCGCAAGATGAGGTGGACAGCTGGAAGGCATCATTCCTGCGGGCGGGAGTTTACCCAGAGCGCTCCACCGATGAAGGAGGAAGTGTAGGTCTTAACAGTGTTGTCTTGGTTATCTTTATCTTGAGATATAGAAGAATAGTGAAATCAAAGGCAGGCTCAAGATTGGCATGTGTAGCTCTCCTAATTTTTCAGTTGGATAGCATTATGGATAGCAGTTGGATAGTGTAATGTCAGATACAATTTGAAACGATAAACTCAGATGTCTTATTGATGTCTTGTTTAGTGCTCACGTCTTAACACATGCTGTGCAATGTTTCCATCATTTCATGGGTGAGTTATGCCATAATTTCACTTGCTATCAGCAGTCCAAGGACGACTACTCCTCCATGGACCCCCAGTTGGAACGCCAAGTGGAAACTATCAGAAACTTGGTGGATTCATATTTGAAAATTGTCAACAAAACCCAGCGTGACCTGGTCCCCAAGACAATCATGTACCTCATCATTAGCAATGTAAGTTACTATGTTCTCAGCATTGGTGTCTCATAGGGAATAGGTTTTAAAAATACACACATGTTCAAAATTAATACAGCACCAATTTGTTCTAACCAATTTGCATGAAGGAACGTTGTTGAAATGAAAGTTATTTCCAATAGATGTTTATTCCAACTAAAGTAATTTAAAAAAAAAATAAAAAAAATTACATTTTATTAAAAAGGTGACATTTCCCCCTTTGTCACTTTGAAAAAATAAATCATTAAAAAAAAAACACCAAACTGTTAGACAAATTTAATTTACAACAAACATTCCCTTTAAACAAATTTCCATTCAAACAAACTTTCCATTCAAAAAAACTTTCCATTCAAACAAAATTTCCATTCAAACAAATTGGTTTCGAACAAATTGGTTTTTGTACTAATTTCAAGTTACCATGTACACATGTTTTTAGAGCTATAGTTAACCATGTTTTATATTTTATGCAATGACAGTTTATTAGAAAGCTTAAAATTAAAAGATAGGTCGTGAGGAAATGTTCTAAAAAAATAATGTCATAATTATGTTGAGTGTTTGAAATTTGAAAATTTTTTTTTTATTCCAACGACCTCACAGAAATTAAATAAATGATGTAAAATAGTATACTTTTATGTACTGCTAGCATGAATGCTTGTTAAAGAGAACCATTGAAATTATATTTAATTATCCATCTATATTTTGTGTTTAACACAATTGACATATTGGTAGGTTTGTATAGTGCGTCTGTGTGTGTGTGGGGGGGTTTGGGTTATGCTAGCTCCGCTTATGCCTCAATTAATATTCAGTTGGGTGCATGGCAGATCTAGCATAATGCCAGGCACTGGCCAGGGACCATGGTTACTGCTGCCTCTATTTGGTCTGAGATGGGGAATAGGTGTTGCACACCGATGACCATGTCTACACACTATTTGAAATGTAGTGTTCCGTGGAGATATTCAATCCCTGACTTAAATGCTTGAGGCAATCAACTATTCCTCCTAGAGAATGACCAACTTCCCCCTGAAGGGACAGTGGTTAAGGTCTTAATTTTTCTGAACAGTGCAAAGTCCAGTAAATCTGCCCCCTTGTATGCAGCCTGGGTGTGAAAGTGTGGGGGGTGTTTGTGTGTGTGGGGGGCGTGTGTTCTCTTGATGGCCCACCTTCTGACCAAGTGAGCTTTAATTACCAGTTAGATATTTGGGGTAGCACAGATATCAAGGGTCTAAACTGGCAGGTACAAGAATGGTTTCTCTACAATATTACTGCTGCCATTTTCAGATTCGGGGTTTTATTGATGGTGACCTCCTGGCCCACATCTACTCCACAGGTGACCAGGTAACTGATCACTGTAGCATGGCATGTAGTTTGGTTGTTGTTGTTGTGTTTCTATGGTGCACCCTGGTCCTGCATCTGTCAATCCACCATCCAGCCTGAGCCACAGCAACATGGGGATACTTCAAAGCTTGGTTTAATTTGCCGTAGTCCTGCATTCAGGGTTTGACCAAGTTCATCTGTCGATGAATCCATTGGTCCAACCCTGAATGCCTGGCCCGCTTTCCATGTGATAGACTAGAATAATTTGAGACTTGGCCTCTTGTGCCCGCTCCTTTTGTTTTCAGATGAAGGAATATATCAAAGATGACTTATTACCTGGTTTGTACTCAGCTGGAGATCAGGTGGGCAAACACATCTCTTGCACTGTCTTTCCATCTTTGTGTCATCAGGGGGAGATCATTATACTTTTAACTGCCACCAATAAGGGGAGGTTAAAGCGTTTTTCAGGCCACTCATTCAAACTGGGATACATTACATTGTATATTTTAAAAACCCACGGCCTCCTCTCCTACCCACATTTTCATATATTTTTATTTTGGGAGTATGTTCATATTTAAAACGTGCATATCCTACGTATTAGCTACTTTAATTGATGTTGTCATTTTTAACTAGTCTTTCCTTTACTTCTATCATCGTCTTTGCCTCTTTGGTTTTTTTTTGTCCATTAACCATCTTAAACCCTTATGTTTGGAGTGTTTTATTTCTAAAACTTTTACTTTTATGTGATTGTTTTTTTATATTTAAAGATGGTAACCACCTTCATAGCTTAGAACCATGTAATTGATTTAAAAGTTGAATCTACATGTAATCTGCTTTGTTCTTTCAAACTGGGACCTTCTGTTTTTATAGTGATAAATATTAAAATTATTTTAAGATAAATATGATTTACTTTGCCAGCCAAAAAAAAAGCTAAAATTGTGTAAATAGATCTTGTTTTTATTACATTTTTTATTAAGACAGATAACTGCACCATGTTATATAAGGTGACTGCTTTAACCAATTTTTATTACTATTTAATTTCTCATATAATTAGAACAATGGAGAATGTTAATTTAAAAAAAAATTAGTTTCTTCTTATCACAATGGACATCACTAAATACCTCATAATTTAACTTACTGGGCTTTTTCAATGGTCTGTAAAAGATGGGAAGGTAGTGCTAAAGTTTAGTGTCTCTTGTATGTGACTCAATTGTTTGAACATTGTACACTTGTCAAATTCTGACAGCCTCAGATAGTAAGTACATTCATTGTTGATGACTTGTCTGAGGCAGGGCTGCAGAGTCAGACTGGTTGGTAGCTCCAACTCTTGGTTAGCCATTCTTGGAAGAGTAGCACTACAAGTATTTATCTCTACACTTCGACGAGGGAGGGGTCTGAGTAATAGTCCCACTTTAGGGCATGTTGCTACAACTTTGGGGGTTGCTGAACTTCCAGCTGAAACACAGGAAGTTATTTACATTTTCTTTCCACTGACCCAAAACAAACCTGACTCTTTGACAATGCAGCCCATCCGGAGCCATCATTTTATGTTGAGAAATTCTATTTGTGATTCTCTGTTTGTGTTATGTTAATGGCATGGTGAGAAATGACCGTCTTGAATGTCTTGATCAGAGCTTGTAGTTTAATTTGACCATTGAATTCCATCTATATCCATATCTGTAAGTGAAGCTAAAGTGAAACTTTGTAGCTATAAATCAATTTTACCTGAGGACATCTTAAAACACATAGACTATCACTTGGCCAAATCTTTCACAAAGTGGTTTCAAACATTGACTACAAAAATAATAGCATATAAAGTTTATTAATGAATTTTAAAGCAGCTGTGTTTATCTATTATGATTTCATTGTAACTTGTTGAGTTTTCAATTTGGATTGTTTAATCAATTTTTTATTACAACCTGGTGAGACATTGTTAATAAAAAGAATGGAAGATTGTGTGGACAATGATAACATGCACACATAATAATTGGAAACAACTTTTATTTGTTTAGTAAGAAAAAGAAAATATTGGTAACAAAGATAATGGAAAACATACATCAAGCTATTGTCATGTCAAATTTTAGATTGTGTGTGTAAATATGGAAACAGTCATGAAACATGCCACATTTAATTTTTAGGTGTTAAGTCTGTTATGAAACATGCCACATTTAATTTTTAGGTGTTAAGTCTGTTATGAAACATGCCACATTTAACTGTAGGTGTTAAGTCTATTATGAAACATGCTACATAGCACCTTTGGTGTTAAGTCTATTGAAAGTAACCAGGGACAATCTTAACTTTAATCCATGAACCTCAAAACAGAATCAAATGATGGAGGAGTCGGCAGAGGAAGCGCAGCGCCGTGAGGAGATTCTACGCATGTACCACGCCACCAAGGAGGCTCTACAGATCATTGGTGAGGTGTCCACAACCACGGTCTCCACACCCACACCACCGCCCGTAAAAGATGATTGGTTGAGTGCTGAGGAGAACATGAATTCATCTGGTGGTCCAAGTTACAATAAGTAAGTCTATAAGAATTTTTAAGGTGATAAAAAATAAGAATGAATTATTTAAGCGAGAGTTTTAAATTGAATCTTTATTTAATTTCTATGTGTGATGTTAAGTGAATGTCTGTTTTCTTGCTGCTAGATCAATATGTACTGTAACAAAAGTTCAAACTTTCTACAGCCGACCCCCTAGCCCAGCCAGACCCCGTGCTGTCCCTCCCCTTCCCAATAGACCCATGGATCAACCACTGCAGCCGGTGCGAGCCGCCCCCGGTGTTCCCAACAGACCGGCCCCTGACAGGCCAATGCCCAACATCCCTGCGTAAGTATCTCCACTGAAGTGGTGAATGTTGATTGGTCATGCATGACCGGAAAATTTGTTGGAGTAACTATCATTATATTTATAGCTGTTGAGTACCAGTACAAGAAGTCAATATTTTGGGATGGCTACTGAGTACCGGTACAAGAAGTCAATATTTTGGGATGGCTGCTGAGTACCACTAGAAGAAGTCAATATTTTGGGATGGCTGCTGAGTACCGGTACAAGAAGTCAATATTTTGGGATATTGATAACTTCAATGTACAAGAAAAAAATAGCAATTACATTTAAAAAAAACAAAAATTGCTTAACATAATTAAGAAAAATGTAATCTTCTGTCGGCTAGAGTGTACTTGAGGGTTAAACTTTAACTTTTGGTGTATAGTAATGATGTAAAAATTTCAATTACACATTATTCTGAGACTAGACCTTTGATGACTTTTAGTAATCTGAAATTACATCGCAAAGAATTATGAGCTCAAACTTATGATTTATTTCAGTCGACCCTTGAGCGTAAACAGGCAGGTGCCCCGTATCCCTGACCGTCCCCTGGTCCCACAAAGACCCAACTGAAGTTTGAACGGCGGATGGGCACAGACACCCTAACCTGATGGTATATCAACTATAGCAGGTGAAATATACCACAGGATCCTGTACAGCTCTGGAAAAATGTTTTACCTTATCCAAGTCATAATTGGGACTTAACACTGTTCTTGGAAGCCCAAAGTGGACGTGATAGATGACTACGTGATGACTGGAAGTCTTGATGTGACTTACTGTATATTTTGTAGGGGAGAGTGGTGAGAAAATCCATTGTTGATATATATATCATTGTTGTAGGAGTTTCATCTTTGCTGTCACCATGCTCTGATGAACAGTTGCTGTAGATAGATTGGACTGTGTGTGTTGGTGAGGCCTAGCACAAAAATGGTTGATCTCTTGCCTGTTTCTGTGTGGGGGTCTGCATGTGTCTGTGTGTCTGTGCATATATATGAATCTACAACCAGCCAGGTTTACCATTTTTGCTTTGAATGAGTCAAAAATTCATTTAAGACATTGGCCCCCGCGGGATTTACTAATTTTTTTTTGGAGAGCCTGTGAACCAAGTGTAATTCAAGTTTTACATCCTGTCGGAGGCCTAGTGAGTTTTCAATGGTCATGTCAGTGAAGCTCAATCTGGATAAGTTTGGTAACCACCGATATTTTGTTTTATCTTGATTCCTGTCCTCTCCAACTTGTAGAACTGTCTGAGAGGGCTGACAGTTTGACACAGTGAATTGATATCTAATTAAAGTTTAATTTCTTTATTTTTTAGCAAAGATGACATTTTCTTTATATATGGAGAATGAGTTTATTTTGTCATTCTGATGCATATTTTCTTGTTAATGTTGAAGAATGTGAGAGTAACTGCAAGCAAATAAAGAGCAATAATAATTTGTCTAACCGATGATGTCATACATTGGAACAGATCTGGCCAGGTCAGCTGTGTCAGTGGTGACAGTCTGTCATACATTTAAACTGATCTGACCAGGTCAGCTGTGTCAGTGGTGACAGTCTGTCATACATTTGAACAGATCTGACCAGGTCTGCTGTGTCAGTGGTGACAGTCTGTCATACATTTGAACAGATCTGACCAGGTCAGCTGTGTCAGTGGTGACAGTCTGTCATACATTTGAACAGATCTGACCAGGTCAGCTGTGTCAGTGGTGACATTCTGTCATATATTTTGAACAGATCTGACCAGGTCAGTGGTGACAGTCTGTTGGGTTTACGCCATGTCATATCTGTTTATGCTACATTTGATGTTATTAAGATGTCTTAGAGGGCGCCGGCCTGTCCTGGGACTGTGACCTGACAATATGTGGCCAGCTCCTTGTCCAGATAACTCAGGGGTGGGCAACCTACAGCCATTTGGCCTCATGCGGCCCGCTAGCTTCATGCGGCACTCTGAAACATTAAATGTGCCTCCCACCACCTTCCAGGAAGTGGATGAATGTTTTGGTAATAGGTACAAATTGTTTTGATTGATTATCTGTAAAAGCTTTTGAAAGATGATAATCACAGTGCAAAATTGTGCAACTGCAATAAGAATGATAATAGCAGCTTTTAGCAAATTCAACAATCATACAAGCGCTTAGTCTCCGACTGAGTTTAGAATGAATATCTGAAGCCCATCTTCAATGATGCTTGTTGAAATGTAAAAAATGTTCACGAGGCCAGCATTTTTATTACACAATTACTGCCTGCATGATTTAAGATAATAGACAAACTGGCAAGCTCAGACAGACTGCAACAATATTGTGCCAGGTGCATGGTCCATGGACAAGCCAGTGTGGACCAACATTCCTTATTATACAACGTTAGGCCTGTGAAGGCAGTCAGTGCAATCCTCAACTCTTTCTGTTACTACTCAATATGTAGAGACGACGTGGGCATGATAAATTATCTGACAATAATCACTTGGGTATTTATTCATTCTGTTGTATGATATTACATTCATTAAATCTGTTAGAATATGAAGTTGATCTTTTTTTTTTTATCCATCATTCATCGATATAAAATTATGTCATTTGGCCATAATGAAGTAGCTGGTCCTCATGTTACTTCTACCTGTATTACCACAAACAAGATAGCTTAGTTTGATGTCATTATCTGGCTTTGCATAACTCTCGTAATTTCTAGAATATCTGTACGTTGTCGTGACTGAGATTGTAGATATATGCAATCAAACCAAATGTAAATTAGGTTATCACCTTGGTGTCCGATTGCCTGACTGTGATAAAACTATGAAGCTCCAATCCAATAAACAGGAAAATAAGGACTGCATTTAGTTTGTGTGTAATGTAATAATAAAAAGTGTTAGTCTATGTCATAAGCTGATTTGTAAGCCAAACAAATGTCAATGTAAAACATAAACTGCATAAAATTACTTTTAAAGGAACTAATTTAGCAGAATCAAACATCAAAAGATATTTTAAAGGAAATAACAATAGTATCCAGCATCTTTGAAAAAATAGGGGGGGGGGGGGTGTGGAAGAAAAAGTAAAAGAAATTGATTTTTTAAACCTTGAAGTAGATAAGTCAGATGAAAACAGCATAAAGATCTATATGTTATCACAACTTGAATTTTGGTAAGCCTATTTTCTCCATGTGATGTATGATTACTTCTAGACTTAGCTGTCTTAGTTTGCTGGCATCAGATGGTGTGGGTTGTATTAGTCTCATTACAGCATTCATTTACTCTCAGAGATTTGTTGGCCTGGGTTCAATTGATACTGTCAATTTAATCTAATACTAATACACATGTGTCAGGTCACCCAGGCAAATGTCAGGTCACCCAGGCATGTGTCAGGTCACCTAGCACGTGAGACCAAATATTTGCATTGACCAGGTACCACATTATCAATGTAACCGACCAATTTTCTAACTAGGAAAAACATTAATATTCTGTAGGTTAGCTCCTGTTAAACTTCTAGGTACAACAAAGGCTGTTACTCTGCTGTGCAGAGGTAAATTGTGCCACTCTACACTGCTCTCCCAATCATTGTGTCACTCTGCACCCGCTCCCAATCATTCCTTCAAATAATAACTTGGTTCTACCTCCATTTTGGTTTGACACAGAAATGTTGTTCATGTGTGTTAAGAATAAAAAGAGATGAGTTTTAAGACTGAGTCTCTACTATTCTGTAGAGATGAAGACATTCTGCAGAAGCATTGCTTCAGCTAAGTACTAGTACATTTAAAGCCATGTTCAAAACCAAGAAGCTACATTATTTAGTTCAGTTAAATTACCATTAAGATATTTTCATTACTTAACAGTATATGGGATGGCATGGATCATCATTATTTTTAGGATATTTTCATTGCTATATTGGATGGTGTTGATCACCATTTATTTTAGGATATTTTTATCACATACATGGGATGGCACAGGTCACCATCATTTTAAATAAACGCAGATTTGGTCACTGTGAGTTGGCCATTGGTACACCATTAAACAGTCATTAGGAGTAGCCTCCCCTTTTTTGAGAATGGCCCAGTTTTATTTTTACATTATCACATTAATAATACTTGAATAATTTAAGTACATTTGATGTAACATAGAATTAATTACTTTCACAATGATTTTCTATTGCTTTATTTCATTGTTCCCACATTCATTTGATGTCAATTATTAAATAAATAAAGCTTGTTGAAACAAAGGCCATGGATTTATTTTTTGTTTGGTTTGTTTTGTTATTTTAATCCCAAGTAGTTTGAAGTAGGTCCCATTGTGTTTCATTTGAAACAAGTAGGTCCCATTGTGTTTCATTTGAAACAAGTAGGTCCCGTTGTGTTTCATTTGAAACAAGTAGGTCCCGTTGTGTTTCATTTGAAACAAGTAGGTCCCATTGTATTTCATTTGAAACAAGTAGGTCCCATTGTGTTTCATTTGAAACAAGTAGGTCCCATTGTGTTTCATTTGAAACAAGTAGGTCCCATTGTGTTTCATTTGAAACAAGTAGGTCCCATTGTGTTTAATTTGAAACAAGTAGGTCCCATTGTATTTCATTTGAAACAAGTAGGTCCCGTTGTATTTCATTTGAAACAAGTAGGTCCCATTGTATTTCATTTGAAACAAGTAGGTCCCGTTGTATTTCATTTGAGACAAGTAGGTCCCATTGTGTTTCATTTGAAAAAAGTAGGTCCCGTTGTATTTCATTTGAAACAAGTAGGTCCCATTGTATTTCATTTGAAACAAGTAGGTCCCGTTGTATTTCATTTGAAACAAGTAGGTCCCACTGTGTTTCATTTGAAACAAGTAGGTCCCATTGTATTTCATTTGAAACAAGTAGGTCCCGTTGTGTTTCATTTGAAACAAGTAGGTCCCATTGTATTTCATTTGAAACAAGTAGGTCCCATTGTATTTCATTTGAAACAAGTAGGTCCCATTGTATTTTATTTGAAACAAGTAGGTCCCATTGTATTTCATTTGAAACAAGTAGGTCCCATTGTATTTCATTTGAAACAAGTAGGTCCCATTGTATTTCATTTGAAACAAGTAGGTCCCATTGTATTTCATTTGAAACAACCAAAAAACTATCCTACCTTAAAAAACAAAAATACCGACAGGTCCCAAATAAAGAGATACATTGTCAATGGGAACTGTTGACTGTGGCTTAATCATGGCTTATTTGTTCTTATTTAACAAACATGTTTATTTGAACATGGCTTGTTTGGTTGTTCTCCAACTAGCCACAAAAACATGCACTATCAACGGCTTATTCATGGACTGTGTGTGTCCCTTTCGACCAAGGGTCACCGTGGCCTGTGTGTGTCCCTTTCGACCAGGGGTCACCATGGACTGTGTGTGTCCCGTTAGACCAGGGGTCACCACACTTTTTTCACCGGATGACTGACAACATAACAAGCGCTGGGCCGTGCAATCATTAAGTACAACCCTTGCAGGTACGGGTTGGACGGGGAGGGGGGTATAAATATTTTTGTCTAATAATTAACACCACAACATTTTAGTAAAGATATTGGTGGTGGTAATATTGTTGCTTTGTGTGTTTTCACAATTAACTCGCTAGACACAGCAACTGTAATATTAGCATAGTGGCATTAAGGACAATTTTAGTCAATCCTCTCTTTTGCTTTCTTCGTTGCTGTATGACGCAATTTTGTGACATAGTTGTCCTCCGTTTGATGATTTGCTTCTTAGGACAATTTTACGACCTGGCCTATACTGTTTCATTTTATTTTCCCGGTCTCCACTTATTTTCTAAACCAAGTGTTGTAAGAACAGAACAGCCTTTTACCATTAAGTTGTGACTTAATTTAATATATAGCCTATTTTTTTCCACTCTCCTGAACTGCATTTATATTCTAATTAGTCACCCGATTTTAAAATACAGATTTTTTTCACAAACTATTTCAGAAAAACAAAAGAAATTATTACGCAGCAAACGCACTAGCAAAAAAAAATAAAATAAAATCTCATTTCACGCAGTTATTCGGCATTTTATTTCGTGAAATCAGTGACGTCATACCTCTTTCATCTTTCCAATGATAAAGGGTGTTGGGGGTTGAGGCTGAAAATTGTACAGAATGTGTTGTCATGGGCATCGAGTCTATGCGCCAAGTTTCAGCTCGATAGGTCGACGCGAATTTGTCAGTTAGCCTCCGAACATTTTGCTAGTCCGCTACACAGCCAGCCATCCAGCCACGAACAAAAGCAAAATAGCTATAAAGGATTTAAAAATAAGACACTGCTGTCTATTCCATGAATTATAATTTATTTATTATCATTTAATATGTTAAAAAAATCCATTTAATATGATATATTTATGTTGATGACATTTTAACCATTTATTTATTATGTTATAGTGCAGTTTGCCATAATTGTTTTATTCATTTCCACCAGACACTGTTTCGGGTCGCATGATTGATTGAAGAGATGTTAACGAATTTCTGGAGGTACACGCATGGAGGCGGAAAGCCACGGATCGATCCTAAAAAGAAAGGATGTGGCGGAGCAGGCCAGGGCCCTACATGAGCTCTGGTGCCACTGATGATGATGATATTATCAGACTGAAAATATCTTATTTGTGAAAAAAAGAACATTAAAAATAAATAATGGAAATTAAGAACAATTTTATACACCATAATGATATTAGAAATTCATTTAGAGGTGTGGGCCTGCTTCTAGCTCATGTAAGGTTCCATTTGGGCCTGCTTCTAGCTCATGCAAGGTTCCATATGGGCTTGCTTCTAGCTCATGTAAGGTTCCAAATGGGCCTAGTTCTAGCCCATGTGAGTTTCCATATGGGCCTGCTTCTAGCTCTTATGAGTTTCCATATGGGCCTGCTTCTAGCTCATATGAGTTTCCATATGGGCCAGCTTCTAGCTCATGTGAGTTTCCATATCGGCCTGCTTCTAGCTCATGTGAGGTTCCATATGGGCCTGCTTCTAGCTCATGTGAGTTTCCATATGGGCCTGCTTCTAGCTAATTGGAGGTTCCATATTTCTCCTCTCCCTTTGGGTACCCATAAAACAATCAGGTGGGCCCTGTTAAGGACCCCTATCGGCCCCAATCTGGCACCGCGGGATCTATCATAGTACTATCAATGTTCAAATTCTCCGAGTTGATTATATGAAAAACTTGACGAATGATATAAAGTTTAAGATAAACAAAGTTTCTTTCTTTTTAAACTGCAAACTATAATTTGAACACCACATAAAATTTAAGCATTCTATCTTTAACATTAAATAAGTTGCAGCTTTCCACCCCCAATAGATTTGCAATTTATTAAATTTAAAAAGGAAAAAATAGTAACTTAATCTTAAAGCATAGTTTTAAAAGAGTAAAATGCCGATCAGGGAGTCCCATTTTAAAATAGGTTTCACCAAGCCCAATTGATGTTGCAGATTGAACTTTGGATCGTCCATTATTTGCCTCAACAATTTTTACGCGATTTTTGCCCCCCCCCCCTCTTTTTGTCAAGAACTGTCAAATTTTCATTGCCCCCCCCCCTATTTAATTATGTCAAATATATTTTTAAAAATATATATTATAATATAAATAAATTTATAAATACATCTTAATTTGTTCTGATCTATTTTAATGACACCAAATTGTAGGAAAAACAATAATTATTACATCATTAGCTTGTTAATCAAGTTAAAAAGTTTTTACACTTGAATTTTATAATACAGAATCAATTGGTATGGTATGGTATGGCATCTTTCCGTCTTCGATTGCAGCTCTTGGTGTGGCTAGTGAGACCGATCCTCGAGTGGCAGTCCCACACACGAATGCGGTGGAGCAGTGTTTTCTGACCTTTCTCTGCGCTCTCTTTACAGCTGCTTTCGCCCTGTAGAGCTCCTCGGCACGTAGTGATCCTGCCTTCACGATGCCCCGCCATGTGAGTCGATCTTCCGCCAGGTCCTCCCAATTTGAGATGTTGATGTTGGCCGTCTTCATGTCTCTTTTGTATATGTCTAAGTATCTGAGACGAGGCCGTCCAACTGACCTTTTCCCTATCGCCAGCTCGCTGTACAGCACGTCCTTAGGTATGCGACCAGGTTGCATTCGCTTGACGTGCCCAAGCCAGCGGAGGCGTCTTTGGATTAAAATGGCTGGGACGCTGCACATAGTTGTTTGAGACAGGACATCCGTGTTGGGGACTTTTTCTTGCCATTTGATGTCAAGGATGCGGCGCAGGCATCTGAGGTGTAAGCCATTGAGCCTTTTTTCGTTCCTGGTGTATGTGGTTAAAGACTCGCATCCATAGAGGAGTGCGCTCAGTACGCAGGCCTAGGATACCTGCAGCTTAGTTCTTGTTGTGAGTTTGGCATTGGACCATACTCTTTTCTTCAGTCTCGCCATGACTGTTGCGGCCTTCCCTATCCTACCACTTATCTCATCCTCCATTGAGAGGGTGCTCGAAATGTTCGACCCTAGATATGTAAATCTGTCAACAGCATCCAAGTCGCAGTCGTCGATGGAGATATTGGGGAGAGAGTCAGCGCCCTGAGCCATAATGTTGGTTTTCTTTAAGCTAATGGTCAGGCCAAACTCTTTACAGGCAGCGGATAAGCTGGATACAAGGCTCTGCAGTCCGTCTGCCGAGTGAGATACTAAAGCGGCGTCATCTGCAAATAAGAGCAGAATCAATTAAAACGTTGTTAAAGACTAAATATCATCGGTTGTGGCATAAATATGATTATTGTCAATATAGCTGTGGTCAATTACTTATTTCTTCTGTCTACATCTAAAATTTTTGCTTTCTTGATGTGTTTCCCTGTTCCATCTCTTTATGGTGTGCAAGTAACAGCATTTTTGTTTTAAAGTAACGGTATATGTATTTTATATCCTTTTTGACTCATTGAATGAGGTCCAAAATATAATTTTTATAAACTCTCACCTTGGAGCTTCCAACTGTAAAACTATAAAAATTTGGTGCCAATGTTATCCGCCTTCACTTAGATTTGTTGCCTTCGAAGGTTAGCGAGTCCCATACACCCGGGGTGCTGGTGATCTTTTGCTTGACAGTCAGGGCATTGGAGGGGATTGAACTCCAGACCATGAGATTGGCTTAGCTTAGACCACTCGGCCACGCAGTTAGAAGCTGCTAAATTACTTAGAACTATCAAAGGTGTGTTGTTCTCTCTTGAATGTATTACAGAAAGAGTTTTACAGGAGTTTTGGCTCTGCTGTCTAGACGGGGGCTAATTTTTTCCCATTTACTGTGTCGATGTGGGGAGTCTTTCGTTGACATCAGTAACCTGACAAAAATGTATTGACATGTCTTATCTTACGCGATAATATTATTATAGTTTTACCAGGAATAACCCTCAAAACAATGGTGGCAGCCACGAGTGGGCTGCCCATTTTCTTACGTCATTCCCTGTATTTCTTTTCTTATTTCTTATATTTTACACATTTTTAAATACACCTGGAACAATATCAAATGCTTCAATGTGCCTTGGAGTAACACCGTGCATCATAAGCAGTCATTCTTTCCACGCTCAATAATCGCTTGGAAAAACCTGGACAATATCGCCGTGAACTCGACAACGATCGAAAGCTTCAAGGCTGCCCTGGCATCTGCTAGGAGCCGTTAGATTGGCAACATCGCTTCCCAACCATTGCACATATGCCAGTTTATGGATGCAGCAACGTACCGAACCAGAACCAGAACCAGAACTTTTGTTAGTTATAATCGTATATTTCACAGGAATGGTACATACATATCATTACCCCTTGTGATCTTTTCAATGGTACATACATATCATTACCCCTTGTGATCTTTTCAATGGTACATACATATCATTACCCCTTGTGATCTTTTCAATGGTACATACATATCATTACCACTTGTGATCTTTTCAATGGTACATACATATCATTACCCTTTGTGATCTTTTCAATGGTACAAACATATCATTACCCCTTGTGATCTTTTCAATGGTACATACATATCATTACCACTTGTGATCTTTTGAATAGCACATGTCTTTTCATTTCAAGCCTCAGCTTCCACTATTTCTTACTTAAGTTACTGGATAAAGCATGCATTGAAGTAACCCATGTTATGAGTATCCCAATTTGTGCTAACTTCTGGGAAAATATCTTTGCGCGTCTTTTGAACACATCGCTACAACCTTACATAGATACCTAGAGAATTTTTGTTTGTGATTAGTGGACTCATTTTAAATAAGAAACATATTTTGACCTAAAACCATAAAAAGAGCTATTAAATTATATTTTATTGATTTATTGAGTTCCAAGACATTATCTGTCTTAACCCATTTCATAAAAACTCTCGCTGTTTTTGCTTAGCGCATGCAAATGAAGACCCTACTTTGTCGAGTGGACTACAAAAATAAGTTTAAGATTTCAGTGGCGTAAAATGTATGTTGAAATGAAACTACTGAACGATATTTTCACTGAATCATTTTAAATTTAAAACGCCATGGCGTAAATTTATTGACTTTCGGATATCTTTAACATACTATCATTCTATTAATTATATTTAAGTACACTAATTAAGTACACTATTAATTATAATTGAAAATAGAATAATAAAAAAATCTATTTAATTTTCTCCGAGTTTGAAATAAAACATAATCATTTTTTTTTTTATGGCTAGTGCGAATTTAATTTTTTTTCTGAGACTACTACCCCGGAAAAAGTAATCTCTATAAAACTAAATTATTTAACCTATACATGAACTTTATACACTGATAAATGAATAGAATAACTACTTTGTCATAATAAAGCTATTAAAAAAAAGATTTCTCTCTTATCAAAAATATGTTAAGTAGCATTTTGTTTTGTTTTGTTTTTGTTTTCGCACGGGACCGTCTCACTCGGTCGATCGCGTCTGCCTCGTGCTGACCGGTACAGCGAGCAACTGAGTTGGTGACACAGGGTATGTGTTGCCATGTCTTATTGTACACTAAGTTACTTTGCTTGGGATATTTGTAAGCTAAAACGGTAAATAATTTTTCTTCTCTAAGAAATTTAATCATGAAAATTTTAATTATAAAGCGTAGAAAATACAAAAAAAAAAAAAAATATTATAAGAAAGTAAAAATATAAAATTATAAAAACTTTTTTTCATAAAAATAACGAGTTTAAATGCATTACAAGGTACAAAATAAATGCCAACATAATGTCTTCAAGTGATCAAGAAAAATGTTGTACCATTAAATATGTTTAAACTTGTCTTTTTGAAAGAAAGTCTTATATATTATGTTTTTTTAAAATTGGTATTTT
Organism: Omphiscola glabra; assembly: GCA_964017045.1. Classification (NCBI taxonomy): domain Eukaryota; kingdom Metazoa; phylum Mollusca; class Gastropoda; family Lymnaeidae; genus Omphiscola; species Omphiscola glabra. The sequence goes on from OZ024808.1 coordinate 26,996,717, forward strand.
ACTACCTTTTCTTGCTGATTTAGTATCGCTTTCTTTCTTACCCCCCTCTCTCTCTCACTCTCTCCATACCAATTTCTCTAATTCCCTCTCCTTCTTATTTTCTATCATTCTCTCTCATTGTCCCCCTCTCTCTCTCACTCTCTTATTCTCTCGCATTTTCCTCTTCTCCCTCTCCTTACCTCTTTCTCTACCTAACACTCCCTCTCTGTCTCACTCTCTCCTTCTCTCATTATCTTTCTCTCCCCCCTCATTCTCTCTCTCACTCCCTCCGTCACTCCCTCTCTCACTCCCTCTCTCACTCTCTCTCTCTCCCATTATATACCTCTAGCTCAATCGTTTTTACGTTATCTAATTCAGGCTTCCTCTCTTTTACACTAAAAAAATCAAAATATCTTTTAAATCACACCCACACTTTGTTTCGTTTTCTCTACCCAAGAATAAGAAAGACAATATTTAAACTCAACATTTATTTTAAAAAGCCAAATACACACTTAAATAATAATATATAAATATCTGAATATTGAGCATTTAGTGCATACTAATATGAATTAATAAAGTTACAAGCTAACAAAACATTGTAGGTTTATAACGTTTTGGGCTAGTCTGACTATTGAAATCGTATGAATTGATTTGTACGTATATTTTGAATGGAAGGTGTTACAGGCTAAGGGCCGGTCGGCTTGGGGCTTGTAAGTTGGGACTGTTGGGTTGGTGCTTACTATCGTTCTTACGTCTGGTGAATCTAGACCAGCATGGTGGGGTTGAGGAGCATGCTACCAAAAGAAATACGAAAAGGCTAGCTCTTGAAATTATCTGATTATTTCCATGGTATATCGGCTTAACAATATGAGCAAATCCTTAAGGCCACTATCCTATGACCAGATCCTAAAGGCCACTACCTTATGACCAGATCCTTAAGGTCACTACCTTATGACCAGATCCTTAAGGCCACTACCTTATGATCAGATCCCTAAGGTCACTTACCTTATGACCAGATCCTTAAGGCCACTGCCTTATGTTCAGATCGCTGAGACCGCTAGCATATGACCAGATCCCTAAGGCCACTACCTTATGACCAGATCATTAAGGCCACTACATTATGATCAGATCGCTGAGACCGCTAACATATGACCAGATACCTAAGGCCACTACTTTATGACCAGATCCTTAAGGCCACTACCGTATGATCAGATCGCTGAGACCGCTAGCATATGACCACACCAATAAACCCACTAGAATATGACCAAACCAATAAACCCACTAGAATATGACCAAACCAATAAGCCCACTATCACATGACCACACCAATGAGACCATTAGCATATGACCACACCAATGAGACCACTAGCACATGACCACACTAATGAGACCACCAGATTGTAATATCTAATGACCAGATCGTTTAGACATCTACCTTATGACCAGATCATTGAGACCACTACCCTATCACCAGATCCAGCTTAAAATAAGCAATACCACCATCCCCCCACTTTATTTACACACACACACACACACACACACACACACACACACACACACACACACACACACGCACATTTAACTAACGAAATTAGAACCGAAAAAATAATAAAATTGTAAAATTAAAGAAATGTAACTAAAGAAATCGCGGCTGCCGGTTTAAAATTTTCTTGAATTTTTTTAAACCTGGCAAGACGAAACAATAAGAATAAAGGGAAAAAAAATAATTTTTCATAGAAATCCTGTTACGTTGATGGTACGCAAACAACTCCCTGGACAAGGAACAGCGTTAAACCTTGACGAGTTCCTGGGTGCACTTCTGATCCTCTTTGGCGCCCTGCGTGATCTGTGCAGACGTAAAAGTAAAACTTGATTGTGAACATGATAAAAGGAGCCTATGTGGAAAAAAAATAGGGATTCATAACACCAACAAAGCATCTACCCGAGAGATCGACCACCTGGAGTACAACGGCCTAACCACAATGGCCACCAGCTACAATCTTAGATCGACCCCCTGGACTACAACGGCCTAACTACAATGGCCACCAGCTGCAATCTTAGATCGACCACCTGCACTACAACGGCCTAACCACAATGGCCACCAGCTACATTCTTACAGCCGTCATATAAGATCCGTTGACTGTTCTGATTGTCTTCCATGCAACGCCATCCGCCGCTTGATAGTTCTCCACCAGCTTGTCGCCTTCAAGCACAGCAGTACACTGCACAGAACAGAGAAACAAGTAGCTGGAATTAAGCTGCACGCCAGTTAAGACTAATTAAGTATAAACCCGTTGGCTTACAAATGTAAGACATAAACCAGTAAAAGCGGTGGTCTGTTAATCAAGTAACCAGCAACAAATGGTTAGGTATTTGAAAAAAAATGGTGTCGTGTTTGAAAACAACTGGATCGGTATTTGGAAATAACCATTTCGGTATTTGGAGACAACCGTTTCGATTTTCGGAAACAACCGTTTCGGTATTTGGAGATAACCATTTCGGTATTTGGAGCAAATTGTTCACTACTTGTTTGTTGTAGAAAGACATTTTATGTTTTTAATGTTTTATTATTTTGTTACACTTTACAACTGTTTTGATAAGATAGTCAAAATGTAATAACTTTTTCTCCAGAAAGGTAGGAATCGGATCAACCACACCGCTGGACAAACCTACCCCAGTACTTATGTGTGAAATGAGTTCTCAAGAATGTATCGATAGGAATACAAGTTACGGGGAAGGATGTAGATAAAAAAAATGGTTAAGGGTAAGTGTGTTTAGACTGAACTCGTAAACCCTGATCGATGGCTCATCATGGAGGAGTAAACTTGGTGGCTTTAATCTCCGACAGCCAAGCGTGGACCATGGTGTGTAAACCAGTGTGTAATCTAGTGCGTAAACTGGTGTCCAAACTGGTGTGTAAATTGGTGTGTAAAATGGTGCGTTAGCTGGTGTGCAAACTGGTGTGTAAATTGGTGTGTAAAATGGTGCGTAAACTGGTGAGTAAACTGGTGTATAAACCTGTGTGTAAACGGTGTGTAAACAAGTGTATAAATTGGTGTGTAAAATGGTGTTTAAACTGATGCGTAAACTGGTGTGTAAACTGAACTGGTGTGTAAACTGGTGCAAATTAGTGTGTAAATTGGTGTGTAAACCGGTGCGTAAACCGGTGCGTAAACTGGTGCGTAAACTAAACTATTTCTGCACAATTTTTTTTTTTTCTTTTTAAAATAGAAGAAAAAGGAACTTGTTCTTTAACTTTTATATTGACAAAGTATTTGATAGATATATCTCACAAGCTAACGTCACGTGAACTGTACAGCGATGAACATAGTTTACACACATGTGGGCTATCGAACTGAAAACATTCCCATACCAAAAATCAGTTGCTACAATCACATATATATCACATACAATGAACTAAATGTAAACAACAAAAAATGCGTAGAAAGTGCCTATGCGAAAAAACGTTGTTTTTAAGGCTTGTTACATTTAAACCAATCTTTGTATTCCGCCAACATTTGATGATGTTACCTTAGCGTTGACTTTGTCAACTCTGGTGTAATCAAACGGCTCCCCGAGCTTGAAAGTAAATTCCATCTTACAAAAACCGTAATCAATAACACACCTGTGAAAATATAATAGCTGTCATCAAGATAAACACATAATCATCAAGATGAACACATAATCATCAAGATAAACACATACTCATCAAAATTAACACATACCCGCCAAGAACAGACATAATCATCAAGATGAACATATAATCATCAAGATAAACATATAATCATCAAGATAAACATATAATCATCAAGATGAACATGTAATATTCAAGAAGCACATTGAATCATTGAGACGCACACAAAAACAAAAACACCCAAATAAGTCAAACATACAGTTTACAGGACACACACATAATCATAACAGACACATTCACTTTGGAATTGGAATGTGGATTTTCCCCCCTTTCTTTTAATGCTGCAGTTCTCAACCTGTGGGTCGCGACACCTTTGGGGGTCGAATGACCCTTTCCAAGGGGTCGCCTAAGACCATCGGAAAACACATATACACCACAGTTATGAAGTAGTAACGAAAATAATTTTGTGTTGGGGGTCGCCACTGCATCAGGGACTCTATTAAAGGGTCGCGGCATTAGGAAGGTTGAGAACCACTGTTGTAAGGGGTTGAATTTTCTTCAAACTACAGTCATCATGGAAGTTAAGGTAAAATATTGACCTGCCATAGACGTTACTAACCCCGAGCTAGAGTCACATACATCAAACACTCACCAAGACAGTAGCACCAGCTCTTAGCTACGCCACTGAGCATAGATCATCATTCTTTCCAAGAAGGTAGCACTAGTCTCTTGCTACGCCGCTGCCTATACATCATATACTCACCAAGACGGTAGCACTACCCCCTGGCTACGCCACTGAATATAATCATATACTCACCAAGATGGTAGCACTACCCCCTGGCTACGCCACTGAATATAATCATATTCTCACAAAGACTGTAGCTCTACCCCTAGCTACGCCACTGAATAAAATCATATCCTCACAAAGACAGTAGCCCCAACCCTAGCTACGCCACTGAATATAATCATATCCTCACAAAGACAGTAGCCCTACCCCTAGATACGCCACTGAATATAATCATACCGTCACAAAGACAGTAGCCCTACCCCTAGATACGCCACTGAATATAATCATATCCTCACAAAGACAGTAGCTCTACCCCTAGCTACACCACTGAATATAATCATATCCTCACAAACACAGTAGCCCTACCCCCTAGATACGCCACTGAATTTAATAATATCCTCACAAAGACAGTATGTCTACCCCTAGCTACGCCACTGAATTTAATCATATCCTCACAAAGACAGTAGTTCTTTCCCTAGCTACGCCACTGAATATAATCGTATCCTCACAAAGACAGTAGACCTACCCCCTAGCTACGCCACTGAATATAATAATATCCTCACAAAGACAGTATCTCTATCCCTAGCTACGCCACTGAATATAATAATATCCTCACAAAGACAGTATGTCTACCCCTAGCTACGCCACTGAATTTAATCATATCCTCACAAAGACAGTAGTTCTTTCCCTAGCTACGCCACTGAATATAATAATATCCTCACAAAGACAGTTTCTCTTCCCCTAGCTACGCCCCTGAATTTAATCATATCCTCACAAAGACAGGAGCTCTACCCCTAGCTACGCCACTGTCTATACATCATATACCCACCAAGACATTTTTCCCTGTACAAATCATGACTAGGCTGGTAAGCACACACACACTAACTGATTTCTTCTCATTTAAAATCTTCCATCCTGCATTTCTATTCATTACTCTCACGACCTCCACCCTTTTGGTTTAAGTAAACCTCTAACAACCTGTTTCCGTCAGAAGTAGGTTCAACAAGAAGACTGTACTGTAAGACGGAGAACCAGCCAACCTTCTCTGCATTCCAACCTGGAGTGGAAAAGTTATATGGTTAAAAACGATTTTCTCCAAAAGAGACATTGCGTTTTGAAACATCCACACTTAGGTTAGATCTAAATAAAATTTATTTTATTCAAACATCAAATTTTTTTTTTTTTTTTTTCAAATACTAACAGTTTATTAAGAAGGAATCATTTTGAATTAGCTAATTGTTTTAACGAGATCAAACACCACAAGTTACGTATTGACGCCTTGGCCACCGAATAAAGCTTTTGTAGCACTGTATTGACAAATATCAAATTATCTAATTGGTGGATTGGAATGGAAGATTGAAATTGATTTCATTTTTACATATAAAGAACGTTTTGTGAGCGAACCTAACCATTTATTCACTGGTTTTCAATATTTATGCTCTGATGCGCTTGTATCCACAACTGGGGTTACTTTGTGTTATTGTAATTTTAGTAGGTTCTTAGCCAAGCATAAAGCAAATATCACTGTTTAGCTCTCAAGACAAGCAATACTTCTTTGGAGAGTTGTGAGGTCAAGTGTTCTTGCATTGGCCACTCACTCTTACATCCCCTTTTTTACACTAACTGTTTATACAATATTTTGAGTTTTTAAAGATTATACTGAAGAAATTTACTTAAAATAATAAGAGAAGACAAAAAATGAAACATGTTTCGGCGGACAAGACTAGAAGCAACGATTATGAAAGTTTTGTTGTTGTAAATATCAAATGAAAAAGTGAGTCATCTTTCTTTTATATCTTGTGACAGTGACTTGTAGTGACAGTGGCATGTAGTGACAGTGACTTGTAGTGACAGTGACACGTAGTGACAGTGACACGTAGTGACAGTGACACGTAGCGACAGTGACACGTAGCGACAGTGACACGTAGTGACAGTGACACGTTTTGACGTGACATGTAGTGACAGTGACATCAAACACAAGATGACTTCTTGACTTTAGATATAATATATTTAATTATATATATATATATACACACACACATACACACACACATATATATATATAAATTAGATGTAAATGAAAAAAATGAAAAAATGACCAACGTGCAGGATATCAACATGGAGGCGATGACCATTGTAACTGTCAGTGCTATTTTATTAAAAATGAGTTTTCCGTTGAATTTTGTGAAACCACACCATGATAAAAAATTAATTGACTTTTGCTTAGAAAGCGTATTAAAGTAAATAAACCAATTCTCTTTTATGTTGGGCCTCAACCCCTAGAAACACATTAAAGTAATCGCCTCAACTTATGACCAAACACGGTGTGCTATAATTTCATGGCGTTCCCTAATAATAAACGTACCAAAATGCTGAACATTAAATTAATAGCGTTCTTAAATATACCTTTAAAAGAAATACATTAAGTTTATTGCGCACTTTAATGAACCTACCAAAAAAAAAAAAAAAAAAGGTTTTACACTAAATTCATACCGTTTTCAAAAAACCTACCAAAATGCCTTCCTAAATCCGCCACCCCCATTGTTTTGTCCAGCTGAACTCTCCACGTGCCGTAGAAAGCATCCATGGCCCGGTTGTCCGTGTAGCTGTTGGAACGATAAAAAAAATTGTATTAAACAAATTGGGTTATCTCTAGTATAATATTATAGTGTCTTGTTGTTACACAGGAGACATTTTAAAAATGGGACGGGAGGGGGTGGTGGTGTCTTTACCATCCTTAATGTAACAACCCTAAACTGTTGTTCGTATGACTATGATAGTACTATCACTGTTGTTCGTATGACTGTATTTCGTATGACTTTGATTATATCTTAAAAATAAAAATCGTGGAAACATTTTACCTTATCATTTAAAACAGTGTTATAAATATTATCCTCACACTTTTGAACTTCGGGCCTACACAGTTCACAAAATAAATAATTCAATTTCATTCCAGCTGCTTGGAGACTCCTTTTTTTAAAAACTTTTTAATTACTGGTAGGTGGGTAACAAACATATTTAGGTGTAGCATTAGGGAACAAATGGCCTGGAAAAACTTTGCATTAATCCAATGGAAACATATACGCTCATTTGAGCTGACCTTTGGATAGATGCTTTACTCTTCAACGTGTACGGTTAGAAAATAGCAATATAAACCAATGATATCCAGATGGCCAATTTACAAAATAACAAACAGGTCATAAAATGATGAACTAAGCAAAAGTTGATTGGACTGCGAGCCAGCCTTTAAGTATATAGAGAAAACATAATCAATTTCTGTAAATAAAAGAATGTATTTAAGTCTCAATAAAAGAATGTATTTAAGTCTCTATAAAAGAATGTATTTAAGTCTCATTAAAAGAATGTATTTAAGTCTCATTAAAAGAATGTATTTAAGTCTCAATAAAAGAATGTATTTAAGCCTCTATAAAACAACAAACAAAAACTAATTTAACATTCCGTCTAATGCGTCCAATTGGACTTATAAATTAAATAAAGTTCAAAGTTCAGAGGCGTGGGAAAAAACAGTGTGGCTGTGCACGTAGATTAATTAGACACGAACAATTTGTGTCAATATAAAAATATATGTGAAGCTTTAATAATAATTTTACCTAATATACACGTGAACGTTTCGGCACATTGCCTTCATCAGTATAACAACAAAACATTTAAATAAGTATAGGCCTACATTAAATTTATATAATATGTATATACATTTATCCTACCTAAAAAGAGAAAAATTGGTGTGGGAGTATATAAAAAAACAAACATGTTTAATGTACTTAGGGGAGGGGGGGGGGGTTTCAATTATTGTATTAATGTTTAATAAAAAAAACTTTTCGGTAGGGGGATTTGATACATTTATTTTCTGCTTGACATAATACGCATAAGACCCGAGGAGTACATTTGATAAGTAATTGAACTTCTTCTGTCAACATATATCAGTTGGAGGGAATACGTCTAGTTAAATTGTGATTTGGATGACAGTATCTGTACATAAAATGATATTAAATTCGTGAATAAGAGATGCTACATTTTCTTTAAAAAGAAAAAAAAAATACGTTTTCTACCAATAAAGAAAATATCGTTCAAAGGGCGTTAGCAAACCAAGGGCCCTTTTACATTAGTATACCCATACCTAAACAAAGATAATGCTAAAATCTCACAGCACAATTATTATACACAAGTGAAAATTTAATCTTAAATTTAGAGCTATATTTTTTTTTTCAATTTACATTTTATGGGCGTGAACAAAGATTGGTTAAGGATTTCTTTCAAATATTATATATAAATATATTTTCACTTTGCGAACAGTAATGTTTTGAAAAAGTGGGGGTACATTTTTATGAGACAAATAACATTTCATTAAAAACACACAAGGTTGTTACAGACGTGAACATGGGCTAAATATTTCTTCTTTATATAAAAGAATTTTGAATTCTGCAATTTTCCGAGAATATGATAGAGAAGCGAGACTGTTGTTATAAATTTATGACAATACAAACATATAGAATTCCGTTAATGTAAAAGATGTTACATGAACATTGTGGATTGTAAAATTAAGAACACGTTTTTAAAAAAAATTTCAATGAAAACAATAGTTGTTGACGGGAGCAAAATGGGGTTGTGCTAGACTACATGCTATTGTAGATAAATATGGAAAGTATCCCAAAATACCAACCAATATTACCCCAGTAACATTCGCTCACAAATTCTGGTATGTAAAAGAGTGAGCAAAGTGTCCTTATAACACTAAAAACGAATCAAGTTAGATAAGTTAGGATTCTCAAAAAAAAAAAAAGGTTCTTTTTATTATTATACGGTTCTATTATTTTACGGAAATCGATCAAATTAAATTTATTAAAATAAAATATATCTGTCTATATTTAACTTTATTTCTAAGTATTATTTTTGTAACAAATGAGAAATACAATAAAAATAACAATTTAAGAACTACTTTAACTATTGTATCCGAATTTGAAAGTTAAGATATTATTTTATTACCAATCGAAAAATATGGGACGGGGTTTTGGGTTTTATGGGATGTGGTTTTGGGTTGTATGGGATGGAGTTTTGGGTTGTATGGGATGGGGTTTTGGGTTGTATGGGATGGGGTTTTGGGTTGTATGGGATGGAGTTTTGGGTTGTATGGGATGGAGTTTTGGGTTGTATGGGATGGAGTTTTGGGTTGTATGGGATGGAGTTTTGGGTTGTATGGAATGGGGTTTTGGGTTTATGGGACGGGGTTTTGGGGTTTATGGGACGGGGTTTTGGGTTGTATGGGATGGGGTTTTGGGGTTTATGGGATGGGGTTTTGGGTTTATGGGACGGGGTTTTGGGGTTTATGGGATGGGGTTTTGGGTTTATGGGACGGGGTTTTGGGGTTTATGGGACGGGGTTTTGGGTTTATGGGACAGGGTTTTGGGGTTTATGTATGGGGTTTTGGATTTATGGGACGGGGTTTTGGGTTTATGGGACGGGGTTTTGGGTTGTATGGGATGGGGTTTTGGGGTTTATGGGACGGGGTTTTGGGGTTTATGGGAAGGGGTTTTGGGTTTATGGGACGGGGTTTTGGGGTTTATAGGACGGGTTTAGCGGATGACGGAAGAACTACTGATTTGGGGGGGGGGGGGGAGGGAGGCGCGTTAGGATAAAAGTATAAAAATTCTTTTGTTCCCCAGTCTTTACGAATTTAACAGCGTGCTTCCCCAGCGATTACCAAATCTCAATGATCACAAATTAAGTCATTATTGTCACCAAAGGAATAATAATAATAATAAAGTTCATTTAAGAAACACGCTTCATTCCAAATTATAGCTCGAAGCGCTATAAAAGTACAGAACGCAACAATACAAAACTACATACAAGCTTAGGGACAATACAAGCCAATATAAATTGAGGAATTTGAGCAAGCTCCTTGGAAACAATAAGGTAGACTACATCACCCCAGCAGGTGAATTCGAAAAAAGATGTCTTTTCAACTCAGTTTTTAAAGACTACAGTGTCTGGCTGTTTCTGAAAGCGACAGGGGGGGGGGGGCGTTCCAGATTCTTGGACCAGCAAAAGCGAAAGTGCGCCTTCCGTAGGTCACAAGGCGGACTCGCGGTATCCAGAGTTCGCCACTATCTGATGAATGGAGTGATCTCGTGGGTACATAAGGCGTCATGAGCGCTTTGAGATAGGACGGCGCCAGGTCATGCAAGCAGCGTTCGCACAGAGTTGCAAATTTGTACTCTATGCGAGCGCGGACCGGCAGCCAATGCAGCTCTCTCTGAAGAGTTTTAGCATGGTCAACAGTGCGAGCCGCATTATTTTGTTTTTTTTAAATTCTAGCCAGGAGCGTAACCGGAGGACCAACCACGAGAGCACTGCAGTAGTCCATGCGTGATAGCACGCATGCAGACATCAGCCTCTTTGATGCATCAAACATTAAGAAAGGTCTGATATGGATTACTCTGCACACATCTAGAAAAATCGCCTTGCAAAGCATGTTAATGTGATTTTCCATTCATTTATAGATGATTTCTACGCTAGAGAAATACTTAAGGATGATTTCTACGCTAGAGAAATACTTAAGACGTCTTTTGTTTAAACTATTTAAATTGTAAAATATTGTCTTGGTTAAAATATGTATTTATTTATGTGCTAAAAATGAATAAGTGCAATGTCATCAAAAAAACATTTCTATTTATTTGGATCAATAAAAGAATCTTATCTTATCTTATCTTATCTTATCTTATCTTATCTTATCTTATCTTAACTGTAATTGTCTTTTAAAAAATACACAAAGGCAACAAGATGAGACTTAAATTATTTAAATAAAACTCTGCATGTTTACTTGGTGCAATATTTGACGCTTTTGCAGCAATGCTTCAAGATTGTTTCTCAAACAACATTCAAGGGACGGTCCTTTTGAGAAATTGATTGTTTTCAGAATTTGAGGACATCATTGTATACCCACGTCGTTAGAAAAAACAAACAACAACATATATTTAGGATAACAAAAACATATTTAAAGGCTCGTCTATTCGTGTCTATTTTCTGTGAATAGTTTATACCTGTTCGTGACTTACTTGTCTAAAAGATTTTATTTCAAGTCCAACACTGAATGGATTATAGAGAGTTATCCGGTCTGTGCACTAGCTTCCAGGTTGAAGACGGCAAAAAAAAATAATTGAGAGCAGATCTTTATAGGACTGTAGCGTGTAACTCATAAAACCGTCATCGAAAATGTTTGCTGACTTCAAGCACACGCGCTGACAGAGACCTGACAAGATACTTGCCTACCAACGAGGATTACACTTAACGACTCAAGTGATACTTTAACATGAACGCAACACCCCCCCCCCTCACACGCTCCGCAAAAAGAAATACCGAAAACCCCCCATCTGCAATCAGCAAATGAAAACTAGAAATGAAAGAAAACTTGAACAAGTGTCATTATTTAGCTCTTGGGAAAAAATATGGTAAATGGGTTAACTATTTTTTTCTTAGGGATTCTTAGAAACGGTTAACGTTTAGCTTTATTTTGATTACATCATCTGATGGTGTCAGCTCAAAAATTTATGCTTTAAAAAATTGTTTGCCGTCAACGTCATTAAAATGTAGCACTAAAAGTAAAGTATTACTTAAGAAAAAGGTGTAGCAGACGCTTTTTAAATTGCAAGTCTTAGGCCTGGCTAGAAAACTACAATGCAATTTTGAATTTATGGACTCGCAAGTGCAAAAACTTCGATCAACAAATTGTATAAGACTTTTTATGGATTTTAATTATTGGAGTATACAAAATTAAAATGATTGTTTTCTATTAAACAACCACAGATATATATATTATATAAAATATAATTTTTAGTTCTACCACTTTTTAATCATCAAACGCTTTTTAAATCCTTATTTCTACTTTGTTCTTGTTCGTGTGTTTGGGGGCAAAATTTTCGGAAGGCTAATTGACCCAATCCCCGTCTACACAACGAGCTGAAACTTGACACATAGAGGACTTGTTGACGATGACAAAACATTTTCCGAAACGCTCAGGCCCCACCCCCTACCCTCAGCCCTCCAAAATCATTCCCGCCTCCTTTGTTCCAAGGAGAAGAAGATAATAAAAAAACAGTTACTCCACAAAATAAAATTCAAGATAACTGCGCTACTTGAGATTCTTAAAAAAAAAACTAAAATTATTCGCCTAATATTTTCCATTGTGTTTTCTTGTTTTTTGAAATAGTTTAAAAGCGGTTGGGTCATTAGAATATTAATACTGCCCAAGGGTGTGAAACATATGTGCGGTTAGGAGCTTTGGGTGGGGGAGGGGGGAAGGGAACGGGAACATTTATTGAGATGCTCATTAAGTTATTTGAACGAGTGTTTACAACATTTTCAGCCCTACCCCCCAACCATCCCCCATTGCTCTATGTTACATTTTATAAAGGGTTTAAAATAATGTTTTTTATTATTGATAATGAGTTGCCTCTAAGCAGCACTTGTATTGTGTCCTCTCATTTTAAGTGTAAAAATGACATTTTGGAGACTGCTCCAATGGCGTCTATGTTAAAATTAAAGTAATTTGTCTCTTGAATTAAAAAAAAAATTAAATTCAAAATAAAACTTGCATCCACTAAATGAATTATTTTCCATAAGTTTACATTCTTTAGCTAGCAAAAATAAAAATTAAATATTTTTTTTTATTTGTGTAAACTTGAGTTGTCATAAACATATTTTCAGGAACGTATGTTTATATTAAGATTTAGTTTCGCATTTTTTTTCGATTGGAATTTTAAAAAAAACAAAGAAATTAACGGTAGAGATAATAAACAACTCTAAAGAATTCCTTTCAGCAAAAGAATTAAACAATCATCAGCTTTTTCGTTCAACTTATCTCCTTATCATTTTCATGTCGTCGTGCTCTGTGGACGTTGTGCCGACTCAATTCTTCTTTTAGTTTTTGTTAAAGAAGTAACCATTTAAAAATCTATTTTAAGAAAAATTAAGTGACCATTTTGTTTGTATTCATTAAAATTATATCTATATTTGATCTACAATAAACTCAGAAAATTGGCGTCTTCATTAAAAAGAAAAATGTTCTTTTAAAAGAACGATGTTTTGTGAAATGTTGAAATTATGAAATAAAATATGTGTTGTTATAATATTCGATGAATATTATGTTAATAATATTTATATATATATAAATATATAACGTTTGGTATGTTTATAAATAAATTTAAATGAATAGATTTTGATAGGTTTATGGGGCAATACATATTATAAGATTAAGGGTTTAGTTAAAGGGGAAATGATTGTGAGGAAATTTTGTTGTAGGGTAGGGAGGGGCGGTTCTAGGAGATGTCATCGCGGGTGTAGGGCATGTGAAGATGACTTGGATGTGATATTGTGGGCGTAGGGTGGATATGATCACCGTCAGATGATACTGTACGTGAGGCATATAGACGATGACTGTCAGATGATACTGTGAGTGAGGTATAGAGCTGATGATTGGAAGGACAATTTTATGTGTAGAGTAGAGTTGATGATTGTGAGATGACATTGTCGGTGTAAGTCTATTTGCGTTTCAATTTGTGAAAGTTCTCTTGTTTTGTCTGTTGATGAAGGCATTTTGCTACAACGTTTGCTTGATTGCCCAGCCTTTTGCTACAACGTTTGCTTGATTGCCCAGCCTTTTGCTACAACGTTTGCTTGATTGCCCAGCCTTTTGCTACAACGTTTGCTTGATTGCCCAGCATTTTGCTACAACGTTTGCTTGATTGCCCAGCCTTTTGCTACAACGTTTGCATGAATGCCCAGCCTTTTGCGACAGACTGCACCTATTGGTACCTGGGTACCAGAAGTTAGAGGTTGGGATTAAAAAACGATTTAAAATATTATTGTTGGGTTTGTAAGAAGAAATGAGGTAATAAACTAAAGATTATTGAATGGACAATACGTTTGTAAACTTAATTCTTCATTTTAACTAAAATAAACTACTACAAATGACATCCGAATAGCATTAGTCAAAATGGACCCGGACACGCAGCGCCGCCATTGGCACCCGGGTACCATTAGACCTAATGCTAATCGGATATCATTTGTGGCAGTTTGTTTTATAATATTATTTTATATATAATAATATTTTAAATCGTTTTTTAATCCAAACCTCTCACTTCTGGTACCCCGGTACCAATAGCCACTTCGTTTGCGACAACGTTTGCTTGATTGTCCAGCCTTTTGCTTGATTGTCCAGCCTTTTGCTACAACGTTTGCTTGATTGTCAAGCCGTTTGCTACAACGTTATCTTGATTGTCCAGCATTTTGCCACAACGTTTGCTTGATTGCGCAGCCTTTTTCAACAACGTTTGCTTGATTGTCCAATCTCTTCCTTTCACTGGTTCATATTTCCTGTCCTATTTCCTTCTGAGAATGTAATCATCAATGTGTTGGTCTGCGATAAAACTTTCCAGTAGATTTAGAGGACACAAACAAGATTCTCTATGTGGACTCCATACGGTAGTAGCCGAATTCACAACGTTACATAGCTGCAGCAATATTTTATGTCATGTTTATTTTGTGTGTTTTAGAATTATTTTTTTTACTTCCCCTCTCTTCCTTTCCGTTCTTCTGAAATTCGTTTTCGTCAGGGACTTCTGCTCAAGCTTATTCTTTTCTTTCATTTTTTATGTAGGACACACACACAAACACGCACACACACACATATATTATATTTCATTTCATTTTAAAAGGCGACAGGAATCTATTTTTGAAAATTCATATATTCCTTGGGGAAAACTATTACGTTACCAGACATCTTGTTAACATCAGCTAATTCTCAAATTTTTTATAAATAAAGCTTCCTGTCACTGACGAAAGTTACCGAACACTTCAATTGACGCTGAATCGTGGTCAAAACGGTGTTTTTCTTACCTAATTTTAGGGTCACATATTTTCTGACGCATCAAATTTGAATTTTTTAAGAAAGCACGCATTTGGATTGGTTAAATGTGTAGAAACATTTACGTGTGATAAATCTACAAGTTACTTCATATTTTTAATAAGTAGTACAATTTTAATGTAATCGGAATCTTTTTTTTTTAAAATGGATTATATGTATATATATACTATCGAGTACCCGGCATGCGTTGCAATGCCACACAAAGAAAGGAAGTGTTTGTCTTTAACTACCTTTATTCAAGTACTTTTTAAACTAGACAATTTTTTTTACCGTCTGGTGAGTACACGAATGAATTAGAAAGTTTTTCGACGCGTGAGGCGGTCACATACAGCTGTCCATGTGAGAAGAATGGATTTTCAAAATTAGTCCACACACTTGTAGCGATTGATCCACACAGTCAATAGCTCTGTTAGAAATTATATGTATATAAGTCATTTAATTTTAAAAAAAAATTAATTTAGGGCCCAACGGCTCGAAACGGAACATTGTAAAATGGTTATACTAATTCAAAAATCTACTTATTACGTCACACGCAAGCTGAAATGTCGCTCTTTTTATTTGATTAAATTCCATCCACCCATGCATTAGCTCTGTAATTATTTTATATAGCTCGTTTTAGGAGAAAAATAAAAAACGAATTTAGGGCCCCCAGCTCCAAAAATGGAAAATTTCAAAACGGTTGTACCGATTCACAAACCTTTGCGCATGTGTGCAGAACAACTCACCAACGTTTTATCGCAATCGCATGAATGGTGTAGCAGTGCATACGGGACATACATATAGACATTTATTTATCTATATATATAAAAATGAATGTATGTCTGTATGTCTGTATGTCTCATATGCGCTCCCACACCATTCATGCGATTGCAACAAAACTTTGGTGAGTTGTTGGCCACCTAACTGGGCATTTAACTGCGTCATTAAAAAACTTTTCAAATATTTCGTTTTCGGCCGTTGGCCCTTCATTCGTTTTTTTTCTTATACGAGCTTTGTAAAAAATATTTCCGTCTGCGCTCCTACACCATTCGTCTGAATGCGCTAAATCTTTGGTAAAATGTTGCAAGCACGCCCACAAAGGTTCGGAAATAATTATAACCATTTTAAAATATTCCGTTTTGAGCCAAGGGCCCCGTGTTCGTTTTTTCTAATAAGAGCTATATAGATATAATTTCAATGCGTATACGCTCCTACACCATTCAAGCGATTGCAAAAAAACATTGGTTCGTTTTTGTCCATAACATTGCGCATTTTACAGAGTCATTAGAACACTTTTCAAGTATTACATTGTTTGCCGATGGCCCCAAAATCGTTTTTTTCCCATATGAGCTTTGTAAAATACACATTTCGTGTGCGCTCCTACACCATTTATCTGAATACGCTAAAACGTTGGGGAAGAGTTGCGAGCACGCCCGCCAAGGTTTCCAAATAATTACAACCGTTTTAATGTATTCCGTATTGAGCCAGGGGCCCCATGTTCGTTTTTTTCTAATATGAGCTATATAAATATAATTTCAAACCGTATGCGCTCCGACACCATGCATGCGATTGCGACAAAACCTTTTTGAGTTGTTGTCTATAAGCTTGCGCATTTTACTTATCCCTTACAACACTTTTAAAATATTCCGCTTTTTGCCGTTGGCCCCAATTTTTTTTTACTTATAAGAGTTTTCTAAAAAATAATTTTCGTATGCGCTCTTATATCATTCATCTGAATGCAATAAAACTTTAGTAAGATGTTTTGCACACGCCCGCAAAGGTTTTTGAATTATCACAACCGTTTAAAAATATTCCGTTTTGAGCCAGGGGCCCTATGTTCTATTTTTCCTATATGATCAATACAAATATAATTTCAAACCGAGCTACTACATTAATGGATAGATTTTTAATGATATACAAATAGTAACATTAAACTGTGTGTGTGATATAATAAGTAGGTTTCTGAAGTAATACAACAATTCTACAATATTCCGTTTGTGCCACCGTTTTATTGTCTTTATAATTATCGTATGCATTCCTATACCATTCATCCGATTGCGATAAAACTTTGTTGAATTGATATGCGCACTCCCGCAAATGTTTCTAATTTATTACAACCATTTCACAATATTCCGTTTGGGGTCAGGGACCCTTAATTCCATTTTTTCTTAATTTAACTATAAAAATATAATTTAAAACAGAGCTATTTCATGGGTGGATGAAATTGAATCAAATACAAATAACGACATTTCAGTTTGTGTGTTTCATAATAAGTAGGTTTCTGAATTAATGCAACCATTTTACAATATTTCGTTTGGGCCGGGGGCCTTAAATTCGTTTTGTTTTCTTAAATGAGCTTCATCAATATAATTTCAAACAGAGCCATCAAAACAACCACCCTTGAACAAATGCCAACAGACAGCAATTTGTAGTAAGAGCAGAGAAAACACATTGTTGCATGTTTAGTGTAGAGAGTATTTTTGTTGTTTTTATAAATAAGCTTGAATTTTGTGACGTATTTTAGAATAGGATATGACGTTGTAAACGTGTTAAGGTTTTGAAAAGCAATGATAAAGTAATTCTATAACAGAGTGTGAGAAATTCGCAGTTGTTTTGTTTTATGAAAAGACATTTGACACGAATCGATGGTTTCTTAAGTTTTTAAATTACACAATAGACAACGAAGGTATTGAACTATAATAACATCTAGATTTTAACGCTGGAATTTATGATTTATAAAGTAATGTGACCCTTATACAACTGTAAATGTACTGCCAACAATTCATTGTACTTCCTAACATGTGAAAACTATTAGCGTTAAAAATATCGTTAATTAATTGAATCAAATACAAACAGCGATATTTCACTTTGTGTGTGACGTAACAAGTGGTGTTAAATGTGAAATTAGCATTGCCTATCGACATCTAATAACAGATATCACATGCATTTGTAATATTCGCCACAAAGCAATACTTTTGCTGTCAAATCACTGATGCCACCCAAACGAAAAGCTATTGGTTTTTCCACACCTCAAGCGCGAAAGAAAAGGTCATCACGAGCATTGGAAACAGTCGAGCAACGAGAAGCACGACTGGAAACCGCTTGAGTACGCAAAGCTCAAACCCGTTCATCTGAAACAGTCGAGCAACGTGAAGCAAGACTGGCAACCGCTCGAATACGCAATGCTCAAGCCCGTACATTTGACACAGTGGAGCAGCGGGAAGCAAGACTGGAAACAGTTCGAGTACGCAAAGCTAAAACCCGTTCATCTAAAACAGTCGAGCAACGTGAAGCAAGACTGGCAACCGCTCGAATACGCAAAGCTAAAGCCCGTTCATCTGAAACAGTCGAGCAACTTGAAGCAAGACTGGAAACCGCCCGAGTACGCAATGCTCGAACCAGACGAACAATGCACGTTGAATTAAATCTTAGTGCATTCCATTACAATGCTAATTATGATTACAGTCTTCATCCAAGCGTGGTTATTGGAAAAATGGATAAATTATGCGTGTATTGCAGTGCCCTCAAATTTAAGAATGAAACAGCGGGAATTTGCTGCGCGGGTGGGAAAGTTAAATTGCAAGAGTTACATTCACAACCAGAACCATTATCAACCTTGGTATCAGGTGAAACAAGCCAATCGAAACATTTCTTGGCAAACATACGCAAGTACAATTCATGTTTCCAAATGACATCGTTCGGTGCAACAAATATCGTGCGCGAGAATTACATGCAAACATTTAAAGTGCAAGGGCAAATTTATCATCGTGCAGGATCACTACTACCACTGCCAGACACAGATCACAAATTTCTTCAAATTTATTTTATGGGGAATACTGATGAACAAATCGATCAACGTTGTCATATCAATATGGGCACTAAGAGAGAAATTGTAGCTGCATTGCAAGCTCTATTTTTACAACACAACGAATTAGTTCAATTGTTTAGAAATTCACTTGAACAAATGCCGACAGATGATTACACAGTTGTAGTTAGAGCAGACAAAACACCTGTCGGCCAACACGAAAGACAATACAACGCACCAACAATTGATGAAGTTGCGATCGTTATAGTGGGCCAAGAATTTAACTCACGTGATATAATTCTTCATCGCAGAAATGGTGATGTTCAGCGAGTCTCAGAAACTCATCGCTCATACGACGCATTGCAATATCCAATTTTATTTTGGCAAGGAGAAGATGAATATCATTTCAACATCAAATTGAGAAATCCACAAACAGATGAGGAATCGAATAAGAAAGTCAGTTCCATGAATTACTATTCATATCGATTGATGATTCGTGAGAGTGCCGAAAATCATATCTTGAAATGTCGACAATTGTTCCATCAATACATTGTTGATATGTATGCGAAAATCGAAACCGAACGACTCCTCTACATTCGATTAAATCAAAGCAAGTTGCGTTCTGAAGAGTACATTCATTTACGTAATGCAGTTGTGAATGATGGCAATGTGAATCCAAATGAATTAGGGAAAATGGTTATACTGCCGGCCACATTTACTGGGAGTCCACGTCACATGCATGAATACGCACAAGATGCAATGACATATGTTCGTGCATATGGCCGCCCAGATTTTTTTATTACCTTTACATGCAACCCTAAGTGGGATGAAATACAAGAACTGTTGTTAACTGGACAATCATCATCAGATCGTCACGATATTGCTGCCCGTGTGTTCAAACAAAAATTGAAATCTTTAATCGATTTTATTGTCAAGCATCATGTTTTTGGAGAGACACGCTGTTGGATGTATTCCGTTGAATGGCAAAAAAGAGGATTGCCACATGCACACATTTTAATTTGGTTGATCGAAAAAGTCAAAGCAGATCAAATTGATAAAGTCATTTCTGCAGAAATACCTGATGGCGACATTGATCAATACTTATTAGAAATCGTCACCAAAAACTTGATTCACGGTCCATGTGGATTACTCAACAAAAATTCTCCATGCATGTCTGATGGGAAATGTACGAAACGATACCCAAGAGATTTAGTTGCTGAGACTGTCACTGGCAATGACGGATATCCACTATATCGTCGACGATCAAATGAAGATGGTGGCAAATCAATCACTTTAAAAGTACGAAACAATGATGTTGAAGTTGAAAATCGTTGGGTTGTACCGTATTCACCGTTACTCTCGAAAACGTTCAAAGCACACATAAATGTCGAGTTTTGCAATTCGGTGAAATCGATCAAGTACATTTGCAAATATGTTAACAAAGGAAGCGATATGGCAATTTTTGGATTGGAAAAAACAACACGATGACTCGATGAAGTCTACCAATATCAACTTGGACGCTACATTAGTAACAATGAAGCAATATGGCGCATTGTTTCATTTCCAATCCATGAACGCCATCCAACAGTTGTTCATTTGGCAGTGCACCTTGAAAATGGACAGCGCGTGTAATTTACATTAGAAAATGCACGTGCAAGAGCTTTGTCACCTCCGCCAACAACGTTAACTGCATTTTTCTCATTGTGCGGGAATAATATTTTTGCAAAGTTGCTACTTTACTCTGAAGTGCCAACATATTACACATGGAATGCTTTAGCGAAAAACACCCCAATTTATATTCAACCGACGCATTAGGCCGTCTGTACACTGTTCACCCAAACAATGCAGAATGCTTTTAATTGCGATTACTGTTAATCAACGTACGTGGACCGACATCCTTCCAAGAATTGAGAACAGTAAACGGTCAAGTATGTGCCACTTATCGTGAAGCTTGCCAAGAATTCAAACTTCTGGAAAACGATGCTCATTGGGACACTTCGCTTTCTGATGCATCGAATATTGCTCAACCACAGCAAATACGCACTTTTTTTCAATCATATTGACAACATGCTTCCCATCCAATCCAAAAGATCTTTGGGAGAAATACAAAGACTACATGAGTGAAGACATTCTACACCGTTTGCGTGCAAATAAACAAAATCCGGATATTCAGTTTACATCAAACGTGTATAATGAGGCATTGGTTTCGATTGAGGACATGTGTTTGGCAATCGCTAACAAAGCACTGGTAGATTTGGTAATGACTGCTCCGAATCGATCTGCAAACAACCTATTCCATCGAGATTTGCATCGAGAAACACACTTTGATATCGACGAATTGGTACATTTGTTCAAATGAATCATCCGAAATTGGTTCCAGAGCAACGCTTAGTGTATGACATAATTATGAATGCAATTGGAAGTCAAAAAGGTGGATTCTATTTCCTAGATGCTCCCGGAGGCACAGGCAAAACTTTCCAATTTTCACTTATTTTGGCAACTATACGATCTCGAAAGAATATTGCACTGGCAATCGCATCATCTGGAATTGCAGCAACTCTTTTGGATGGTGAACGAACAGCGCATTCAGCACTGAAATTGCCATTGAACATGCAAATAACTGAGACACCAACATGCAATATAAATAAAAATTCTGGAATGGGTAAAGTACTACAATCATGTCAACTCATTATATGGGACGAATGTACTATGGCGCACAAAAAAGCATTGGAAGCGCTGCATCGTACACTTAAAGATGTGAGAGGAAATGAACGGCTCTTTGGTGGCGCACTTATTCTATTATCTGGTGATTTTCGACAAACTCTACCAGTTATAGCACGTTCAACCGCTGCTGATGAATTAAATGCATGTCTAAAATCATCAGTTTTATGGCGGCATGTACAGAAATTGACTTTGAAGACCAATATGCGTGTGCAACTACACAATGATGCATCCGCTGAACGTTTCGCAAAACAGTTGTTGGACACTGGGAATGGGAAAATGGCAATCGATGAATCCACACAATGTTTGACATTGCCAACAAGTTTCTGTAAAATCGACGAATTGATTCATAGAGTTTTTCCAAATATCGCACAAAATTACACAAATCATCAGTGGCTCAGTGCATGTGCTATATTGGCAGCCAAAATCAACGATGTCAATGCCATCAACTTAAGCATTCAAAATGAAATCCCAGGCGAAACGACAACGTACAAGTCCATCGATACTGTATTGAATGAAGACGAAGTTGTCAATTATCCAACGGAATTCTTGAATTCACTTGACTTGCCAGGCATCCCGTCGCACGTTTTAAAACTCAAAATTAGCGTGCCTATCATTCTTTTACGAAACATAAATCCACCACGACTTTGTAACGGCACCAAGCTTTCAGTGAAAAACATGATGAACAATATCATCGAAGCAACTATTTTAAATGGAAAATTTAAAGGCGAAGATGTACTCCTGCCAACAGATATGCCATTTGAATTTAAACGTCTGCAGTTTACGGTGCGACTCGCATTTGCAATGACCATCAACAAAGCACAGGGAAAATCGCTACAAGTTTGCGGACTAAATTTGGAAAACCCATGCTTCTCTCATGGACAGCTGTATGTCGCCTGCTCTCGCGTCGGAAAACCTTCCGATTTATTCGTGTATGCACCAGACGGAAAAAAAAACATTGTGTATTTAAAAGCTCTTCAAGAAACATAATTAAAACGCAAACACTTTCTTTCTTGAGGGGCATAGCAACGCATGCCGGGTACTCGCTAGTATACATATATAACATAACATTCCATTCTTTGTTTGTAAGATTCTGAAAGTATTAAAATTGATTAGGTTTTTAACCGTTATATGGCCATCCTAGATAATTCTTATATTTATGTAGATTAAGTTAAAGTAATGTTATAATATATTTGAACTAAATTTAATCTGAAATATAACAATCAAAGAACTGTTTAAGTATTTCATCCGAATATGAAAGTTAAGATATTTTTTTTTAATTTTCAACTAGACTAAATGACACGATGTTATCGGGTAAATAATGTTGGCCACTTTACGATAATTTCTAACTGCCATTGCGAAAACTCATCACCATTCAATATTTAAAAAAAAAAATATATATGTAATGATGTTTAAGTTTCTAACGTCATAAAGTTTTGAGAAGTATTTTGCTGCTATATATTACACGCATTTTCTACACTTTTTCGCGACCTAAACTAAATTGGAGTGTTTTCATTAAAAATATACCGTAAGAAATCGAATAAGAGTAACAGTGCATGGCCTTTGCGGCCTCGCTCTCAATGAGCAAAGTAGAATACTATCTTGTAGAGGTTGTGTTTTTTGTTATAACTTTAAACTGCTATTTGGTTGTATATTTGTAGCATTACTGTTGCTTATCGATTGGATTCGGCCTCAATTCTGTAGTGATCTCCCTTTGATAGCCCATGTCCTTTCCAAGTTTCAGAGGTTTTCGTATTGTAAAAACAAGATATTTCGTACCGTAATGCCTTTGAATTTCTTTTTTTTCTGTTCATTTCAAATTTATCAACATATTTAAAGGTAAGGTGCCCTCCATTTTGTACGTACGCACTTGGGGGTGGGTGGGTTTTTCCATATTGCGTACGTGTTCGTACGTGTGCGTATATCGAGGGGTGCTGGTGGTGGGGTTCTCGGAAGAATTTTACGTACATTTATTAAAAAAAATTCTACAATAATCATTCAGAAATTTAACGTAAAAAATGTGCACATTTATATCTCGAATGCTGTCAAAATATCAAGCAATGTTTAGTAGGATCATCGTCATAATATTGCCTTGTATTTTCCCATTGTAGCGCGCCAGATATCGCTCAAATTGTACTCAGTAGTAGCAGTTTTACAGTAATATTTCGTCCTTTTTTTCAAAATGTGCGCGTGACGTGTCTCCCACGCCTCGGCTAAGTAGTGTGTTTCCTTAAATGTTTTGATTCCCGGCGTCCATGCCAACTTTAGGTTTTCACCAGTCGCCATTTTTTAAATTCTGACCTGAACAATTGGAAATTGTGAATAAATAATTAAAAATAATAAAGGGATGGATAAAAATAAATAAAACACGTATGTAGGTCTCCAAGCGTCATCTAGTTACTTCAAACAGTAGTTACTCAACTTAATTATGGGATTTAAAATAACGGTCTACTGTTAAGTTACCTCCATTCTTGGGCCATTGTTAAGCTACCTCCATTATTGGCCTAGTGTTAATCTTGCCTTCCATATTGGCCAAACATTATGTTATTTCCATTATTGGCCTATATTTAATCTTACCTCCCATATTTGCCTACTGTTAAGTTACCTCCCATGTAGACGCACTGTTAAGTTACTTACCAAATTGGCCCTACTGTTAAACTTACCTACCATATTGGCCCACTGTTAATCTTCCTCCCATATTGACCGGCCCACTGTTTAGTTTACGATTTCCATCAGCCACGAAGACTTAAAATGCTAAACTGTTCTATTCAAAGCTAAACGTTAACATCTCCTCGGATAGTTCAAAATCTTGATCCAGTCAAAGTTTCAACAATCTTGAACCAGTCAAAGTTTCAACAATCTTGATCCAGTCAAAGTTTCAACAATCTTGAACCAGTCAAAGTTTCAACAATCTTGAACCAGTCAAAGTTTCAACAATCTTGATCCTGTCAAAGTTTTAACAATCTTGATCATGTCAAAGCTTTAACAATCTTGATCCAGTCAAAGTTTTAACAATCTTGATCATGTCAAAGTTTTAACAATCTTGATCATGTCAAAGTTTTAACAATTTAACAATCGATTTTCCACTGTGCTGTTGACTATAAATGTTGTTATGAATTGGAATCGAGGGGTGGGGTGTGGTCGTGTCCACGATAGGTAAACGCACGATACAGAAATCGGTTGCCCTGCGGGAATTAATGAATTCAGCAGAATAATGTCAGCTGCAATTTTACCAGACAACCTTTGGGGTTGGTGGGGATGTATGGTGCTCCATCTCAAACTTCAACAATCTATTTGGAAAATACAATTGCAATAAAATTAAATGACATATTTTTACCAATGTTAATAAATCATGACTTATAGAGATGTGCTGCGGCCTTTGAATTATCAAACAAAGTTTCTTTATATAGTTCAAGTTTGAGACACTTTAGATCAGGCCTGCACAATATACGGCCCACGGGTCGCATGCGGCCCACCAGAACCTACTTTTTGGTCCGCGAAATAGCGAAATATTCTTTAATATTATTATTATTTTCTATATAGCTTTCCCCTCATCTTATTATCTTTCGGTTTCACACATGTTTTTCATAAAGAATTACGGCCCGCCTTACACTTAGAGTTCTGCAGGTCATGAAGGATTAAGGGGACTTTAGTTATTGTCTTTTCGTTCATACTGTCTTAATCTTTTATTTTTAATTTTAACATTAAAAATTTGATTTAAATAGGGAATAATATCACATGACCTTTGTGATGTACATATTTAAACATATAATAATATCACGTGACCGTTGTGATATACATATTTAAACATATAATAATATCACATGACCGTTGTGATGTACATATTTAAACATATAATAATATCACTTGACCGTTGTGATGTACATATTTAAACATATAATAATATCAATTGACCGTTGTGATGTACATATTTAAACATATAATAATATCACTTGACCG
Organism: Omphiscola glabra; assembly: GCA_964017045.1. NCBI lineage: Eukaryota > Metazoa > Mollusca > Gastropoda > Lymnaeidae > Omphiscola > Omphiscola glabra. Next base: position 27,022,521 of record OZ024808.1, read on the forward strand.
TTGTGATGTACATATTTAAACATATAATAATATCACTTGACCGTTGTGATGTACATATTTAAACATATAATAATATCACTTGACCGTTGTGATGTACATATTTAAACATATAATAATATCACCTGACCACCATTCCACGTAGCAACCTGCAAATTATTTATTTCTAAACAGCTTTGTCCAGAAAACACGATTTTTTAAATGACAGCTATTTGTTAGCCATTATTGTGTGCAAAATTCTACAACAGTCTTTCTAAAAAACAGCAGTAAAATGTACAAAGTTGTATTACACCTAGAAGAACCTTGTTATAATACAGCAGTAAAATGTACAAAGTTGTATTACACCTGGAAGACTGTTGGACGACAGTTAACTCATCTTGGCATTGTCGTTTCAACTTAACTAAAGTCATCACGACAACTTCTTCTAAAGCTATACCACGGGATGGGGTTGGGGCAGGCTAGGGGACATACAAACTTTAAATGCCCATGAGAAGCGTGGGGCACTCTGCTTATTGGGCCATGTTTTTTTTATACTGTGGATATTTGAGATGGATGCGTGGATGACATGAAGAGTTTTTGTTTGATGGGAAGACTTGTGTGGTGAAAAAGCTGAGAGTCGATAAGGTAACAGTAATGGGCAATGGTTTGGGTGTTTATTGTTAAGCGTAACAGTAAGACTCGATAAGGTTACTGTGATGGGCATTGGTTTGGGTGTTTATTGTTAAGCGTAACAGTAAGACTCGATAAGGTTACTGTGATGGGCAATGCTTTGGGTGTTTCTTGTTATGCGTAACAGTAAGACTTTGACATTGAGGTGTGTACAGAAGAATAAGACGATTGTTCAGAATGGGTTAAATTGCAGAAATAATTTGAAATAATGAAACAGCACTGGAATTGACTGCGAAATGACACATAAATTACTACATGGCTGTGTAGCAAACCTGACATGTTGGTAGATATATTGTGACAAAGCATTTTGAAGGGTGAACTAACTAAGATAGTAGATTATGAAATATGACTTAGTGGAGAGTTGAAGAACGACTTTAAGCAATAGAGATTTGTTTAATAGAGTTTGAGGAACATGAAATTGATAGGAGAGCTTATTTTAAATAGAGTCTAGAAGAACATTGAAATGATAGGAGAGAGCTTATTTTAAGTAGATTTTGAGAAGAACATTGAATTGTTTGGAGAGAGTCTATGTCAGGTTGTCGTGGTTGATGTTTTTTTTTGGGGGGGGATGAATTGGTAGTTTTATAAATTGATTGCGCCTATCTGACTCATTGCGCATGTATGACTGATACATTGAATTTGCCTGAATGTGTGATAAATTGATTTCTCCTCGTACATTTTTTAAATTGATTGCATATTGGTAAATGTATTTAATCATTCGAATAACAAATATCAATTTTTAAATAAATTAAAATTCAATTTTTTAAATATTTTAGATTTAAACATTTTAAAATACATGTCCTAAAGTTAATTTTTTAAAATTTTATAGATATATTTTTGTACCGAGTTCTGTTTCTAACATCACTGTTTATAGCTAGGTCACAGCTATAATTATACATCACTGTGTATAGCCAGGTCACAGCTATAATTATACTGAAAATATGATATTAATAGCATAAATTAATTAATACTAACTGAAATCTTCATTCATTTTAAAATTCCGGGTATAAACTTGATCACAGTTTTTCGTTTAAAAAAAAATGAATAAATAATCGTAATAAAAACAAACAAAAACATCAACAGTTGGTTATTAGTTTACTGTAAAGTTATTTTAAAAAGGATCAAATTTGACATTGAGGTGTGTACAGAAGAATAAGACGATATATATAAGAATGAGCTATGCTGACACAACGCCAAAGAGCCGATAAGATTTTGATACGTTCGGAATCTTAAAAACAATCATAGTTATTTTCTATTATTTTACGGAAATCGAATAAATTTATATGCGCAAAAAATATTATATTTACGCTTTTATTTTACCAAAAGTTTATTTATTATTGTAACAAATTACAAATACATTTAAAGAAACGACTAAGGGACTATCTTAAGCATTTGATATGCGTTTGAAAGTTGTGAAAAAAAATTAAATACAAAAATTATGACCAAAGAATTACACAGTAATCAAATTTATCGGGAAAACCTAAACATCAGTTGTTATTAGTTCGTTCTTTAGCGCGTTTTCAATAATGTGAAATAAAATTATAATTAATTAGTTCTAAATAATCACGCAAATGACGTCAAAGTGCGAATCTCCTATTTACCCAAAGATAAAAGTTATATAATTTAATAAAAGAGCGTGAATAACTGATAATGTATATTCCCCTTCTTAAAAGTAAAATTAATAAATAGAATTGATTGCTTTTTGAATTGCTAAACTTTAATACAAATTTAGCTTTGTATTTTTAACATTTTGTACGTTTTTACTTTTTATTTATTCCAAAAATAAACTTTTATGAAATTTATAAAGTAGTAAAAATTTTCATTCAAAAATAATTTTAATAAGAGTATGTCGATTAAATAAATTGGTGCAGCAAAACTACGTAGACGAATAATTTTTTTGATGCACTTATCACTCATCTAAATAAGAACAAAGCATATTAATTGCAAATAAAAAATTATATATTTTTGGGTAAGTAAAGGGATTGCAATTCAGTTGATGATTTATTTATTTTAAAACTCTGTTGGGGGACTGGGGGGGGGGGGGGGGGGGGTTAGTAATAAGATAAATTCAATTTGCCAAATGCATCACAAGTTAAGCATCAGAATGAATTTGATAAATAATTAACCTACTTCGATACATAATATATATCGGGGGTAGGAAAATGAGTTTATGCAATTTTACTTGGAGATTTTATTAGATAGATAGATAGGCAGACAGAAAGACAGACTGACAGACAAATATACAATTAGATAGATAGACCCCCCCGGGATTCCGGTCGAGAAGTCTGTAGTGGCTTGCCGATTTGGATGCGTTGGCCACCGACCCTCTCGGCGTTAACCAGGGGGCACATAACCACCATTGCATGTCCCGCGTGGCAGACAGGGACATGCATGGTAGCTGCTGGAATAAACGGCTCCTACAGGGCTGCCACCTGTAAAACTTCAAAGGTGGAAGAAAAGGCAGACACAGGTAGGGATCATGATTACAAGTTGCCGTTAAGGGATATGAGGCGAGAGGCTGTGGTGGAAGTCTCTGGCCGATGATTTTAAATACGCAGCCCTGAGAAAGCTGCTCCTAGGCAACCGTTTCGTCCCAGCTACTTCGCGAATTAGTTGCGAGGTGGAAACCCACTGTAGAATCCCTCTTAGAGGGCGTCCGATGCTTCCCCGGGACGGGTGGGGGATATATTAGGACATTAATTTACCGTCCCGGCTCCTAGGAAAGTGGACTGCGGACGCTTTAAACGCAGCGTCTTCGATCGACCAGATGTCTCCGGACGGGGGAGGGTCTCCGTCGGCAAACTCGATTGAGCGGTTGCTGGTGGGGACGGTTCACGTCCGGGGAGGTCTCTGGCATCCCCCCGCATGGCCCGACGTCGGGGAAACCCGGCACCTGGCAGGTGTGGGGGGGGGGGGGCGCCAGGGAGGGCATAAGGATCGCGAGCTCGACGGCCCGCTGACGCCATTTCCTTATGAGATATAGATAGATAGATGGATGAATGGATTGAAGGGTGAGTTTGTAGGTTGATGAATGGATGGATAGGTAGGTAGGTATATACGTAGATAGGCAGGTAGGTAGGTATGTATGTAAGTTGGTAGATAGATAGATAGGTAGGTAGGTAGATATGTAGGTAGATAGGTATATAGATAGGTAGATAGGTAGATAGGTAGGCATATATGTAGGTAGGTAGGTTGGTAGGTAGTTAGGTAGGTAGGTAGGTAGGTAGGTAGGTAGGCAGGTAGGCATGTAGGCAGGTAGATGGTAGATGATAGATAGTAGATGATAGATAGATAAATTGATAAATAGACATACAGACAGACATACAGACAGACAGACAGAAAGACGGACTAATAGACAGATAGAAAGATAGATGGTAGGTAGGAAGGTAGGTAGGTGTGTAGGTAGGTAGTTAAGCAGGTATGTAGGTAGGTAGATATGTAGGTAGATAGGTATATAGATAGGTTGGTAGGTATGTATGTAGGTAGGTAGGTAGGTAGGTACATAGACAGGTAGATACATATGTAGATAGATAGGTAGATAGGCAGATAAGTAGATTGGACAGTAGGTAGGTATGGGCTAGGCACGTAGGCACGTAAGCAGGCAGGCAGATAGGCATGTAGATGGTAGATGGTAGATAGGTAGATAATAGACATGTAGGTAGGTAGGTAGGTAGGTAGGTAGGTAGGTAGACAGACAGAAAGACAGACAAACAGACAGATAGATAGACAGAAAGACAGACAGAGAGAGACAGACATAGATAGACAGATAGACAGATATACAGACAGACAGACAGACAGACAGATAGACAGATATACATAATTCATCCTTGAATAGTTGCGAAAAATTTATATTTATTCGGTAAACTATATAAATACATATTAAAAAAATAATGTTTGTATATATGCCCCTTATGCGCTTCTATACCATTAATCCAAAAGAGATTAACATTTCGTGAGTTGTTGTACACACGCCCGCAAATGTTTCTAAATTATTACACACTCTTTTAAAATATTACGCTTTGGGACCGGGGCCCTAAATTCTTTCCCCCCTCCCTTTTATGAGCTAAAGATAATTTCCGTTTGCGTTCCTATACCATTCATTAGAATGCAATAAACTTTGGTAAGTTGCTGTGCGCAGCAAATGTTTCTGAATTAGCTTATTCTTTTTGAAATATTTCTCTTGGGGCCGGGGGCCCTAAATTATTATTTTCTTATATGAGCTAAACAAAAATAATTTCAATCAGTGCTATTGCACGGGGTGGCTAGAAATCAATCAAATACAAACGAAATTTCAGTTTGTGTGTGACATAAGTACAACCATTTTACAATTTTGCGTTTGGGGCCGGGGGCCTAATTTAAAATAAAAATATTTGAGCGATATAAATATGATTTAAAACAGGGCTACTGCATGGGTGGATCAATGTCTACAAGTGTGAGGACTAAATTTTGAAAAATCCATTGACAACTCTGTTGCCTGCTTACGCGTCAAAATTCTTCTACTATCTCAGCGTCCTTTCACTATCTCGGCGTCCCTCATTCCTTCCAACATCTCATCGTTCTTCCACTATCTCAGCGTCCTTCCACTATCTCAGCGTACTTCCACTATCTCGGCGTACCTCATTCCTTCCATTGTCTCAGCGTCCTTCCACTATCTCAGCGTCCTTCCACTATCTCGACGCCCCTATTCCTTCCACTATCTCGGCGTCCCTCATTTCTTCCACTATCTCAGCGTCCTTCCACTATCTCGACATACCTCATTCCTTCACTATCTCAGCGTCCTTCCACTATCTCGACGCCCCTATTCCTTCCACTGTCTCAGCGTCCTTCCACTATCTCAGCGTCCTTCAACTATCTCGTCACCCCTATTCCTTCCACTATCTCAGCGTCCTTCCACTATCTCGACGCCCCTATTCCTTCCACTATCTCGTTGTCCCTCATTTCTTCCACTATCTCAGCGTCCTTCCACTATCTCGACGTCCCTCATTTCTTTCACAATCTCAGCGTCCTTCCACTATCTCTCCGTCCCTCATTCCTTCCACTATCTCGGCGCCCTTCATTCCTTCCACTACCTCTCCGTCCTTCATTCCTTCCACTATCTCTCCGTCCATCATTCCTTCCACTATCTCTTCGTGCTTCATTCCTTCCACTATCTCTCCGTCCCTCATTCCTTCCAATATCTCGGCGCCCTTCATTCCTTCCACTACCTCTCTGTCTTTCATTCCTTCCACTTTCTCGACGCCCTTCATTCCTTCCACTATCTCTCCGTCCTTCATTCCTTCCACTATCTCGGCGTCCTTCATTCCTTCCACTATCTCTCCGTCCCTCATTCCTTCCACTGTCTCAGCGTCCTTCATTCCTTCCCCTATCTCTCCGTCCCTCATTCCTTCCACTACCTCTCCGTCCTTCATTCCTTCCATTATCTCTTCGTCCCGCATTCCTTCCACTACCTCTCCGTCCTTCATTCCTTCCACTATCTCTCCGTCCTTCATTCCTTCCACTATCTCTCCGTCCCTCATTCCTTCCACTGTCTCGACGCCCTTCATTCCTTCCACTACCTCTCCGTCCTTCATTCCTTCCACTATCTCGACGTCCCTCATTCCTTCCACTATCTCTCCGTCCCTCATTCCTTCCACTATCTCAGCGTCCTTTGTCTATCTCGACGCCCCTATTCCTTCCACTATCTCGGCGTCCCTCATTTCTTCCACTATCTCAGCGTCCTTCCACTATCTCTCCGTCCCTCATTCCTTTCACTATCTCAGCGTCATTCCACTATCTCGACGCCCCTATTCCTTCCACTATCTCGGCGTCCCTAATTTCTTCCACTATCTCAGCGTCCTTCCACTATCTCTCCGTCCCTCATTCCTTCCCCTATCTCTCCGTCCTTCATTCCTTCCACTATCTCTCCGTCATTCATTCCTTCCACTATCTCTCCGTCCCTCATTCCTTCCACTATCTCTGTCCTTCATGCCTTCCACTATCTCTCCGTCCCTCATTCCTTCCACTATCTCGACGCCCTTCATTCCTTCCACTATCTCTCCGTCCCTCATTGTTTCCACTATCTCTCCGTCCTTCATTCCTTCCACTATCTCGGCGCCCTTCATTCCTTCCACTATCTCTTCGTCATTCATTCCTTCCACTACCTCTCCGTCCTTCATTCCTTCCACTATCTCTCCGTACCTCATTCCTTCCACTATCTCTACGTCCTTTATTCCTTCCACTATCTCTCCGTCCCTCATTCCTTCCACTATCTCTCCGTCCTTCATTCCTTCCACTATCTCGGCGCCCTTCATTCCTTCCACTATCTCTTCGTCCTTCATTCATTCCACAATCTCTCCGTCATTCATTCCTTCCACTATCTCGGCGCCCTTCATTCATTCCACTATCTCGGCGCCCTTCATTCCTTCCACTATCTCTCCGTCCTTCATTCCTTTCACTACCTCTCCGCTACTGACTAACTACCCAAACCATAAAAGCGAACAACGTCAACTCTCGTAACCAATAAGTCACCACAACAGCTATACAATTAATTAATCTCCACACCAAATATGCTAACCACAAGTCCAGTATACAAACCAGAAACAAAAACACCCACCCATTCAAACAAGGAGAATAGAATTAGTAAGAAAAAGATGAATCAACTTATGAGAATGCCAGGGCATCTTTCAGCCACCTCTTCGGGGGGGGGGGGGGGGGGCACTACCCATCCCTGGGAAAGACAAGTGCCCCCCCCCCAGAGAAAAATGGGGACAACAATATAACAATCATATATATATATTTTTAAATTAAGAACGACTACATTGTCTCTTTAAAAAAGTTTTAAATGAAGAGTATCTGGTGTTTTTAACCGACTACAATTAATTGAATCTATGAAATATCGCTATGTTAGATATATTTGTTGATCCTATATAAAGTAAAGCTTGTTAAAGGCTTACAGTATTCGATTAATAATATCGTGCTAGTCGCTCCAGCCGATGTCTTACTTCCTGTAGTTTGCATAATATATAAGTAGTTTTAACAGTGTTTAATAACACTGTTACAACATCCGTTACATCAATAAAAAGGTCTACAATATTAATAGTTCTTGCTAAGTCGCAATCATGCGCAATCTGATTTCAGATTATATTTCATCATAAAAGCACTACTTTTAAAGTAGGGATGTGTGCTAATCATAAATTGTATAACGTCATAAGTCTTTAAAAAACTAATAAAATTTAATCCATTTCATGTGTGTTGAGTTATAGAAAATAGAGACTTTAAAAAAATGAGATAATACTTTTTTTTTAAATTAAGAATTTAACGGGTGCATTAAAAAAAAGTGCACATTTAATCAATTATTATATAGAAAACGTTTGTGTTTTCTTTTAATGTACTACTTTTGTAAGAATTTTCCTGCATGTTTGAGGTTAAAAAAAATGCATAGCCTATATACTATATTTATTATGCCCCACCTATTTGCACGAATTTTAAAAAATTATTATTTTTTTATCAAGATGGGAATCGAGCAGAAATCTAAAGCAAACAACAACAACAACAAAAAAGAAAAAAAAAAAAGAAAAAAAAAAGAAAAACGCTTTTTTTTTAAAGTGAACTAACATTTCGATTGTCATCAGTATAAAAAAAATTGTTGGCACCATTTGTAGAAAAAATTCGTTGTCTTAATATGTTCAATTTAAAATAAATTCTGTGGATTTGAAAAAAAAGTGTTTTTAAGTATATCTAAGAGGCAATTTATAATGTATCTGAAAAATGTTTTGAAATTATAAATAAATATTTCAATCAACTTAATATTGGGAAATATATACTTTATTTGAATACCATTTCCCTTAGATAAAATCACAAATTAAAAAATATATGTCTTTTGTAAACAACCAATTTCTTCCTAAAATAATAATTATTATTATTATTATGGGTAGTTTTCTATAGCGTGGTACCCCAGCCTAGGGCTGGGCTCACCACGCTGTACATGCAAATTAAAATGAACTTAAAAAATATAAATTAAAAACCAACCATTCCATAACAATTTACATGTGAAGCCATGGACGGCACTCAGCAGCATCGTTTAACTTTCAGAGGGGGAATCAGTCAGGATAGTAAAGTTTAAAGAGGTGTGTTTTGAGTGCAGTTTTGAAGGCTGTGATGGTTGATATATTTCTGATGTGTAGTGGAAGAGAATTCCATTGTTTGGGGGCACAGTAAGAGAAAGATCTTTCACCGTATGTTTTTGTGCGAGTCTTAGGGACAGAAAGAATACGATCGTCTGCGGAGGAGCGAAGCTGTCGAAGGGGTGAATAGACAGAGAGAATTTCGGTTAGATATGAAGGGCAGGAATTCGAGAAAAAGTGGTGGCACAGAACAGAGAGTTTATAATCAATCCGTGCTTGTACAGGGAGCCAATGAAGTGAATGAAGTAGTGGTGTGACGTGATCACGTTTTTTTGCCTTTAAAACTAGCCTAGCAGCTGAGTTTTGAACCTTTTGTAATCTTTCTAAGAAGTGTTTTGGTGAGCCTGACAGAAGAGAGTTGCAGTAGTCAAGACGAGAGAGAACAAGAGCACAGACTAAGGTTTTTGTTGCACTAACTGTGAGGTAGTGGCGGATGGAGCTGATCTGACGGATAGCAGTGTATGCAGAGCGACAAATGTGAGATATATGTTTATCTAGAGACATGTTGTTAGACAGAATATAACCAAGATTCCTAGTTGAGTATGTAAACTGTATGTCTGAGTTACCTACTTGAAATGAGGTGGGGAGAGCTGAGTTAGAGGATGATTTGTGATCATGAATAAGAAGTGCTTCCGTTTTGTCATCGTTAAGTTTCAACTTGCTGAGTATCATCCATGACTTGACATCACCAATACACTCCTGCAAAGTCCGGACAGCTGAATCTACAAGAGAGGGATGGGTATGCTTGTATAGTTGCGTATCATCCGCGAAAGACTGGCTCCCCACAGCATGCCTCTCGAGCAAGAGGAGCAGTGGCCTGGTATACATTGTAAATAGAACCGGGCCCAAAACGGACCCCTGTGGCACTCCATACACCAAGTCAGCACTGCTGGAGATACAGCCATCGACAGCGACTGCCTGCGTTCTATCAGAGAGGAACGACCTAAACCAAGACAAAACAGAACCAGAAATGCCAAAGTAATTTTCAAGCGTTTTGTAAAGGGTTTCATGGTCGACAGTGTCAAAGGCCGCACTGAGGTCCAAGAGGATCAGGAGGGAGACATCACCACTGTCCAATGCAAGCAAGAGGTCATTGGTGACTTTCAAGAGAGCCGTCTCAGTGCTATGGAAAGGTCTATAGGCTGATTGATTAGGACTGAGAAGAGAGTTGTCATTTAAGTAAGCAAAACGTTGTTTTAGAACTAGTTTTTCAATGACCTTAGACAAAAATGATAAGTTAGATACAGGTCTATAGTTTTTAAAATTATTTTCATCCAGACCAGGCTTCTTAAGCAATGGTTTGATGACAGCTGACTTACAAATAGATGGAACAGTGCCCGTTCATATACGATTTATCAAAATAACCAGTTTTCAAAACTCATAAAAATCTTTTATATCTTTCTAATTATTTTTTTTTCTTTTCGACTCTGGTAAAATTTCGAAATATTTAGAAAAGTTAGTCTGATTATTATCAGTATTTTTTTTCTCCATTTGGGTTCAGCATATAAAATCATGTTTGCAGTGTTTTTTTTAACGGAATCATTTTTAATATTTGTGTGTTGAAAATTCTTTAAAAATTAAGAAGCTACAAAATAATGTAAAAAAAAAAGCCATATTAATATTTTTGTTGTAAAATACAATTCTTGTTCATAACACAAACAGGTCAAGCACTTTTCCGTTTTGCAACCCAGCCCTTTCCTTTTGTTTTTGCAACCTGCATTGAAAGATGATAACTAAGAAAATATCCTCATCACATCTTTAAACCCCTAAAATATCCGAGGCATCCAGCATCGTAAGGGTTGCTGGGTGCACACGATGGCTATAGGAACCCTTGCATTTTGAATTTTCCTGACTGTCTTTAGCAACATCAATTTCTCCACCCCTTCACTAATTCTGATCAATGTTACAGTATGGGGTAGATTATAAGCTTGTGCCAAATGATTACTCTGGGGCACGCCACAAACGGAATGAATTCAGTTTATGTATGGCATTAGATGCCAGAATGCTTCCCATAAAACCTTAAAAATGTCCTTACCCGTGCAAAAAGTATAATAGAAAAATTGATTTAAAGTAAACTCAAAAATACACCTCTTGATTTTAAAATAATCAAAAATTTTCTAGGGAGCAAGCCCCTTCTTCCACCAAGATTCATCAGCGCCCTCAATTTCCGCCTTCCTTCCCGGTGAAAATGATCGCCCTCCCTTTCACGATACAAACTCTACAGTTGTCCGAAAATGCCATACCTTCTCATAAGAAATTTTGGCACCTGGTTGGACCACACCATTCGCCCTATTTCGGCGCCATTAGCAGGGCGTATCTACAGTGTTTGACTTGTAGGGGCAAGATTCATTTTAACACCCCCTCAACTCTGAAACTGATTATTTTCAACCATTAAATACCATCAAAGCCTATTCACCCCCCACCCGCTTTTCTAATATCCGTAACATATGTCCATCTGCCACCCCTTAGCTAAGCCTCTGTCCACTGGAAAATGACACGCCCTCCTCCCCCGAAAATTTTAAATTCCCCCCCCCCATACCTCTCCAATAGAAAGCAGACGGTCTCTGTCGATGACTGTCTCTCCGACAGTGCTGATTTGGTATACAAGGCCACTGCTCCTCTTGCTTGAGAGGCATTCTGTTGAGAGCCAGTCATTCGCAGATGACACGCAGCTATACTAGCACACCCATCCCTCTCTTGTGGATTCCGCTGTCCAGCGGGAGTGCATTGGCGATGTCAAGTCATGGATGGCACTCAGCAAGTTGAAGCTTAATGATGACAAAATGGAAGCACTCCTCATTCACAATCACAAATCATCCTCTTCCTCAACTCTCCCCAACTCATTTCAAGTAGGTAACTCCGACATACAGATTACATCCTCTGCTAGAAATCTTGGTTATATTCTTTCCAACAACATCTTTCTCGATAAACATATCTCTCACATTTGTCGTTCTGCATACACCGCTATCCGTCAGATCAGCTCCATCCGCCACTATCTCACAGCAAGTGTAACAAAAACACTAGTCTGTTCACCGATTCACCAAAACACTTCATAGAAAAACTACGAAAGGTTCAAAAGTCAGCTGCTAGGCTCATTCTAAAGGCAAAAAAAGCGTGATCACGTCACTCCACTACTCCACTCACTTCATTGGCTCCCTATACAGGCACGCATTGATTACAAGCTGTCTGTTCTCTGTCACAACTTTTTCTCAGGTTCCTGCCCTTCCTATCTAACCGAACTTCTTTCTGTCTATTCACCCCTTCGACAATTGCGCTCCTCCGCAGACACGCGTATTCTTTCCATTCGCAAGACACGCACTAAAACATACGGTGAACGATCTTTCTCTTTCTGCGCCCCCAAACAATGGAAATCTCTGCCACTACACATCCACAATAAACCAATCACACAGACCTTCAAAACTGCACTCAAAACACATCTCTTTAAAATCTACTACCCATCTGACCCCCCCCCCACCCCAACTCTGACCGATAAACGATGCTGCTGGCTGCCGTCCATGGCTTGACATGTAGAAGTTAAGGGTGGGTGGGGTGAATATGCATTCGTTTTTGTTTTGTTTCTATACAGCTGTTCTTTATTACATAAATTTATTTTATTTTATTGTCAGGATTATTTTGCTAATATTTTTATGTACAGCGCGGTGAGCCCAGCCCTAGGCTTGGGTATCGTGCTATATAAAACAACAACTAATAATAATAATAATAAATTAATGAAATATAAAAACGAAAAATTTGAAAATATAAAAAATTTTTGGTCTTACACATGATCATATGAACATAAAATATGAAGTACAACCATGAAGTAAGGGAAAAGACAGACTTACCACACGAAATCACACAGGCAATCATGATCATCACGACTTTCAACATTGTCTCCTGAAGTAGATGATGCTTTAGATTCTTTGTGACGGTTCGCTCCCAGTTGTACCACACCACGAACAACATATGAATCTTATTTGTACTGAATGATGCAGTTCTTCTCAAACTATTAACGATACATTGGTAGGAGTATTTTACAGACGTCATGGGTGTATTGATAAATAACTATAAATCCTGGGATCTCGTACGAGATGCGTTATGTAATCACGTGACATGTGACTGTTTAAAAGATGAATCAAAACTTTGTAATTTTTTTTAAAATTAAAAAGGTATATTTCTAAAATCATTTTAGACCCACAGGGGTCACTGGCTAACGCATTCTTCCAGAAAAAACATTATTTATGTCTTGATTATTCATTATTTCAAAAACTAATATCAGGTTGATTTAAAAAAAAAAAAAGAATGTTGAAAAAAATCTTATGGGATTTGTATTTTTTCTGTGACTAAAAGTATATTTCTAATACAGTGTTTACAAACCGTTTTTTTTCCAAACCCGCTACCAAAACACAAACATTTTATGTCCCTCCAACTGTGTTAGTTAAAGATTTTTCCATAATGCCGCCAGGAAGATTGAAGTATTGTTCCCCAGTCTGTTTACGTAATTCTTAAGATAAGTACAACTTGTTTGTATAACAGTGAATATCAAATTTATAACAACGATTAGCTTTATAAAAAGTGTTTGTCGTAAACATATGTATATGTATCTTATATCAAACATGTTATCTGAATCTTATATGTAACTTGTTTATCTTTATCTTATTGGAAACGTGTGTATCTGTATTGAAGTCTTTGAAACTGTTTCTCATTGCAAAGCTGTGCATCCTAATGATCTTTTTTTGTTACATGCTTCCTTACGAACTTTCCACTTTATGTTAATTTATTCTTTAATGAACTTATTTACTTTTGCTCTAGACAAACTTGTTTTTTTTTCTTTCCGAGAGAAACTTGTTTATTTAAGCCCTTGACAGTCTGGTTCACTTTAACCTTATAAATCTGGTCATTTTAACCTCTTAAAAAATCTGGTCATTTTAACCTCTGGCAAATTAGGTTCATTTTAAATAATCTGGTTAATTTGTTCGGTCAAGAGCTTCGTGCTTAATACCACTTCTGCCGATTGTTTGTCAGGTTCATTTTAACGACCTAACATTTAAAAAAAATAATTTCACATCTTGTAAATGTGGTTCATTTTATACATAAATTAACATGAATACAAATTATATATAATGAATTAAATTAAGTGTTCATATATATGTATAAATATAAATAATATATTTGAATAACTATATATATATATCTACATTAGCCATATATAAAACCCAACATATACATAATTTTAGCTAACATCGAAATTAAGGGGCCTGTAGAGAATGCATGGCTAGGACAAAATTTAACAATTTTAAATTATTGTCCTCTAAAAATGTCTAAAAGCATTTCTAAAAAACGGTTTCACATGTATCCAATTTCCCGTTCCATCCTGATCCATAGTGGATCCTTTGCTGGTTGCGATCACATCCCCCAGTATGTGTTCTAGATTAGGATCCCGATGGGATCCCTTTAAGATTCCGATCCCGAGGGTATCCCAAATCCAAATAGGATCGCATAGGCCACCATTGACACAAGATGTTCATTCAATGTCCAAATCTTAAACTGCCATTGATATACCTTTAAAGCAAATTATTCAGACAATGTCCAAATCTTAAACTGCCATTGATATACCTTTAAAGCAAATTATTCAGACAATGTCCAAATCTTAAACTGTCATTGATATACCTTTAAAGCAAATCATTCAGACAATGTTCAATTCTTAAACTGCCATTGATATACCAATAAAACAAGATTAAACAGTTTGAAAACGTTCATGGCACAGCTGCTACCGTGTACCTTTGGTAATCAATATGGCGGATGCTTCCAATGCATTCTTGAGTTAAACGAATTTAATCAACATTTTTAGGCTGACGTTTTCTTGCATTCTTGATGGCATCTTGATTTTTGTATTCAGCAATGTCTCCCAGGAAATCAAAATAAGTCTCCCAAACTTTTCTCCCAAACTTGTCTCCCTAACTTGTCTCCCAAACTTGTCTTCCAAACTTGTCTCCCAAACGTGTCTCCCAAAATTGTCTTCCAAACTTGTCTTCCAAACTTGTCTTCCAAACGTATCTCCCAAAATTGTCTCCCAAAATTGTCTCCCAAACTTGTCTCCCAAACTTGTCTTCCAAACTTGTCTTCCAAACGTATCTCCCAAACTTGTCTTCCAAACTTGTCTCCCAAACGTGTCTCCAAACTTGTCTTCCAAACGTGTCTTCCAAACTTGTCTTCCAAACGTATCTCCCAAAATTGTCTCCCAAAAATGTCTTCCAAACTTTTGTGGAGAGGGTTGTTTAATGGGGCGGGGTGGGGGGGACTTTGAGGTAATTGGACAGTAACCTGACCTAGGGGCCTTTTTTTTAAATTTTACATCAGCGGTTCTAACAGTCTAAAAGCAAAATAGGCTTTAATCCCCCTCATTTTCATAATAATCTCCTGCATAATCTAGAGTTTTACATAATTGGTGTAGGTGTTTTGCGATATATCAAAGATTTAAACATTTTGACGGAATTCGTGTGACCAGACTTTTCCCAAAATGTTGTGATTTTGTTTATCTTAAAACAGAGGTTCCCAAAATGTGCAGCTCTCTAAAACTTTTAACTTGTAAGACATAGGGTGGGGCAAATGGCTCTTCCTTCAAACATATTTCAAATAGGTCTTTTTTAATCAAACACATTTGGGAACCAATGTAAATTAATATACACCTACATATATTTTTCATTAAAAGTTTTGGCAGCAAACATTTTGAGAACTGATGCATTATTGAGAAATGATTACAACCAGATGTTGTTAGTGTGGTCTTGGGACTGGTGATGCTTAGTAACGAAAATCATTCTCCTATCAGAACCACAATGTTGAAGCTTGTGATTTTCTTGGCAGTTTCTCTACTGTCGTGTGGTGAGTGTGTCCATCAAGTTGTTACATTCTAATGAAACTGTAACGTTTATATAATGTAACTTTTATATAATGTAACTTTTATATAATGTAACGTTTATATAATGTAACTTTTATATAATGTAACTTTTATATAATGTAACGTATATATAATGTCCCGTTTATATAATGTAACGTTTATATAATGTAACGTTTATATAATGTAACTTCTTTAGATGGGGTCGTTTATGATCCGGTAATGTTAACTGTAAACGTTAGCTAATAATTTACTGCTTTTCCCCAAAGTAAGGGATGGCTATTACATTCAACTTCGCAATGACCTCTCTCTGTCTCTCTGTCTATCTCTCTCTTTCTCCATCTCTCTCTCTCTCTCTCTCTCTCTGCTAAAAAGCAACAAGGTCCGAATGAATAGAATAAGCAATACTTTATTTTATATTCTAAATACGTCACATAATTCCTTGACATCAGAACAATGTTAAAACAATTATGATTGTAGTGTTGAGAATAACTATACACTCTCGTTCAATACTTCATCTAATGTTAATTCAGTAAATCCATTCGAAAAAATCCAATGTGTCTTCCTCTCACATCGAAATGATCTCGTCTACCCCCGCTCTACTTAAAAAAAAACATGAATTCTCCCTACTCTTTGAAAACGAGTTCCTTTTTTCTCGTGTTATTCATGCTTCATTTTCAAATCACTACACCATTGTGCCGTGAGAATAAATATTAGTGTTGTGAGATAAATCACCGTCGTATGCATAAGAAAGATGGTCTGTTACACGCCCTACCTCATTAAAAAAAATTGTGCAAAAAAAAATGTTTAGAAAAAAAAATATATAGGGCCACTGTAGTACGTTATGACAATTCACATCAATATCAATATGTATTATGTATACTATTTGTATTCCTATAATGTAATGATGAATATAAAAAGTGTGAAGAATCATCAACACTCTTATGATAGGTCTCTTGAAATATTCAATGTTCATGATACACATCAATGTTTAATCACAGTCATGATATTATCAAAATCAAAATTGCTTGCCTAGTGAAACAAATCTCCGCTAAGTAATGCTTTTGATTGGCATACATTACAATATAAGATATATTATTCATTGATCATACATTACAATATAAGATATATTATTCATTGATCATACATTACAATATAAGATATATTATTCTTTGATCATACATTACAATATAAGATATATTATTCATTGATCATACATTACAATGTAAGATATATTATTCTTTGATCATACATTACAATATAAGATATATTATTCATTGATCATACATTACAATGTAAGATATATTATTCTTTGATCATACATTACAATATAAGATATATTATTCATTGATCATACATTACAATATAAGATATATTATTCATTGATCAAATGTCTAAAAGTGTTATCAATGGTAAAATGATTCCTCAAATGTACATTAATCATTAATGATTCATCTTGTAAGGTGAACTAAAATAAAGCAGTTATGTCTTTGTTATCATACAATGTTTACAGTCTTGTTTGCATGACTTAATGACTTATGAAAGTGTCATAAATTAAATAGCTCACATTTTATTCTTCAATTAATGTCATCAATCAGAATGTCGGACTGACATGTTTGAGTTCCATGTCTCTGTCATTGTCCTCATACTCAATATGTTTTGACAAAAAAATCTGCAAAATTGTTGTCTTTACCTCATATTGTTTTTAAAAAAATTCATTTTGATAATCTAAGAGTATTAAAGGCCATCTTTTAATCTTGTTATTGGCTATTCTCGTTTTGTTTAGGGCCATTAATGGTTTGTGATCTGTTAGGAGATTACATTTTCAATCTAAAAATATTTTTGAAGTTTTGTTAGCGCCCACACAACGGCTAGGCTTTCTTTTTCAATTGTTGAACAGTTGACTTCTGCTTAGCTCAAAGATCTACTTAGGTTAATTGTTGGTCTAAGTTTGTTGTTAAATTCTTGCATGAGACATGCCCCAGTTACCAATGTGAAAAGTTTATTGAAGTTAGGTGATTTTATGAAGTTTTCCCTCTGAAAAATTTCTTTGATTGTTTTTCATGCTGTCTCTTTAATCATCTTACCACAGTATTTTTTCTCTTGTTATTTTTGTTAATCGGTTTTCATAAAGGTAATGTTATGTCCGAAAACTTAGGTACAAATGTGCTATAGACGTAGCATACCTCAAAACATCTTTTTGGTTATTTGGAGTGTTATGTTTAATATTTTCTGTTTGTTATGGTTCTGTTGGTTGAATGGTGTTTTCGTGGTCTGTTACAGAGACCTTTCATTTATTTCATGTGGTGAGTTTGTCCATCAATTTGTTATATTCTAAAGAAACATTTCATCTATTTCATGAAGTTGTAATATTCTAATAAAACTATTCATTTTTTTTCCACGGCGCTCGAAGTTTGAAACAACTTTTTCATTGTATAAATTACATTGACTAAATTGAATTATGTCTTTTACTCTGGCAATGCTGTCACGTATGAAGTTTGTAATTAAAAAAACACACACATAATGTTTGGGTTAACTCCAGTGACCATATGATCTTCATCATTTTCTAAAATTTTTTGTTTGTATTAGATTTAAATTATTTTTTTTTAAATAAAGACTTTTTTCTACTCACCTTTCCATCTTGTGGAGCGTCAATATTTTGTTTACACACATGACTCTTTCGCTCATTTGGATGTGCTTTATCGCGTCTGCTGAGTTCAGTGAACAGTGGTCTGTAGATTTTTCAGGAGGAGTAGTTTGGAAGTTATTAGAGGCAGAGCATATAGTAATGAGTCTAATTTTGTAGACAATTTAAAGTTAGAATGTTAGTTCTTAAAAGTAGAAAATAAAAAAAATAAGGACTTTCTGTCACAGGAAAAATTAAATAAACTAAAAAAAAAAGAAAATAATTTAAAATTGATTAATATGCTAAGCGTAATTTGTTTCATACTAGAATATAATATAAAATATAATGGAAATTCTTTTTTTCAAGCTTTAAAAAGTAAAATATTAAATATAAGTAACATCTCCCATTGCTTTTCTTGAACAAAAATAATTCTAACTCATAGGAAACTAAAGATAGTGAGAAATATACATTTTTAAATAAAATTTAAAAGCCCGTTTTGTTGTTAAGTTCATAAATCTGGTGATCTACAATGAGAGATTGGAGAAGACTCTGAACATTCATGCGTATTTGCGTGCCCTGAATCGTCAACATTAATTGGTCCCAAACACAAAAAGTACAGCAATGGGGTAGAAGAGCGCACGCACCAAAGTAGAGGAATAAACCCTGAATAGAGAAGCTAGACTGATATGACATATCATAAGAAAATCAAGGCCAATTACGATTAGGCCATTACTACTGTGGATCGGTCTCATTAGCCACACGAAGAGCTGCAACCAGACAAGATAATCTATCGTCTCTCGTAGACGGAAAGATGCCATACATACATACACACTATGGATTGATCGGAGAATCAAGAGGCAAAGGGAATGATTTAATTTGAATAAGTTTCGTGGTAAATGAAATTTCTTTTACTTCCTGCAATCTTTTGAAAAAAAAAACCCACAAAACAATTTGGTTTTGGACAACCCAAATTAAGGAAATAATTCTGCATTCCTTTAAATTGGCAAACTCCAGACACTTAAATTTTGAACTGTTTTCTATTTCCTGTTGTTTTAAAAAGAAATTCCTGTTGTTTCTTTAATTTAAAAAAAAATCTCTATCTTGTAGTTTTTTGTCTTGTCCTGACAGCCGAAGAAGTCTCGTCGCCAAAACGATCTCCTTTTGTTGACCGGTGTTTTCATTTCAAGCCTTTAGTACTTTGCTCCAATATTTCCTTCACTTTAAAAAGGAAACAGGGATTAGGATGAAGAGCATTTTTTCTTTTTTTAAAAATATTATTTCAATAGACTTAATTTTTAAAATAATAATTATTATTTGATTTTTATTACAAAATAAAAACAATTTAACTAGATCTGTATTTTCTTTGACCCCAGGAAGCAATCCTTCGATAGGAGTCGATGATTGTGAAAAATTAAAAAAGTGTTCCTTGATTGTAAATGATTCAGAAAAAAACCCTTTTGATCAAGAAAACTATGAAAATTCTTGTAGGTAAGCAATATCATGGGTTTAATCAAATTATTTGTAGAGAAAGATACATTTCTAAACATTTATCAAAATCCACACGTTTAATAACAATTCACATATATAACAGGCGCCTTGCAGCCTATAGCGTTTGTGTAAAATATGGGAATCTCAAATGCAGCAATATAACGACCAGGAACACTTATGAAAGGAAATTAATAACAGCCGAAATCATCTGTAGTCCTGAAGGGCAGGAAGGTAATATTTAGAAGTATCTATCTATCTACTGATCTATCATTCAACTTATAGATCTATCTACTTATCTATCAATCAACTAATAGATATATCTATTTATCTATCTATCTATCTATCTATCTATCTATCTATCTATCTATCTATCTATCTATCTATCTATCTATATATCTATCTATCTATCTATCTATCTATCTATATATCTATCTATCTATATATCTATCTATCTATCTATCTATCTATCTATCTATCTATCTATCTATCTATCTATCTATCTATCTATCTATCTATCTATCTATCTATCTATCTATCTATCTATCTATCTATCTATCTATCTATCTATCTATCTATCTATCTATCTATCTATCTATCTATCTATCTATCTATCTATCTATCTATCTATCTATCTATCTATCTATCTATCTATCTATCTATCTATCTATCTATCTATCTATCTATCTATCTATCTATCTATCTATCTATCTATCTATCTATCTATCTATCTATCTATCTATCTATCTATCTATCTATCTATCTATCTATCTATCTATCTATCTATCTATCTATCTATCTATCTATCTATCTATCTATCTATCTATCTATCTATCTATCTATCTATCTATCTATCTATCTATCTATCTATCTATCTATCTATCTATCTATCTATCTATCTATCTATCTATCTATCTATCTATCTATCTATCTATCTATATATCTATATATCTATCTATCTATCTATCTATCTATCTATCTATTTATCTATATATCGGTCTGTTTATCTATCTAACCATAGCCGTCGAATTATTATCATCAACTTTTTCGCTCTAATGATAGATAATGTTAAGCAGATGTTAAAATTTGAAATATCCCAATGACCATCCCAGTAGAAAAGTCGTTCGTTTAAAAAATATTTCTTAACTCTAAACGTTGATCTAATTTGCAGTTTATAGTGATGCCGCTATAATCTTGTGTCTGAAGCACAACGATGTTGAGATAAACCTTGAAGAAGCAAACTGCCGCAATTATACATTACAAGTTCAGGAGGCTGTCCGAGTTTTCAATACTAACTCTAACGAGGGCCTGCTTAATAAACGTCTCTGTGGGTAAGATAAGTTCATAATTAACTCATGCATTTCTTGTTTGAATCGATGCCTTCCCAGAAACCATGCAATATTAAAATACCTTTTTGGGTGAGAGGCAAAAAAAAAGCGAGACTGTAAGTTCATGGGAGTCGGTTTTGTCAAAAACTATTAAACGTATCTATGCCAAAAAAGGTTTAAATAATGTAATAGTTGTACGAATATTTATTTCTCTAATTCTGTCTCACACCTTCTATCATTCTCTCATTCTCTGAACCCCATTCTCTCTAAATTTTGAATCCCTTATTATCTTTCCGCTTCGCCCAATCTCTCTCTCTCTAATTATCTCTGTCTCTTTTTTTCTTCGTTCTCCCGCATTCTTCATTTTTCTTTAATTCTCTCTCTCATTTTAACTCTTAAATTCTCGTTCATTCTCCCTCTCTCTCTCTCATTTTCATTCTCCCTCTCTCTCTCTCATTTTCATTCTCCCTCTATCTCTCTCATTTTCATTCTCCCTCTATCTCTCTCATTTTCATTCTCCCTCTATCTCTCTCATTTTCATTCTCCCTCTATCTCTCTCATTTTCATTCTCCCTCTATCTCTCTCATTTTCATTCTCCCTCTATCTCTCTCATTTTCATTATCCCTCTATCTCTCTCATTTTCATTCTCCCTCTATCTCTCTCATTTTCATTATCCCTCTATCTCTCTCATTTTCATTCTCCCTCTATCTCTCTCATTTTCATTCTCCCTCTATCTCTCTCATTTTCATTATCGCTCAGATTCCCCATAGACCATTGTCTCTCAATTTCATTCTTAATCTATTATCTCCTTTTATCTCTCTTATACTTTCTATTCCATTCACTCTCTCAATTTCATTCTCTCTCAATAACATTGTCTCTATTTCTCTCCATCTTATTCTCTCTCATTCTCTCTCACATTCACTCTCACATTCATTCTCTCAATCTCATTCTCTCTGTCTCATTCTCTCTGTCTCATTCTCTCTGTCTCATTCTCTCAATCTCATTCTCTCTATCTCATTCTCTCTATCTCATTCTCTCTATCTCATTCTCTCTATCTCATTCTCTCTGTCTCATTCTCTCTGTCTCATTCTCTCTATCTCATTCTCTCTGTCTCATTCTCTCTGTCTCATTCTCTCTCACATTCACTCTCACATTCATTCTCTCAATCTCATTCTCTCTGTCTCATTCTCTCTGTCTCATTCTCTCTATCTCATTCTCTCTGTCTCATTCTCTCTATCTCATTCTCTCTATCTCATTCTCTCTATCTCATTCTCTCTGTCTCATTCTCTCTATCTCATTCTCTCTGTCTCATTCTCTCTGTCTCATTCTCTCTGTCTCATTCTCTCTGTCTCATTCTCTCTATCTCATTCTCTCTGTCTCATTCTCTCTGTCTCATTCTCTCTATCTCATTCTCTCTATCTCATTCTCTCTATCTCATTCTCTCTGTCTCATTCTCTCTGTCTCATTCTCTCTATCTCATTCTCTCTATCTCATTCTCTCTATCTCATTCTCTCACTTATTATATTCTTCTTCTCTCTGACACATTCTCTCCTCTTGCGGTCTCTCTTTTTGTTCTCATCGTCTTTAATCATTTTTTCCCTAATTTTCTCTCTCAATCTTTCAATCTATTTCTGTATCTTATTTTCCTTATCTCATTCTGTCGATTTCATTGTATCGCTCACTTTGTAGCATTAATTCTCAGTTTTCTTCTCTCTCATTCTTTCTTACATTCGTTCTCATTCTTTCTTACATTCGTTCTCATTCTTTCTTACATTCGTTCTCATTCTTTCTTACATTCGTTCTCATTCTTTCTTACATTCTTTCTCATTCTTTCTTACATTCTTTCTTACATTCGTTCTCATTCTTTCTTAAATTCTTTCTCATTCTTTCTTACATTCTTTCTTACATTCGTTCTAATTCTTTCTTACATTCTTTCTTACATTCGTTCTCATTCTTTCTTACATTCTTTCTCATTCTTTCTCATTCTTTCTTACATTCTTTCTTACATTCGTTCTCATTCTTTCTTACATCCTTTCTCATTCTTTCTTACATTCTTTCTTACATTCGTTCTCATTCTTTCTTACATTCTTTCTTACATTCGTTCTCATTCTTTCTTACATTCTTTCTCATTCTTTCTTACATTCTTTCTTACATTCGTTCTCATTCTTTCTTACATTCGTTCTCATTCTTTCTTACATTCGTTCTCATTCTTTCTTACATTCGTTCTCATTCTTTCTTACATTCTTTCTCATTCTTTCTTACATTCTTTCTTACTCATTATCTGTCCCATACTGTCTATCATTTTCTCATTGTCTTTTTTGTTCCCTCTAACAATCTCTCTTTTATTCTCTCTCTCTTCTAACACTAAACCCTTTTCTTTCTCCTTATCTCTAAATAATACTCTACTTTTCTCACCAACATCCTTTACTTTAACTCCATTCTTTCTCTCTACCATTTTCTCGTCTTAGCGCTCTCTTTTTTTCTCTCTTTATTTGTGATTTTCTTTGACACATTAGGAAATGGCATCAGTGGGCCGTCGTGCTATCTCGCTCCTTATGCCCTCCCCAAAGCACCCCCACTAAGCCCGATTATCGGTCCGCGAAGCGGCACGTTGGATATAGCCCTATGCCAGGACGGCCACCCACCCGATGCTTCCTCGGGATGGGTGGGGGGAAGATATTAGGACGTAAATTAACAATCCAAACTCCTAGAAAAGTCGATCACTCTAAGAGGGATTCTACAGTGGGTTTCCACCTCGCAACTCGTTTGCGAAGTAGCTGGGACGAAACGGTTGCCTAGGACCATTTTTTTCAGGGCTGCATATCTAGAATCATCCACCACAGCCTCTTTCCTCATATCCTTTAACGGCAATTTGTAATCATGATCCCTATCCCGTCTCTGCCTTTTCCTCCAACTGTGAAAACATCACAGCTTGCAGCCCTGTAGGAACTGCTTAATTCCGGCAGTTACCAAGCATGCCTTTGTCTGCCCACGCGGGACATGCAATGGTGGTAGTGTTCCCCGGGTTAACGTTGAAAGGGTCCGGTGGCAAACGCTTCCAAATCGGCAAGAGACCTCAGACTTGTCGACCGGAAGCCCGGGGAGGGTGATTTTCTTTAGACAATTTCAAACACTCATTTTCTTTTTCATATCTCCCTCATTTCCTCATTCAACACCCTCTCTCTTTCTCTCTCCAAGCTCTCTCATTCACCCTCTCATTTTTTCTCTCATTGTCTTTCATAAACCTTTCTCTTAATCTTTCTCTCTCTCATTCTCCCTATTATTTATTTTTTCGTATATTATTTCTCTTTTCTCTCTCATTCTCTCTTTAATTCTCACTTTTGTGTAGTCTCTCTTAATATCGACTTTCCTTTATTTTTTTCACACTCTCTATATCATTCCCTCTAAATTTCTTTTCTCTCTCTTTATTCTTAGTGTAATTCTCTAACTCTTTTTTACTCTTATTTTCTTGATCTAATTCTCACACATTCTTTTTTTTCTCTTCAATATCATCCTCTTTTACGCAATGATTCTCTCCTATCTTTTCTCTCATTATCACTCACTCCATTCTTTTCTCTCTAATTCTCGCTCACTCTATCTATAATCATCCTTCATATTTTCAACATTTCTGTCATAACTCGCCTTATAGATCTCTCTATCATTATATCTCTATGATTTTTATCTCTCACTTTATCTCATTCTCTATATTCCGCTATATTCTTTTGTGTTAACCAATTGTGCTGGTTAAGTATTATCGCGTTCAATGTATTTCAATGCATATTTTTAAAATCCTTAAAATTAACTTCACTTTTGTTCGTGGCTAGCTGGGTGGTGGAGTGGGAAGAATATCTGAATGCCAATTCACCAATTTAACGTCGAACTATCGAGCTGAAACTTGGCACACATATTTGCAAAGAATGGTACAGGGCTCTGTCATCAGATCGCTTACAAATATTTGTTTACATTGAATTTATTTAGATAGTTCTTGATATATCACATTTTTTAAAAAAAATACGCAGAATCTTGCGAGACAGTGGTAGCTGCATCACTCGATTATACTCAAAGGAGTGTGGTAAAAAATTGGGTGCTTTAAAAGAAAAGATTGAACAAAAGGCTTTAGAAGTGTGGCATAGTGAATGTTAGTTTTGATCAGAACATGCTGGTAAGTAGCTGAATGTTATTGCTCAATGAGCAGGTTAATATAAAAAAGAAATATCATTTTATTTTGAAAAAAACATAGTCATTGTACACTCTGGACTGTTGTAATTGTTGTATATTTTTGTACATATATATTGTTACGTAATAACATCTGTAGTTATATTGTTCTGTTACTTTAAAATTGAAATTCAGATATATTCAATTTTATATTTTTTTTTCTATATTATCATTCTAAAATAACAGGATTAAATTTGTTTACATTTAACCAGATTTTAAGCAAACATTATATATAATGCTAAATAAATACTTAGTAATTATTTGAGTTATGTATGTGATACAAGGCATTGTAATACAGATTTTACATTTGGTTATCACTGATTTCATTAATTATTCACATTGATTTTTCAGATTTTTTATTCTTCATTGTTAACTATGTTGCCCTACATTTTGATAAGTCTAAGATATGAGCTTAGTATTGGCTACTAGAATGGACACTAATTTCCAATTGAATATTTTGGACACAATGGTTTAACTTATGCTCACAGGAGAAAAGGAAAGATAGCAAACATTTAATTCCTTTCAATTTTGACAACTAAATTTCAAGTACGACTAATAATAATGGCAGAATTTTTAAAACTACTATCTGTGGCAAAAGAAATGGGTATAAAAAGGAAAAAGACAATGAAAAAGTTAAGGAAATTGATAGTACTTTAAGGAAAAAAAATTATTGAATTGGGTGGTTGCATATACATTAACGTATTAAAAATATATATTAGAACTGAACAACCAAATATGTTCACTTCATCTATTCACTTCATCTATTCACTTCATCTGTTCATTTCATCTGTTCACTATTTCAGGGCACATTGTCGACGCCACTGATTTATTCTTACACGCCCAGCGTTTATCCCAAATTCTTCGCCTCTGACCATACAACACGCTCTATCAAGAGTTCACAACACGCTCTATGAAGAGTTCACAACACGCTCTATGAAGAGTTCACAACACGCTCCATGAAGAGTTCATATGAAGAGCTGATTTTCAAAATGCTGTATATCCATTTTGGGGGTTTTGAGATTATTCAACTTTTTACAAGAAATTAATCACGCGTTTAGAGAATTAAATCATTTTCAGACAAGAATAAAATAGGATTATAATGTGTTTAGTACATAAAATTTACAATGTCCTGAAGGAACCTGGTCTGCTCTACAAAAAGGTAAGGCTTTTTCATTTTTTTAAAAAATGGTGGATACCGCGTTTTGAAAATAAGCTCTTCATATGTACTCTATGATTTATGTCTGTCTATTTAAAAAAAAAAATATCTATAAATCTTAAAATTGCTGAAAAAATCTTTAATTTTTTAATTCGAATTTAAAAGACAAATTTCATTTTCATTAAAATGTGTTTTGAAATGAATACGTCAACTTGTTTGTCGATTCTTCCCACATATAACGTTAATTATATCCCTTGCTTTTGAATTATTTTAAACTCAAATGGCACTGTAGCTTAGCGACATCCTCGTGTAACATCGATGATAAAAGCACTTCACAATAAGAGTATAGGAGTTAAACCGAGGAAGAAGAAAGAAAGGTATATCAAATGAATGGGACCGGGGATCGACACATGGTTTCACGGTCAAGATATTACGGATAACGTCAGAGAGATAGTGATTTTGTACGATAGAAAGGAAAGATGGAGAGTCAGTGTGAAGAATAAATCAGAGAGACATGGATAAAGAAATGGGGTAATAGAGAGAGAGAGTGTATGTGAGAGATAAATACAGACTGTGAAAATGAGGAAGACATTTGAAAAGTTTAAGAGAATAATGGGAAGCTGGAGATGACCAAAGGGTATCCCAATCATATTTTTTCTATAACTTTATAATTTTTTTTTACTAGCACGATAATACGTACGTATTCATTGTTTTTTGAAACCTTGATAGGTGTAATATATTTGTAATGCAATATCTGACAAACAATAAAGTTGGCTTACTTTAAAATACCACGTTTAAAATACATGTTCTACGTACCATGGGAGTGGCGTAGTAGGTGTTCGTGACGCCCATGCAGTGACAAGTTAAAAATACATGTTCTATGTCCCATAGTAGTGGCGTGGTAAAGGTTAGTGCCGCCCATGCAGTGACAAGTTAAAAATACATGTTCTATGTCCCATAGCAGTGGCGTGGTAAAGATTAGTGCCGCCCATGCAGTGACAAATTTTAAATGCATTTTCTATCTCCCATGGGAGTCGCCTAGTAAAGGTTAGTGATGCCCGTGCGGTGACAGTATTTGGCCGCCCCGAGTGGTCCAAGAATTAGCCAACCCCTCCCCATGCCTTGAAAGAACAGCCCTTAAAATAAAGAAAAATAAGTCTCCCTAGGGATGGACCCAACCTTCAGCCCAGTACCTAAGTCTTGGTTCCCTAGGGATGGACCCCAACTTCAGCCCAGCACCTAAGTCTTGGTTCCCTAGGGATGGACCCCAACTTCAGCCCTGTACCTAAGTCTTGGTTCCCTAGGGATGGACCCCAACTTCAGCCCAGCACCTAAGTCTTGGTTCCATAGGGATGGACACCAACTTTAGCCATGCACCTAAATTTTGCTTCCCTAGGATTGGACCCCACCCTCAGCCCAGTACCTAAGCCTTTGTCACATAGAAATTGCTGTCCTCCTATAATCGTTAAATTCCTTTCATGTGAGGCATACCTAACAAGTTAGGAAACACTTTGTTTACAGTGATTTGACCTGACTTTGTACGTCATAATAGTTTGTTTATAAATATATATTGTTTACGGCCCTGGGGAGGTCAGTGTACGTACGCAAGGGGTGGGGGGATTTGAGAGGTTATTTTAGTAACATATCGGAGAGTTTGAGATATTGTGCGATCATGTAGGACAGGCCTGCACAACATACGGCCCGCAAGCCGCATGCGGCCCGCAGTATCCCCTTGGCGGTTCGCGAAGTAAAGAAAAATTCTTCAATTTTATTATAGGCTTACTATAGTGACAGCATGGCGTAAAGCTTAGTACAGTGATAATATGGCGTTACCTTTGTACTGTGATATCATGGCGTAAAGTTTTATAACAGAAACTTTATCTTAGCATAGTGATATCATGGCGTCAAATTTAGGAACTTTTGATCAGCTGAAAAGCCTTAACTTTTTAATCATTGGCTCTATTTCTTAACATATCGCCTCTGCTAAATAATATTTCAGATGAATTAGACACTAGTATATTCATCAAATGCCTCGCATTCCTATCAAAATAAAATCCGAAATTGGTTCGGCCTGTATGGAGTATTTGACCATTTTAGACAACTGAGAATTTTGTAATGTTCACGTTATATAGTCTCATTTCAGTAGCAATTCAACAACAGAACGCCATGAGAACAGTATGCCAACAGAATGCCATGAGAACAGTGTGCCAACAGATTGCAATCAGAAAAGTAGGACAACAGAATGGGGTGCCACATGAACCTGGTGTCACCAGAGCAGTGGGCTACCAGAACTGTGTTACTTTATAGAAGTTTGCCACCAGAACTGTGTTACTTTATAGAAGTTTGCCACCAGAACTGTGTTACTTTATAGAAGTTTGCCACCAGAACTGTGTTACTTTATAGAAGTTTGCCACCAGAACTGTGTTACTTTATAGAAGTTTGCCACCAGAACTGTGTTACTTTATAGAAGTTTGCCACCAGAACTGTGTTACTTTATAGAAGTTTGCCACCAGAACTGTGTTACTTTATAGAAGTTTGCCACCAGAACTGTGTTACTTTATAGAAGTTTGCCACCAGAACTGTGTTTCTTTATAGAAGTTTTCCACCAGAATAGGGTGTCACCATACCACGTTACTACGTAAGCAGTGAGTCACCAGGGTGCCATCAATGTATGTTGCAAAAATTACCTGGTGCGTTTTGACGCAATATTCCAATGAACAGGGTACCACCAATGCAGGGTAACACCAGAGCAGGGTGTCTCAGAGCATTGGACCACCAGAGTAGGGCGTCACCAGAGCAGTTTCCACCAAAGAGTGGTTCCAGCAGTGCAAGGTACGAAAGAAGTAGGGTGGCACCAGAGCAAGGTATCACCAAGTCAGTCGGACTCGAGGGAGTTTAATGGGAATGTGTGTAGGAGTGAAATAATCACCAGGGTAGAAATCACGAGACAGACAACCCATCAATGAAGTAACATTTATGAAGCCTTGAGAGACAGACAACCCATCAATGAAGTAACATTTATGAAGACTTGAGAGATAGACAATAGCCATCAACGAAGTATCAGATATGTTTGAGGCTGTTCAAGCTAAGAGAGCGCTTTATTTTGTTTGTGTTGTATTAATTTTCAAGCTGTTTCACGACTTTTTAATAAATGTGCTGCATCTGAGACTCACAGACGTACCAGAGATTTGTATTCCGTTAATGAATACAACATTCAGCTAAAATGATATCGATTTTTAACAGACGCAAACAATATGATTCTGGCTTTTACGATCCAACACAAGATTAAAAACGATAAAGTAAAACATAAAGAGATTATTGATTTTGTGTTCGTCTTCTACGTTTCGCATTTTTTGGTTATGGATTGTGTGCGTCGTCAAATGATGGACTATGTTCGGGATGGAGGGAGTGGGTTTGAAGGTTTGGGAAGAGGGATGTTTAAAAGAGGGAGCCTTTGATGTAGTTGGACAGTCGCCTGGCTTAGGCGCCATTTATTTAAAATTTTGCATCAGCGGTTCTAAAACTCTATAAGCTAAATGCGCTTTAAACCCCCTGATTGTCACAAAAGAGCTCGTGTACAACGTGGCGAGCCCAGCCCTAAGTTGGGGAACTACGCTTTAAAAAACGTATAATAATAATAATCACTATAATTAATTAATATAATCAATTAATACTTTAATATTTAACAATTCATTCTAACGTTCACCTCAATATAGATAAGGAACATCTCTTATTAGAAAATAACAACAGAGATTCCCAAATTTGCAGCTCTCCTGGCCTGCATGGCGCTCCAGGAAACTCCTAAAACATTTTAATTAGGGTTGGGTAAATGGCTCTTACTTTGAAATTTTTAAAAATAGGAATCATGTTGTTCAAAAGATTGGGAATCACTGTTAATGAATATACCACCAAATTATTGAGAAATGATTACCACCAGATTTTGTCAACGTGGTCTTTGGACTGGTGATGCTCACCAACTCAAATCATTCTCTCGATCAGAAGACAATGTTGCAGCTCGTGATTTTACTCGCAGTCTCCGTAATGTCGTGTGATGAGTTTGTCCATCAAGTTGTTATGTTCTAATGAAACATTTCATTTATTTCATGTCGTGAGTTTGTCCATCAAGTTGTTATGTTCTAATAAAACATTTCATTTATTTCATGTCGTGAGGTTGTCCATCGAGTTGTTATATTGTAAGTCAAATTATGTCTGCTTTTCAAATGATAAAACATTTCATTTCTTCAATGTCGTGAATTTGTCCATCAAGTTGTTATATTTGCTCCATGTTTGAGACAACTTTTATTTGTGTAAAATTCATTGACGAAATTGAACGATGTTTTTTACTCTTGAAACTATGTCAAGTTTGACGTGTAGTATCTTACTATATTTAAATTTCGTTTGGGTTAACTGCAAAGACCGCACGATCTTCTTCATTTTCTAAAACTTTTGTTAGAAGTAGGTTTAGATCTTTTTAAAACTCAATTTTCTTTTTTTTACTCGCATTTCCATCTTGTGGAGCGTGCATATTTTGTTTACAGACTTGACCATTGCGCACATTTGATGGTTTGTTCATCGACTCTGCTGCGTTAAATGAACTGTGGT
The DNA here is from genome assembly GCA_964017045.1 of Omphiscola glabra. NCBI lineage: Eukaryota > Metazoa > Mollusca > Gastropoda > Lymnaeidae > Omphiscola > Omphiscola glabra. The sequence continues at coordinate 27,053,653 of OZ024808.1, forward strand.
CCGTAGGTTGTTAGAGAGATGTAGTCTGGGAGTTGTTAAGGGCAGAGCATATGGTAATAAGTCTAATTGTGTTGATAATTAAAAGCTAGAACTTTAGTACACAAAAGGAGAACACAGATAAAACTCAGCTTAACAAAATATTGCCTACCAAAGAAAAAATAAATGGACTAAAAAAAAAGGAAAAAATTTTTTTTTTAGTAAAATGCATTATTTTTATTTATTTTTTCTACTAGAATTTAAAATATAATGGAAATTCTAATTTCTGTTCAAGCTTCGAAAAGTCCAATATTAACTTTTCCTCTCCCTTTCTTTAAAAAAATGTATAACTCTAAAGAAAATAACGATACAGACCAATATTAATTTTTAAATCGAGTTATAAGCCCTTTGTTGTTAAGTTAATAAATATGGCGATCATATATAAGAGATTGGAGAAGATTCTAAACATTCATGCATATTTGCGAGCCAAGAATCTTAAACATTAATTAATTCCACAGCACAAAAAGTACAGATCGAAGAGCGCACACATTCCAGAAAAGGAATAAACCCTGTATAGAGAAGTAAGATTAAGATGTCATACCATAAGAAATCCAGGCCAAATATACTTGGCAAGAGAATAATATGTTATACCAAAAGAAATCCAGGCCAAATACGACTAGGCAAGAGATTGATATATCATAGCATAAGAAATCCAGGCCAAATACGACTAGGCAAGAGATTGATATATCATAGCATAAGAAATCCAGGCCAAATACGACTAGGCAAGAGATTGATATATCATAGCATAAGAAATCCAGGCCAAATACGACTAGGCAAGAGATTGATATATCATAGCATAAGAAATCCAGGCCAAATACGACTAGGCAAGAGATTGATATATCATACCATAAGAAATCCAGGCCAAATACGACTAGCCAAGCACTAAAATGGAATTATCAAAGAATCAAGTGGCAAAGGGAGATAATATAATTTGACCGAGTTTTAATGTAAAAGAAATTTCGTTCAATTCCTGCTAACATTTGAAAACCACACATTATTTGAATTATTAACAAACCAATTTCCGGAAAGAACTTTGCATTCCCTCCATCTTGGCGAACTCGAAATACTTTAATTTTTGAACTGTCTTCTACTTACTGGTTTTTGTTACTCTTTAACTGTTTTCTATGTCCTGTTTTTTCAAATTTATGTTTTTAAAAAACATTTTTTTAAACTCTTTTCTATTTTCTGTTGTTTCTTAAATTTTGAACTGTTTTCTATTACCTGTCTTGTCCTGTCTTGTCCTGTCTTGTCCTGTCTTGTCCTGTCTTGTCCTGTCTTGTCCTGTCTTGTCCTGTCTTGTCCTGTC